>JAPXFY010000019.1:4022154-4032154 GCA_030674185.1 Monoplex corrugatus
CAAATTGATACTTAGAAAGCTCTGAGTAACCCGTCGCCGTGGTGTAGTGGTTAGCGCAACGGACTACCGACTGGAAGGTTGTGGGTTCGAATCCCCATCAGTCCATTCAAAATTCATTGTGGGATTTTTCGGCTCTAACTGGCTCCTACCCAGAGTTGGGCGTGCTATGGGCTCATTGGGAAGACTGAGACCACACAGTCGAGTCTCATCCACTTCACGGATGCGTCATTGAGGGTGTTGCTCAAATCTTCTAACCAACATCTCAGGGTCTGTATCTCTCGGGCCTGGTTGACGCCAGGATATATCATGAAAGCAAGCGTGGAATACAGCCCTGTCACGCAGTCTCAATCCTAGATGGAACTCCATAGCATCACGATTATCATCCTCATCGACATCATCATCATTGCACTATAAAAACAGTTCCAGTTTCTGTGGCCATTAAGGTGGCGTAGAAAATGGGACCCAAAAAGAACAGGGTGAGCACAAAGGTAACATACCTGAGTGCAATGATCCTAAAAAAAAAAGAAGAAAAAAAGAAATCTCTGAGTTCACATCCCAACAAATTAATCAAGATGGATGTAACACGTTTTCACACCCAACCGTGTCCCACCACAGCTAAACGTGCCATGGGTTTGTTGGCAAGACTGGCATCACAGAGTCCAGTCTCATCCACGGAATTGTCATTGACTGCGTGTCTGGTTCTAAGGAAATGTAACGTTCGGGAACAATTTTTAGTATTTTAGGCCATTTTTCTGTAACCAGAAAAAAACACGAAAGAAGAATACGAACACGTATTTAATAACAAGACAAGACAGGCGGTAATTTTCGGGCCAACTGGCCTTTGTCAAGCGTAAGATCACAAATAAACAAACACCAGAATCCTTTTCTCACATTGGACACAGCAGCAGGGAAGTTTCAGGCTTTTTCTCAAAATATTTTGTATCTGGTGTTTGTTTGTTTGTAATCTTATGCTTGACAAAGGCCAGTTGGCCGAAAATTTGCGCCTGTCTTGTCTTGTTGAATTAAATACGCGTTCGTATTCTTCTTTCGTGTTTTTTCTGGTTCCTGTTTGCTTGAACGCGGGCAGTCACACTTGTTTTGGATTTCATTTTTGTGTAAGCTTTAGTATCCTAATTTTTGTATCTGGTGTTTGTTTGTTTGTGATCTTAAGCTTGACAAAGGCCAGTTGGCCGAAACTTTGCGCCTGTCTTGTCTGGATGTATTAAAAATGCGTTCTTATTCTTTTTACTTGTTTTTTTTTCTGGTTCCTGTTTGCTTGAACGCGGGCAGTCACACTTGTTTTAGATTTAGTATCCATAATTATGTTCACATTTGTGTTTAGTTTGTTTGTTTTTTTTTTGTCTTTTCTTAAACCTTCTGGTGATAAATTGGACAAAATAGTCAATGCCAGAGACATGTCCTTAGATTACGTGCCCACTTGCATTCACATATGTGCTTATTTTTTTTCCAGCTTTTTTCCCCTTCCAATCAGATCTTGTGTACGTTTGGAAACGGTTATGGCCCTGATATGGCTTTCTGTATTTTGGCTAGGCTTTAAACAACAAGAATCAAAATAAAAATAAGTCATGAACCAATGATTCTGGCACTACTCTAACTGAAACTAGAAAAAAAAGCACGAAAAAAGAATAAGAACGCGTATTTAACTCTTTGACGACGGGCTACTTCGATCGAAGTAACAGCTGAGTTCTCACTGAGGATCGGGCTACTTCAATCATAGTAACAGACAATCTAGGGTATATAACTCCCTTTACTTTTGTTATGCTAATGATTTAGTAGTTGACAGTTGTTTCCCTTGTGGAGGGAACTTCCGTTGAACGCTTCAGCTACGACGTTTTGCCGGTTTCTTTGTCTAAAATCGATGGATAAGTTCACTTGCACCCGGTTCTCAATGGATTTCACTGTGGCAGCCCCAGGCCAGCAGGAGAGCTCAGCTGTGGCAAGTGCAGTCACAATTGAGTTAATGCAACAAGACAAGAAGGGGGCAAATTTTCGGCCAACTGGCCTTAATCAAGCGTAAGATCACAAACAAACAAACAAACAAAAACCAGATACAAAAACTGAAGTAAAGAAAATAAGCAGATCATGCACTGAATGACGACAATGGCGTATGTTTATGCTAACTACTTGTTACCAAAATACAGTAAAAAAAAATTTTCTTACCTCTCTGGACATTTGCACTTGGTCCACTGAGGCAGGAGGTCAGAGTGAGTATCGTGTGACTCTGTCAACGTCTGAACTGCATAACAAAGACAGAAGACGTGCCAACTATTTCTGCACAGAAGGTGCTTGTTCCTGCTTGGTGTTACAGACTTTTTTTCAGCAATTCATCATCATCATCATCATCATATCATCATCATCATCATCATCATCAAATGTCCTGCCACATGGCGTTGGCGATCATAGCCCTCCATATGCATCTATCCCTTGTTGCCGCAAGCACATCTCCCACCTTCTCTATCCTCAGCCACTCTGCAAGTCTGTCCAATATTATTTTTCCTCTTTCCTTCCAGCTTTCCTGTTGTGACCAGCTGCTTCAGTTCCCTTTTCCTCATAAAATGGCCTATAAATGTTGCCTGTCTTTTCCTTATCTTCCCTATGAATGATCTTCTTGTGTCTGCCTCCGTCAAGAATGTCTCGTTTGTTTTCTTTGCTGTCCATGGGACTCTCAACATTCTTCTTAGAAACCACATCTCGGCTGCCTTAATCTTGTTCCGGTTTTTTTGTTGACTGTCCACGCCTCACAACCGTATAGCATTATCGGTTCTATATAACGTTCAAGAACTCTCTTCCTGATGTTAATTGATAGGCATTTGTTGATAAAAAATGTTTTTCAGCAGCTAGTTCTATCTAAAACTAGACTGTGGATGAGAAGACACTTGCGCCATGTGTCATGTTTGTCCCTATTTCAAGTACAGGCAAATGGAAAAGGCGTCTCAAGTGCGTTAAAATTGTGTTGTTTGCCTCGCTCTCACGATTTCTTTTCAGTTGTATTGATTTTTTTCTGAGGTGTCCTACCTGTGCAACATCAAGTAAAGAAAGACCACTTGTGATGCAGCCTCTTGTCAGTTCCACCGAAGAGAAAATGTACACGACATTCATTGCCTATACACATGTATATCATCTATACCTACCTACCTACCTATCTACCTACCTACCTACCTACCTACCTACCTACATACATACATACATACATATATACATGCATACATATATATTACATACATACATACATACATACTGACATACTGACATACTGACATACTGACATACATACATACATATTTACATACATACATACATACATACACATATATACTGATATACTGACATACATACTGACATACATACATACACACATACATACATGCATATATGCATATATACATAACATAATGCATACATACCATACATACTTACGCACATACATGCATACATACATACGCACATACATGCATACATACATACCACATACATATACATACATACATACATACATACATACATACATACGTAGTTACGTACGTACATACATACATACATAATATGTCTGTCTGTCTTTCTCTATCACTCTCTCTCTTTCCCCTCCTTCCCTGTCTGTCTGTCTGTCCTCTCTCTCTCTCTCTCTCTCTGTCTGTCTCTGTCTGTCTGTCTCTCCCCCTCTCTCTTTCTCTTCCCATCACCGTTTCTGTCTCTTTGTCTACCTATCTGTCTGTGCCCCTCTCTGTCTCTGTCTGTCTGCCTCCCTCCCTTCTCCCCTCTCTCTTTCTCTCCCTATCTCCGTCTCTGTATATCTGTCTGTCTGTCTGTCTCTCTCTCTCTCTCTTTCAATCTCTCTCTCTCTCTCTCTTTGTGTGTCTGTTTGTCTGTTTTCTCTCTCTCCCTCTCTGTCTCTCTCTCCCTCTCTCTCTCTCCCCTCTCTGTCTCTCTATCTCCCTCTCTCTCCCTCCCTCTCTCTCCCTGTCTCTTTCTCCTTCTCTCTCTCTCCCTCTCTCTCTCTCCTTTCTCTCTCTCCTCTCCTCTCTCCCTCTCTCTATCTCTCCTCTCTCTCTCCCCTCTCTGTCTCTCCCTCACTCTCTCTCTCCTCTCTCTGTGTCTCCCTCTCTCTCTCTCTCCCTTTCTCTCTCTCCTCTCTCTCTCCCTCTCTCCCTCCTCTCCCTCTCTCTCTACCTCTCTCCCTCTCTCTCTTTCTCTCTCCCTCTCTCCCTCTCCCTCTCCTTCTCTCCCTCTCTCTTTCCCCCTCTCTCTCCTCACTGTCTCCCTCTCTCTCTCCTCCCTCTCTCTCTCTCCCCCCTCTCTCTCTCTCCCTCACTTTCATTTTTCTTTGTCCTATTTCTTTCCTCTAATTGTTTTTTTTCTGGGTGACGTTTATTCCACATGAAAACTGAAGTCGTTTTTGCAGCGTGTATGGTTTTACGGATTTAGTTTACAACCACTTTCCGTTCATTTTGTTTTTGAAAGACGATCCACGATCTGTTTGTTCTGGTTGCATGACAGTGTTGATACAGGCATCACAGTTAAGATCTGCTGTCTGTCGTTCAATTGAAGGGAGAAAAATGCAAAAAAGGGAGAAGACTGCAAAAAGGTTCAGACGATCGCTTGCCAATAACTTGACTTGAGGTTCCAGCGTTCGCTCCCCGCAGAGGCCTCGATTTTTCTCCTCAGTTTGACCGGAAAATCGAACTGAACGTCTAGTCCTTCGGAAGGGGATGAAAAACGAGTGTGTGTGTGTGGATGTGTGTGTGCGTGCGTGAGAGAGAGAGAGAGAGAGAGAGAGAGAGATGTGTGTGTGTGTGTGTGTGTGTGTGTGTGGAGAGAGAGAGAGAGAGAGAGAGAGAGACAGTGTGTGTATGTGTGCGTGTATGTGTGTGTGTGAGAGACAGAGGAAGTGTGTGGGGTGTGTGTGTGTGTGTGTGTGTATGTGTGTGTGTGTGTGTGTGTGTATGTGCGTGTGAGAGGGAGAGAGTGTGTGTGTTTGTGTGAGTTTGTGTGTGTGTGTGTGTGAGGGTGATTTGTGTGTGTGTGTGTTTGTGTCTCTGTGTGTGTGTCTGTTCTTTGATTTAACGTCTGTTCACTATGAGTGATATTAGACGGATGTGTGTGTCTGTGGTGGTGACTGTGTGTGTGTGTTTGTGTGTGTGTGTGTGTGTGTTTGATTGTATGTATGTGTGTGTGTGTGTGTGTGTGTGGTGTGTGTGTCTGGGAGGGTGATTATACGCTTGTGTGTGTTTGTCTGTGAGGGTGACTCTGTGTGTGTGTGTGTGTGTGTGTGTGTGTGTGTGGTGTGTGTGTGTGTGTGTGTGGTCTGTGTGTCTGTGTATGTGTGTGTGTCTGTGAGGGTGATTGTGTGTGTGTGTGCGTGTATGTGTGTGCGTGTGTGTGTGTGTGTGAAGGCGATTGAGTGTGTGTGTGTGCCTGCATGTCTGCATAAAGAGACACATTATGTTAATCTGTACCGCTGAATGGAATGCATGATGAAGACTCTACCCTCATTGAACAAATACGTGAACAATTGACGGACTGGTAGATAAACAACACATACACAATTCACAACCAGCTTTAGTCCACAGACGTCCTTCATCACATATAAATGTTTTTTTTCTGTCGTTCTATTGCATAATTCGATTAAAATCATTACCAACTCCAACCTCTTGAGGATGTTGCTTAAATTTCCAGACCAGCACCGCAGGTGTCTGTATCACTCGGGCCTGGTGGACGCCAAGACGTATTTTAAAAGGAAGCATGCATCATAATCATCAGCAAGTGCCTTGCCACATGGCGTTGGCGATCATAGCCTTCCATCTGTTTCTATCCCTTGTTGCCGCAAGTACATCTTCCACCCTCTTTGTCTTCAGCCACCCTGCAAATCTGTCCAGTATCTTCTCCCTGGGTCTACCTAGTGCTCTCTTTCCCTCCAGCTTTCCTGTTGTGACCAGGTCCTCCAATTCCCTTTTCCTCATAAAATGGCCTATAAATGTTGCTTGTCTTTCCCTAACCTTCCTTATGAATGATCTTCTTGTGTCTACCTCCATCAAGACTGTCTCGTTTGTTTTCTTTGCTGACCATGGAACCCTCACATTCTTCTTAAAAACACATCTCAGCTGCCTAAACCTTGTTCTGGTTTTGCTGGTTGACTGTTGACGCCTCACAACCGTGTAAGCATGCATACAACCGTGTAAATGTAGTTTCAATTCAGAATGAAAGTTCACAACATCGTCAGTTTAATGTTTTCATCACCATGGTAATACGATTAAAACAAAAACAACCTTCCCGCTGCTGTGGCTATAAGAACAGCATAGAAAACGAGACGGAGATGCAATCATTCTGAATCACGAATGAAAGATTCTGTCACGTTTCAACCGAATAAACACAAATATCTATGCACTGAATAAGGCTGGGAGTAGTGTTGACTCTACGTGCCCTCTACCTCTAATAGAACTGCAGCCACTCTTTCTTATCTCTCTTGATATCTTTGCCGAGCTCAGATAAGCTGGAAGCCGGATTCAAAATAGTATTTACTTAGTCATTGTTTGAAGTGTATGAGCAAGAGACAGCAATGTGCATGGTGTCCCTACATTGGCGCTGTTTGTACCTGCTTGGCTGTTACCAATGGCAACGGTTTATTTTGTTTGTTCTTTTCTTTGGCAGTTCTTCCACTACAACCAAAAAAATAGAAAAAACGCAAGGCAGGGTGTGTGTGTGTGGTGTGTGTGTGTGTGTGTGTGTGTGTGTGTGTGTGTGTGTGTGTGTGTGTGTGTGTGTGTGTGTGTGTGTGTGTGTGTGTGTGTGTGTGTGTGTGTGTGTAGTGTGTGTGTGTGTATGTGTGTATGTGTGTGTATGTGTGTGTGTGTTTGTGTGTGTGTGTGTGAGTATGTATATATAATATATATATATATATGGGGGCCTTAGTCGAGTGGTAGAGCGCTCGCTGCGGTGCGAAAGGTCGGTGTTCGAATCCGCTAAACGCTGGTTCGATTTTCCGCCTGAAAACTCCCTCTGTCCACCCAGCATGAATGGTACCTGACTTCGGTCGGAGGTTTAAAAAAAGGCGGCGAAGAGAGGGATGGCTCCGCCTTCATAATGCCGTGCCCTAACACGGTGAAATCTTTAACATTCACGCCCCTACGGTCATATTGACTATGGACCTTTAACCTTTTAATATATAATATATATAGTAAATATATATATATATATGTGTGTGTGGCGTGTGTCTACCCTCTTTCTGACATCTTTTACATGATTTTTAATGTTTGTACTTGATGGTTTGGGTGTGTGTAAACACTCAAGGGGTTTATTCAGAAAGAGATATGCACTTGTGTTCATCTTGGATAATGCAATATCGGCATTTTCCCCCGCAGTCTGAAAGAAAGGGCAACCGGTTGTCAAGGTGCAGGTTTTAGCATAAACAATTACAAGACCAGCAGGGCCTGGGTTTGAATACCACCAGTCCTAACAAAAATTATGGGATTTTTGGGCCCCAACTGCTAATACCCAAGATGAGTATGTTATGTGCTCGTCGGATAGTTTTACCCCTGATATGGCTCTAGTAGTCGGCTGGGCTATAAGCAATATAAACTGAATCGGAAAGTCTGGGACCACACAGTCGAGTTTCATCCACTGGATGCATCGTTACGGGTGTTGTTCAGATCTCCTGACCAGCACGGCAGGTGTCCGTATCTCTCTGGCCTGTCTGACACTAGATGTAGTATGATAATTAAGGGGGAGAGCATAGCTTAGTCGCGCTGTCGCAATCATTAAAACATTGTGAAAAACTGAGCCAGGTTCAGTGACTATTAAGTGGTACAGGAAGTAGGACAGCAGCAACAACAATAACAACAACAATAACAAACCTTTAAAACATTAAACACAGCAACAACAACAAGAACAACAACAACAAACACCTAAAACATCAAACACAGCAACAGCAACAACAACAACAACAACAACAAACCCCTAAAACATCAAACACAGCAACAGCAACAACAACAACAAAACCCTAAAACATCAAACACAGCAACAGCAACAACAACAAAAACCTAAAACATCAAACACAGCAACAACAACAACAACAACAAACCCCAAAAACATCAAACACAGCAACAGCAACAACAACAACAAAACCCTAAAACATCAAACACAGCAACAACAACAACAACAACAAACCCCTAAAACATCAAACACAGCAACAGCAACAACAACAACAAAACCCTAAAACATCAAACACAGCAACAACAACAACAACAACAACAAAACCCTAAAACATCAAACACAGCAACAGCAACAACAACAACAACAAACCCCTAAAACATCAAACACAGCTACAACAACAACAACAACAAACCCCTAAAACATCAAACACAGCAACAACAACAACAACAACAAAACCTAAAACATCAAACACAGCAACAACAACAACAACAACAACAAACCCCTAAAACATCAAACACAGCAACAACAACAACAGCAACAACAACAAAACCTAAAACATAAAACACAGCAACAACAACAACAACAACAAACCCCTAAAACATCAACAGCAACAACAACAACAACAAAACCTAAAACATCAAACACAGCAACAAAAACAAAAACAAACCCCTGAACCATCAAACACAGCAACAACAACAACAACAACAACAACAAACCCCTAAAACATCAAACAGCAACAACAACAACAACAAAACCTAAAACATCAAACACAGCAACAAAAACAACAACAAACCCCTGAACCATCAAACACAGCAATAAGAACAACAACAACAACAAACCTCTAAAGAACAACAACAACAACAACATCAACAACAAACCCCTGAAGAAATCAACAACAACAACAACAACAACAACAACAGAAATTGTACACAGCAGCAGGGAAGTTTCAGTCTTTTTCTCATAATTTTTGTATCTGGTGTTTGTTTGTTTGTGATCTTACGCTTGACAAAGGCCAGTTGGCCGAAAATTTGCACCTGTCTTGTCTTGTTGTATTAAATACGCGTTCGTATTCTTCTTTCGTGGTTGTTTTTTTTTTTTTTTTTTTTTTTATAGTTCTGGCCAGTTCATTTGTACCGTTGAAGAAAATACAGCATGACTGTGAATGTTATTTTCACTGTAACTTAATACTTGTTCCACCAGCTTCTCTTACTGTCTGTCTCTTCCTGTCTGTCTACCTCCCTGTCCGTCTGTTTATCTCTCCCTCTCTCTTTCTCTCCCTCTCCTACTCTCTCATTTCTCTGTCTCTACTTTCTCTCTCTCTCTCTCTCTCTCTCTCTCTCTCTCTCTCTCTTCTCTCTCTCTCTCTCTCTCTCTCGAAAACACTTCTATGAGTAACTTTATTTTCATGGTAATTAATTACTCTTGTTCCACTTCGACTTTATCTACTCTGTCGTCAACCTGTCCTCTCTACCTCCCTGCCTCTGTCTCATCTCTCACTCATTCTTCTCCCTATCTTCCTCTCCATCTCCTTCTCTACCCATCTCCTCTCCTCCTCCTCTCCTCTCCACCCTCTCCTCCTCTCTTCTCTCTCTCTCTTCTCTCTGAAAACCGTCATCGATGCTAAACCATTAGTTTTATGGCATAGATACTCTGTGTTCCATTAGGAAAAAATCCGAATTGATCTACGTCTGTAGTTCAAACGAGCCCAAAACCTGGCCCGCCAATGCCATTTATCATCTAGTGGCATTGTTCCAATCACCCCCACCCCCACCTCCTCACCCCACCACCCCCCCTTCATTTCTACACTGCCATGATTAGATTGTGAGCTCGAAATCGCCAGATAATCGCTGGCAGATTTGGTGAAGTTTACAGAAAAGCGGAAATTGCGATAACTAATCGTAAATAGCCCCAGCCTCCACACTTTGCCAGTCTTAATCGCCGTCTGTGCATATCAGAAAGTTCGAGTTCCTTTTCAAGTTTCAAAAGTGGAGAATTATTATCTCTTTCGCGTTTAATTTGGTTCAATGTATTCTTTTTATTTTCAAAAGTCTTG
>JAPXFY010000019.1:4037154-4062154 GCA_030674185.1 Monoplex corrugatus
TTTAACATGTGGAACATACATACACATAGTTTTCATTCTTATCTTGTGAAACGAAAGAAAAGAAAACAAGCAGAAAAGTTCGTGCACATACTGTCTTATCAACCACTGTAAATATGTTACTTCTATCAAGCTGGTGTAGTTGGAAATGTCACGATTTGCATAGGTTGTGCTTGTGATGGTTACCTGCCATAAAGGTATATGTGACCTCCCACCACGAAATCAGTCTTAACTAGCATTTGGGGCATTTTGAGATATACATCTCACTGGAAAGTGTACATTCTGCTGATTATTTTGGCACTTGAATAAAGCTTGTAATAAAAAAAATATAGAAGTTATGTATGTTTTAAGTCATTAAGTTGTATGACGGCCATTTTGAGAAACGGCCTCTAAAGTTTTTGTGTGCTCTCCTACACATTTTCCTTAATTTTTTTTTATTTGATGGCTTTGACCCAGTTTGTTTCTAATTTTCGCTGTCATTATCTGAAAGGTGCACCAAAGAGCTTTCCATCAGTATATTACATGTGGGGGTACTGCACAGGTTACGGTTCATAATAAGAGACAAAAATAGGTTCTTTTAGTAGGAAATTGCGTTCTTTCTGCTGCAATCAGTGCATTAAAATGCCGATTTAAATTGATTAATAATATTTTTTCAAGAAAAAAATGTCTGTGGGGGATAGATTATAGTCTACAATCAATTTTGAGAAAAAGTCAAAACACCCCAGATAGACCCTCAGTCACCTTTTCAGCTCCTAGTGCTGTTCGACTGACTGCGAGTTAAGACTGATTTCGTGGTGGGAGGTCACATTTATTCCTTTTTTATTCCTTTACGAGCGTAGTCTTACTTCCTTCTGGCGGGTAATGTCTCATTCTGCAAGGTGTGTAATCTTGATGACTACTTTACAAAAATACATATTTACTTTCTTCATTTCTTTCATGGTAAACCATTCTGGGAGCTAGTTTTCAGTTTGTAGACGCAGCATTCACTTTAACATGTAGTTTTGAGTCTATTCTAAAGGGACTCATCACCCAACTAATTCAAGTGGGATTCATTGCACTTGAAAACTCCCATGTGCGCACCACTTGGGGTGCCATCTGTAATGTGGCAGACTCCTCGAGTTTGCACCAAACTCTATGAGCTGGCAAGATCTTGAAATGAAAGAGGGGCAGGGGGAACTGGAACATTGAGATGGCAAAAGACAGATCAGTTTTTATGTTGTGGAATAGGATTGAACTCAAGACGCCATATTTTAAATGATGGCACCATTGCGACCGCTATAAAATCCACACCGGCTTATTGTAACTAATCAGTTTTGATTTGTTACTCAGTTTGACTGCTCTCAATTTCTTTAGCTATAAATATAATGTGGAATTTCTTTAACTGGAAAACATGGAACATTAACCAAGCAATTCTGTACATCTTCACCATTGGACAATACATGTATTTGTTTCTCTGAACATCTCGTCTTTCCAGTTCCAGCATGTTATCATCTACTTGCACAAATTTGTGCTGCTGTTTGAAAAACAGTGGGTTTTCTTTATTCATTTTTATGTTTTGTTTCTATTATAGGGTATACATCTTAAAAGAAGGAGGTGATGGTACATTTTTTCAATGTCATTACACGAAACCAAGCTGTACAGCAATATGTAGTTCCAACACAAGTAGAAGTCATCTTTACAGTTACATCCCCTGTATTACAATGTTCTTAGATGTTAAGGGAAAATGGATTGCATTAATCCAGGGTTTATTTTCATTCTCCCCTTAGACGTCTTCACTGACTGTAAATTTGAATCAAACCCTATTTCATACACAAAACGAACTGATACAATGGTTAGCAAACAAACCTTAATGTTGGATAGATGATTTGTGTCAAATCAAGATGTCTTGAGTGTCATAGGCATTGCACTGTATGCCTTGCAGACTAAGGAGGATATTGCTAAGTCCCATGATACATTCTTACGACAGATGGCCTGCTGATTGGTCAGGTGTACAAATCATGTGGATTTCAAATTCTGATGCTACACTGCAGAAATGTTTGGGTAACATTCCCTCTTCGACGTATAAACTGCCTTTGTAAATTATCACATGGGCTGCTTCTAATGCAATTACCAAACTGACAGATTATAAAAATTTGCATCTGAAAAGAGTGCCGAGTTGATTTTGGACTAAATAGCAAGCAGTGCGTATTGTATGCTACTTTAACTGGTCCCTCTTGCTAAAACAATAAGTACATCAACAGAGAAGGCAGAAAGAAAGCAAATTCATTTTATAAAAATAGAAACTATCACGTCTAAACAGAACAAACAAGCCAGAAATGGGTGAAGCTCTGATCTGTAATGATTAAAATACAAAACTTAAAAGGGGGATGTTTTACTCCTATGTAAGCCAAAGTGTGCGAAATATAAAGGAGTATGTTTGATCAGCTACTAAAATCTATGTTCTAACATTGCTTGTACTAGCGAAAAACTCTGTGAAGAGCTGTACAGCATAAGTTTTTTTGAGGAGAAGCTCTTTTCAAGCAAGTGTCTTGGTCTTAATTTAAATCCCTTGAGTGCCGATGGTTTTTGACATCCAGTCTTTTCCATGTGCCAAGGAAAAACGTTGCATCGCTACCATGTACATTAAAACAACTGTTGCGTCCATATTTATGGGAATCTATGCATGAAATTACACAGAATTGTGCATTAGGCATGACTAAATGTATTTTCAGATGATTTATAATATTTTGTGGAAATTCCCACAAAAAAACTCTTAACCGCTCACGGTAGAAAAAAAAACAAGCAAACAAAGGAAAAAATAGAAGATATGACCCTCCTGACGAAATCCAAAAGTATTCAGACTTTGGCTGACCTACTGACAGATCACTGACAGCTTACAAGCTACAAAAAGCTGCAGTGTACTAGTTCACTAAGTGGCTTGACCTGGTCAAGTCGTCTGCTGCCGCCACACCCCCACCCTTACACCACTCCATTATCCTAGTCTTCCCCTTGCCACTTCTAATACTACTCATTGAAAGTGTTGCGGTATTATACAATGTTGTGCTGTCTGTTTAAATGTGTGAAGTTGTTGGCTAGTATTGCCTGGGGCCACAAACCCTTTGTGTCACGTACTTGTAAAATCAATACTTTTTGTGTTGGGGCTGTCTGGTGCACAGTTCATACCAACAGCAAGTTCCTACTGCTGTTTTCAACCTCTTCTTGTGTCAGAATTGTCTTCTGAATCATCCTACAGTTATTCATAAGTTCTTGACTCAACTCACATGCTTTCAAAGGTCAAAAACATGCAGCATTGCAAGACAGTCCTGGTACAGTCCTGGTGTCAGCATTTTGCTGAAAACCAATTTCTCTTTTCAGACAAACAAAACCAATCTGGTGAGGTTTGCACAGTCAAAAGGTCATGTAAGGGAAGCCAGTCATTTTTATGAACCCTCTCTGAGACTGACAACATCAGTCAGTGCTTCTCTCCCATTTGCATTAGGCTGAAACGTGTGTCAAACTAACTCTGCAAATTTTACTTTTGTGGGCACCACAGAAGGCTCTGAGAGCTCCGTATAGTTTATGTTGACAGCACTTAAGGGGTACTGCTAATGCTCCCAGGAGGCTGGGTGGCATCTAGGTCAGGACTCTTAGATGTCTTTTTCCTGTGGCCATTTTTTTATCCTGGTTTTAAACCCACACCGCTAAGATGGTGGGGTGCCCCAAGGTCAAATCAACTTTGTGGCAGATGTCTCAACCACTTATCAGACACCAGCTTAGTAAATGCCATTAGTAGTAAATGCCAACTTACGTAGGAATGCAATACAAGGTAATGCCAACACTAGTAACCAGTAGTAGCAACTTACAGTAAATGCCAACTTACGTAGGTAAATGCCAACTTACTATAAATCCACTACGTAGGTAAATGCCAACTTACGTAGGTAAATGCCAATTAGTAGTAATACCATTACGTGGTAACAGATTGAGTTCAGTTTTGTTCCTCCTTGACCAGATCTAGCTGGAACTCTTTTCAGCCAGTTCTGACTGCCTTCAGGGCTCTGGTCCTCTCCTGAACAGAAATCGAGAGATATTCTTTGAGGTCATAGGCTGATGTATTTCAAAACTTCCTTGATTCAGAGTGCCAAGATTGTGCTGTTTGCTGCCATTTTCCATGAGTGGACTTCATGCTTTATACTGATCACCACGATCCCAGTCCTCCTGCTGTTCAGCTCCAACCCCTTACCTTTGCTTTCCATCTCCATCATACTCACAAGGCCTTGTAGGTCCCTCTCATTTTCTGCAATTAGTCATCTGCATATCATTTTTCCTCCAACCTTTAATCCAGGATCTTATGGTCTACAAGAATATATTGCTATTCGGACACAGAGTTTTCCTCCTCCAAAAATAAAAGATAAAGACAAAAAGTATGTGATAATACAAATGTACACATGGCTTTACATACGAAACAGAATCAAGCAAACTGCAAAACGTGCAGTCGTGTAAGGAAGAATATACTACAAAGTGAAATGTGTAAAAAAGAATACATGGCAAAGTTGACATGGAATTCACATGTTTAGAAAGGAAAGAGACTGTGATATTCATCATTGATTACAACAGAATCTTGATAATATTTTTTGTTTATTCATAATTCAATACGATATCGTTTATATTGTGCATGACAAAGAAAAAGATCAAACTACTTGTAAGGATATATGTTACTGTTAATTTTTTTTCATGCTTTTAGTGTTTAATTGTGTTTCATGCAATTACATAAGATAAGACATATTATACATTTGTACATGTACAAATGATACATATGACGCGTGTATGGGTTTCCTCAATCCTTTTACTGTCATCATGAACACGCTTTGTCATTTCTCTCCTGTCTTTATCTCTGTCTTGTTTAAAGCGAATTAAAAACAAAGTTTGAAAAAAATCGGAGTAGGCTATTACGGTTTTTTTCCACGTCAACAGATGGCTTTCCCATAGATAAGTCAATACATGCACAAGCTGGGGAAATTCAGCACTAGGATACATGTTTATTTTTCAGATTAAAGTTCGGGCTGGTGTGTGTGTGTGTGTGTGTGTGTGTGTGTGTGTGTGTGTGTGTGTGTGTGTGTGTGTGTGTGTGTGTGTGTGTGTGTGTGTGTGTTTGTGTTTATACACTTATGGCATAACGGTCTATCAGAATTAGACATTTATGGTAAATTTCTAACATAACAAGACATTTATGGTAAAATGTTCTATCGGAATTAGACATCTATGGCACATATGTAATGTTCTATCAAATTAGACTTTTATGTTAAAATGTTCTGTCAGAATTAGACATTTATGAAAAAACATTCTATCAGAATTAGACATTCATGGTATAATATTCTATCAGAATTAGACGTTTATGATAAAATATTCTATCAGAATTAGACATTTATGATAAAGTATTCTATCAAAATTAGACGTTTTAAAACTGATCCACCTAGAAACAAAACAACCAAACAAACATAAAATACTCGAGCCATTAAATAACTGTCCACTGTTGGACTAACATCAATACAGAAAATCAAGACACTGTACTTCTCAAGCGTGAGAGGAAATAAAACTGGAAGTGAAGCGAGGATAATACAAGACTTTCACAAAACAAAAGAACAGAATGTAGATATCGTCAGAAGTCCATGAAGAAGTGCTGATGACGCGCTTTCATCAAAACAGCCAGACATTTTAGGCATCGGTGTGACCTTGACACTGGCACCATGACTTCCAAACGTGTGTGTTCGTGACTCCGTAACTTTGTGCTTTTTGGGGTCAGGTTTGAGAAACATCCACCCAGAAACAATTGAAAAAGTTGTTGTGTGTTGTAACACGTTTTTGTAGCGCGCGCACACACACACACACACACACACACACACACACACACACACACACACACACACACACACACACACACACACACACCTCTGGTCGATATTAAATGATCTCTCTGTCCATGAAACATCTTTTTTAGAAGGAGCAAGAGGTAGACAGAACACGAACAGTCACAAAATGAGACATGCCATTCGCACTGATGTACTGTCGATGGTTTTGGAAAATAAGATCCTGAACAACACTGGAAATCGGACCTCTTCCACATACATCTACCCACACATGCATAATTATGTATATATGTATATATGTATATATGTATATAATCATTCATAAAGAAGATAAAAAAAAGATAAGCAACATTCATAGGCCATTTTATGAGGAAAGGGGAATTGGAGCACCTGTTCACAACAGGAAAGCTGGAGGGAAAGAGAGCACCAGGTAGACCCAGGGAGAGAATGCTGGACGGACTTGGAAGTCCATGGTTGCCAACGCCATGCGGCAGGGCACCTGATGATGATGATGTATATATATATACCCCTTGATAAACCGATCAGTTACGGGTCAATACGAACCAGCGTTACTCTCCCACTGTCAACAAAACCAGAAAAAAAAATCCATATTATATGTCGATAAAACACAGGTCCTGTCACAGCTGAGACCAAAGGGCAGGCGGAGATGGATTAGGAGTCATAGAGCGATGGTGTGATGTGGTGGTTAACACAACACAGATGTGCTGTATATGTAAACGGAAGCAGAGGCAGATGGGGAGATAGGTATTGCACAACCGATCATTGTTCGGTCTAGCTTTTCACGTCTATAATTTACGTATGTGCTTTTAGACGAATCACTGTTACAATAGGCGAGAATACTTTTGTCAGGAGGGCGATAAATCTTGCATTGATTCCCGGTTGTGACTACATTTTTGTCTCCCATTGCTAGACTCGCCCTGCGTAGATTTTCAAAATGACAGAGAGAGAAAGAGAAAGAGAGAGAGAGAGTGATAGAGACAGACAGAGACAGACAGACAGACGGACAGACAGCAGACAATAAAAGAAGAGAGAGAGATGCGGAGAGACAGAGATAGAGAAAGAGAGAGACAGAGACAAAGACAAAGACAGACAGACAGACAGACGGACGGACGGACTGACGGACAGACAGACAGAGAGACAGGTAGGCAAACTGGCACAGAGAGAGAGAGAGAGAGGCAGAAAGACAGACAGACAGACAGACAGAGAGACAGAGGGGGAGAGACAGACAGACAGACAGACGGAGACACAGACAGACAGACACACAGACAAAGACGGACTCAGACAGACACAGACAGACAGACACAGACAGACAGACAGACAGAGAGTCGGTATTCAGAGAACTTATATGATAGTGATTTTGCTGTCAGCAAAGAATTTCTAAATCTTTTGTTGATCAGGATGGAGTCAATTTGATTTTTGGTATTATCTCCTGGACTCATCCATGTCCATTTTCTTCTGGTAGGCTGCTCAAACCAGGTGTTTCCTACTATGAACTCATTCATCTGTGCCCATTCCACAAGTTTCCCTCCCTTTTCAGTTTGTGTGTCAAGGCCATGAGGTCCAACTATATCCTCCACCCTCTCCTGTCCCACTTTAGCATTAAAATCTCCCATTATTATTGTCACTTCCTGTGATTTACATTGAGCCTTGGCCATCTCAAATACTTCATAGAAGTTGTCAGTTTCGTCTTGAGTACTTGCAGATGTTGGTGCATACACCTGAATGATGTTGATATCGAATGGCTTGCCATCCAATTTAACCATCAGATCTCGGTCTGACACAGCCCAGTATCCCTGAACTGCTTTTTGATTTGTTCCTGTCAATTATGATGCCTACTCCTCTTTCATGTGTGTTTCCACCAGAATATATTACTGTATGCTCTCCTGATGTTATCATGCCTGCCCCCTTCCATCTCACACCCCCCTAGTCCTAAAATATTAATGTGAAGCTTTGATTCTCAATATCTCGATATTCTCTAGTTTTTCCTTTTACGGCAATGTCCTCACATTCCACGTTGCAATTTTAGCATTTTTCACACACACACACACACACACACACACACACACACACACACACACACACACACACACACACACACACACACACACACAAGATATATATATATATGTATATGTTATGTATGTATGTATGTATATATATATATATATATATATACGTGTGCGCGTGTACACATGTATGTGTGTATGTATATACATATTTATATATGTAAGATAATTACATATTTTCTGTTTAGTATGTCATAGGCTATTTATGGAAACATACAGACAGACAGACAGAAAGTAGAGACAAAGTAGTTCCTGGCAAACTCTGAAGAGCCAACACTCTGTGCACATGACTCTGGCAAGAAAGTCCAGATCTTCTCGTGGAACATCTGATGAAAAAAATACAGAAAACTGCAATATGAACTCATCTGCAATACATTGTAAAATGTAAAGCTTATACTGTATAGTGCGCAGGCGTAAAATGTCAGTTCACTTGAAAAAAATCAAACAAATGAAGAATAAGAAACTAAAATAATAAAAAAAAATCGCCACTTTTATTCCAAAGGAAAGCATGATTCCTGCAAACGTGTTTCTTTGCTAATTATAAAAAAAAAAACGATTCAAGGAAATACATTTGTCAGGAATCATGAAAATAGTTTTTATAGAATCCTGAGCAGATTTTGTTTCTGTCCATTGCTGGAAGCAGGTCATTTCAAGAATCACAGTAAAATGTTGACAAATCTGGATCCCTGTTGACTCAAAGGTTCGACAACAAAATCAAGAGCTAGATAAGATGAAAACACTGCCAGGAAATTGATTCTTACAATTAATAGTTGTTATGAACAGAACATGTTCTGTAGTTTTTTTTAATTTATTTGTTTACTTATTTATTTATCTATTTATCTATCTATTCATCTATTTATCTATCTCTCTATATCAATTTTATTTTATTTTGTTTCGTTTTGTTTTATTTCATTCTGCTTTGCTTTATCTCATTTTATGTTATTTCGTTTTATTTTATTTTATTTCGTTTTACTTCATTGTTTTGTTTTATTTTATTTTATTTTATTTTATTTTATTTTATTTTTATTTTATTTTATTTTATTTTGTTTTATTTTATTTTAGTTCATTTTATTTTGCTTTTTCAATTTTCGTTGTTTGTTTGTTTGTGTGTTTATTACATTTATTTATTTGTTTATTTATTTTTGTGAATGAAGGACAAATCATAAATGAAAATGGTCATTCTGATCAAAAGTGATTATCTTCTTCGGTCTCATTTTCCTATGTCCCTAGTGATAGCAGATGAAGCGTTAATACGATATTTCTGAATTTGTTTGTGTTGTGCATGATTTTCTTGACGTGTTGTTTAGGCGGAAGAACAGTGTGGCGACAGAAAGTTTAAAAAAAAAACAATATAGTCGTTTGGCTGATAACGTTCCATCATAATCATCATGTGCCCTGCCGCGTGGCGTTGGCGATCATAGCCCTCCATATGTATCTATCCCTTGTTGCCACAAGCACATCTTCCACCCTCTCTATCCTCAGCCATCCTCATGTCTGGCCATGATTTTGCTTGGGAAAGTACAATGGTGGTTTCCCGTTGCCTTCCATCGGTTTGTGTACGGTCTCTCCGCTACCCTTGATCGTTCCCATGACAGCCTACAAGGCAGTAGGGGTGATTTCTTTTTCAGGGTTCACTCCCTTAGCCTTATTCTCCCCCGAGACATCCACAAGGCAGTGGTGCTATTTACCCATAGCTGGGGCTCTGGTTTGTGGGCACCAGGGCATATCCACACTCCGGTGGGCCTGCGTGCCCCACGTCTGGGGGCCAGACCTGCTCTCAGTCCCTCGAGTTTTAGCCTGAGTCCGTGAGGTGCTCAGTTACTGCATGTCGCCACGAGGAGGCATAACGTAGGGCTTGCTGATGGAGAGGCTATGTACTGACAGAGAGAGACTTACACATTCTGCTCTCCATTTCGCATAGCTGCAAGCAGCAGTGCTAGCCAGCGGAGCAGACTGAAAGTGAGACGTGACAATCACGCAGTCGACTAGCCAACACACTAGACGCATCACATCAGCCATTTGACAACGTTTAAGGCTGAAAAGTAAATCGCTAGTGTTTCTCTGTCGTTATTAAGAACACCTTCCCTTCCTGTGTCCTCTCTAAACTTCTATACGACCTAGACAGTAGTCAGCCATCAGTGATGCTGACATGCATTTTGCCTCCCATACAAGCCAGTTGTAATGTGATCCGGGAAAACACTGAGTGAGACTACATTCTTGACTAGTTTTGTGAACAGTTAGGTGGCCAGGTCTGCAACGCACTGTTTGTTTCAGTTCAGGCTACCCATAACCTCCGCCCTCTCCCTTCCCCAGAGAAAACGATTAAAACAACAACGACAACAACATCATCATCAACAACATAATAATAATAATAATAATAATAATGATAATAATAATAATAATAATAAATAATAATAACAATGATAATAATGATAATAATAATGTTGGAGTTGATTTTTGTCAGTTGATCACTTGCGCATGTGTGTGTGTGTGTGTGTGTGTGTGTGTGTGTGTGTGTGTGTGTGTGAGAGAGAGAGAGAGAGAGGAGATGAGTGAATGACAAATTCGGGAATACTGACTCTTAAGAAGTGACCGTGCCTTTGATACTTTGCAGGTTCTGCCAACAGTGTAGATGTGGGAGGGGATTGTTCATCAAATGCATGTGCGGCGAGTCTGACATGCACGAGCAGTTATTGTGGTTAGTGTTTGCCTCTGAATTTTCCTTCTCTCTTCTGTCGTTTCTCTGCTCTTTCTATCTCTGTCTCCTATCTTCCCTTTCCTTCTGAAAATTTTACTCAATCTTTTCATTGTATTCATTGGGCTTTGCACAATGCCAGGCGTGTGAAATTCTGCGTTTTCCCTTTAATCCCAGGTGTTGGCCGTTTGTGATTAATGATGGCATACATAATATGTTTTTATGTTAGGTAGAATGATCGTTTTGTAATGCTATATCCTAATAAAAAGTGCTGGCCGTTTGTGATTATTGACGGCAGACGTAGTAAGTTTTATTAGCTAGAAAGAAGTTTTTTTTAATGCTATCTCCTAAGGATAATACTGGCTGATTGGTTTTTTTGATAGAGCCATGAACTTAGAATCTGATATCTTGAGTTCAGATCCAGACCACAATATTAAACATTGGCTTGTTTGTTGCCATCTTGATGTTTCCATCATTCTGGTAACGTCAGCTTAATGTTTCAAAGGTCACCCCCCCCCTCCACGCTCTTTCTGCTCCTCAGTTCAAGGTCTTGCCAGCGCATAAGGCTTTGCGCAGGCTCGAGAGGTTTGTCAGATGATTGCTGCCAAAGTTGGATGAAGTACATATGGAAATGCCTGAGTGAGATGAATTTCTCGTGAGGAAATTGCAAATTCCAAATTCCAAATTCCAAATTGCAAATTCCAAATTGCAAATTGCAAATTGCAAATTGCAAATTGCAAATTCCAAATTGCAAATTCCAAATTGCAAATTGCAAATTGCAAATTCCAAATTCCAAATTCCAAACTCTTGTGGGAAACTGCCTTGGAATTTCAGACCTATTAAAGATTCTCCTTTTCTCAAACGTCTTTAATGTATTATACAGAAAAACAGGCCTATATTAGCACATCATATTTATTCGAGTCAGACACCAGTCAAACATAAATGTGCCAATAGGCAGTTTCAACAGAGGTCATATGTACATTGCTCTGCACAAACGAATGCAAACGTAGACGAATGGGCGTTGAAACTCCCTCCCCCCCAGGACAGACACTCGTTGCTTTGTTTTCTAGTGAAAATAGCATCGGTGCGTGTGTGTGTGTGTGGTGTGTGTGTGTGTGTGTGTGTGTGTGGTGTGTGTGTGTGTGTGTGTGTGTGTGTGTGTGTGTGTGTGGTGAGTGTGTGTGTGTGTGTGTGTGTGGTGTGTTCATAGGGAGAACCATTTGGTCTTTCTATTTTGGGGCGAAGGGGCATCCAGGTGTTTTCCCCAAACAATAGGTACTAGTGCTCATATCAGTCGATGAAACAGACTACAGACTGAACACTCTGGGGAAACTGACTACTGCAGGGTACAGATGGTGCAAACACACCCTAGAAGTAAATGCTGTGTATATATTCTCGTAGGCAACTGATATTAAAAAACGTAAATAAAAAGAGTTGATGGAACTCTAACTACCAGAAACAAATAATGACAAGAAAATAATAAGAATAATCCCGAAAATCAAATATTCAAAGACAAACAACTCCAGAGACAACAACAATACCAACATCAACAACAAACAAACAAACGATGAAACTCAAAATTAAACAACAACAACAACAACAATTTTTATCATTCAGAGTGATCTCAGACTCACGTAAACACGTTGGTTTGCCAACACTGCGCAGGTGCTGTGTTGCTGCACAGTGTACATACTGCATCTTCGGTAAACGTGAACGCTGTGTGTTTTTATTTGTGTAAAAGCCATCGGAAACACCGACATGACTTAACAGGATTTAAATGTGTCCATTTGATGCTTGACGCTCATGTGCACACACAAAGGGAGTTTAAGGACTGCCAGATCTGCAGGAATGTCAACCTGGGAGATCTGACAGATGTCCACACTTAACCTTCAAAGAAAGAGGAACCCAGGCAGGATCAAACCGCAAACCTTTTGGTTGCAATTCAGACGTTTTACCCACTTAACTATCCTGAACATCAAATCACTGATGATACTCGCATTTTAAGAATCAGCAAAATCGCCAATGACAATCAAAGAAATTTATTTATAATTTCCTATTAAAAAAAAAAGAACAAAAACAAAGAAAACTTGTTCGTATTTTATCCATGCAGGGACTGGCTTCTTGCTAAAAAAATATTCCAGTGTTGGCCAGTTTAGTGAGGAAAGCGGACATCGTCAGTGAATGAACCATTATTGTTCAAGTACGCGAGATTTTGTATCTGGACCAAATCCACATTCTTTATTTTAGACGATCACAAAGATAAAACAAGTGTTGTTAGATTCATGAGTATTTCTGTTTTGTTCTGAGAAGTGTTTCCATAGAAGTGTGTACACCTGCTGTTTGTCCTACACTGTTCTGGTGTCATACTCTTACTGCTTCATAGTCTGCATAGTTCTTCTTTGATGGATGTCGTTACAGTATATATATGTTCATGTTTACATGAGCACTAAATGCTGACAGAGCTGACAGGATTTTGAACGTGTATATTTACATTGAATGAGTGTGCAAGCATCCACAGAGAGGGGGCTCAGGTATTATTTAAACACACCCAGCCAAAAGCAATGTCTGGTCTCATTAGATGTGCTTTGGAGTTATAACTGTTATGGTCATGTTGAGTTTCTTTCTGGCCAGTTTCTGGCACTGCCTCTATGTCTCTAAACTAGTGCCAGTCATTTCAGCTGTCTAGCACACCACCAAACCCATCAAAACTGGGGTCACCATGACAGCAAGGTATATCACCCTGACAGCAAGGTATATCACCATGACAGCAAGGTATATCACCATGACAGCAGGGTATATCACCATGACAGCAGGGTATATCACCATGACAGCAGGGTATATCACCATGACAGCAGGGTATATCACCATGACAGCAAGGTATATCACCATGACAGCAAGGTATATCACCATGACAGCAAGGTATATCACCATGACAGCAAGGTATATCACCATGACAGCAAGGTATATCACCATGACAGCAAGGTATATCACCATGACAGCAAGGTATATCACCATGACAGCAAGGTATATCACCATGACAGCAAGGTATATCACCATGACAGCAAGGTATATCACCATGACAGCAAGGTATATCACCATGACAGCAGGGTATATCATCATGACAGCAAGGTACATCACCATGACAGCAGGGTATATCACCATGACAGCAAGGTATATCACCATGACAGCAAGGTATATCACCATGACAGCAGGGTATATCACCATGACAGCAGGGCATAAAGGGTCACAGAAATTGCAGCATTTTCGTCAAAATATTGTGATGATGAGAATGGGGATCTTTGTGACCAATCAGTGGAGTTCCACATCTCACTGAGACTGTGTGACAGGACTGCACTTTATGTTTAATCCCAAATGTATCCCTACATCAACTGTTTCCCTGAAACAAAGACACCAGTGATGTTGGTCTAAAAATTGGAGCAACATCACCAATGATTCATGAGTAAATTGGACGCAAGTTGACCCAGTTATCAGAGTCTTCCCAATGAGCCTTTTGCACGCTCTGCTCAAACAGTAGGAGCGGAAAAGTCCCACAATATTTTCGTACATTGATGGGGTTTGAATTCACAATTTCTCAGTAGTGCATTACGCTGACCAGTTTGACAAATTAATAAATCCATATTTAGATTGCATTCCCACCTTAGTGCATAATGCCAGATGCATGAGGTCTGATTGAACACTGTTCTGTATTTGAATTGGTTTGATAATTTTCTTTCGTATTAAACATCGTTTACATATGAATCAGTCTGATTCTAATTGATTTATGATATTTTTACATTCGTGATTGCTCACAATATATTGAAGTTAAACAATCGGTTGTTTTTTGTTGTTGTTTTTTTTTGTAAAACGAAAAACTTATGTTTACGTTACTTTAACCAAGACAAACCAAAACCTCACAAGTGTACAAAATATGTCAATTTAAATTACACACTCCGCCTAGACGACACACACTTACACACATACACACACACACACACACACACACACACACACACACACACACACACACACACACACACACACACACACATACACACATATATATATACATATAATGACATATCTATATATATATAAGGAACGGCCACAGACTGACAAAACTTGTACGAGTACTAACGTGATGAGTAAACGAATGTTCTCATCTTATACAGCTCCTTTTCTGATTGAGATTATGTTACAAGAATGCACTTTACACTTATTTTCGTAGTAGATTCTGGAGTCAACCAGCCCAAGCGATAAAGACACCTGCAGTGTTTATCTAGATAATTGAACATCTTCAATGATGTATGTGTATACTGGATAACATTTGACTCTGTTGTCCCAGTCTTCCCAACAAACCCATTCTACACTCAACTCAGGTGTAGTGGCCAAAGAAAATAAACTCACAAAGGACAAACACATAAACGAACACGAAACAACAACAACAACAACCACAAAAAATCCACAATACTTTTTGTGCACTTATTTAGTTTGGAATACACAATCTTCCAGTTAGATGTTCATTATGCTGACCACTTCACCATGTTGTCTGGTAACAGTTAGACTATACTTTCAGCTTAGTACCTGATGCCAGAAGTATGAGATCTGATAACACACTGTTCACTGTTTGAAGTGCTGTAGTCTCAGGTCGGATAGATGTATCCGCTACTGGTAACCTGGAACCCAGTACTACCTGTCACAGGGTCGAATTGCTGGCGACTAAACCAGCAACCCCACCAGTCCTCTCAGGAGGATGGTGAGGAGGGTGGCTAGAAACCCTGGTGGAAATAAATTAGTTCCATCAAAGGGCGCCAGCTCTGGAGAGCTACCCGCGGCCATCTAGCTAAGGGAGTAAACCCTGACAGTAAATCCGGTGTGGGGCCCCTAAGGCGGTTGGATGGCAAACTTTGTCACTTTCCGGCAGCTCCTGCGGCCGCGTTGGCACCAAAACGTAACAGCCCTGCTGTTTCTTTGGATCTGTCAGCGAGGTGGAGAGGGGGGACAAGTTGCATGGGCAACAGCCTGTCTTCCATATTACACTGCCCAGGCTTACATCCGTCCATTCATCCACAAACACTCTGCACCTACGACCTGGAGAGGACACTCCAGCCTCGCTACTAACACTAGTGTCGGCACAACACGGGAAGCAACAGATACCGGTGATAAGTCATTGCTCAACTGGCGTAGAGCTGACGCCAGGGGTTGTTTTGACGGTGGGAGAGACCTTCGTGTCTTACTGGATAGCTACCACCCACCTTAGCTGGGCAGCCCCCAGCCAGTTAGGTACTGTCCCGCCACGACCTGCCTTCTTCATTGGGTGCATGAAGATTAGGAGAAAATCTGACAAGCAGGTCGTTAATTACCGCACCAAACAAAAAGAAAAATTCAAATTCAAGAAACGGATCAGGAAAAGGATCAGCAGTGAAACTGGGCTGTTGGAATGTCCGAACAATGATGCCTGGGCTCTCCCAAGATCTGCAAGACATCAGCGACGCCAGAAAAACCGCCGTCATAAACAGCGAACTAAAGAGGCTCAATGTGGACATTGCCACTCTGCAGGAAACACGGCTGGCTGACTCAGGAACACTAAAGGAAAGGGTCTACACCTTCTTCTGGCAAGGAAAGAGTTCTGATGCCCCAAGAGAGCACGGAGTAGGCTTTGCAGTAAGGAACAGCCTGCTGAACATGATTGAACCAGGCAGCGGTGGTTCAGAACGACTCTTGACTCTCCGCCTCAACACCACCGAAGGCTATGTCACTCTCATCAGCGTTTATGCCCAACTCTGTCCGCCTCTCCAGACACCAAGGATGAGTTCTACGAAAATCTTGCATCAACCATAAGGAACATCCCCAGGACAGAACAACTTGTTCTCCTGGGCGACTTCAATGCCAGAGTGGGTGCAGACAATGACTCATGGCCCTTCTGCCTCGGTTCCTTTCGAGTGGGGAAAATGAATGAGAATGGACAGCGACTGCTTGAGTTTTGCGCCTGCCATGAACTGTGCATCGCCAACTCCTTCTTCAAGACGAAGCTTCAGCACAAAGTCTCCTGGAGGCATCCCCGCTCAAAACATTGGCACCAACTGGATTTGATCCTAGTAAGACGTGCCGCTATCAAAAACGTTCTACACACTCGCTCTTATCACAGCGCAGACTGCGACACAGACCACTCTCTGGTATGTTGCAAGATCAGGCTACAACCAAAGAAGTTCCACTGCTCAAAGAAACAAGGGAACCCTCGCATTGACGTCAGCAAGATGCCTCAGCCAGATCTTGTAGAACAGTTCGCAGAGGCCTTTCAGAGAGAATACGATGCATTGCAGCCCAGAGACTCTGCCACAGAGAGATGGGAAACGCTACGAGACACCATGCACCGCATTGCTATGGCCACCTTTGGGAAGAAAACTGTGAAGTCCCATGACTGGTTTGAGGCCAAATCATCAGAGATGACTCCCACTGTTGAGGCCATGCGTGCCGCATTCACCAAGTATAAGCGGTCACCCAGTGAGAAGAACCTGCAAATCCTCAGGGCTGCCAGAAGTAAGTTTCAGCTTAACGCCAGGCGCTGCGCAAACGAGTACTGGACAGAGCTCAGCGAAGAGATACAGAGTGTTGCTGAAAGAAGCAACATCCGAGGAATGTATGATGGCATCAAGAAGGCATTGGGACCAACACAGAGCAAGATCGCCCCCTCAAATCCTCTACTGGGGAAGTAATCAGCAATCCTAGCCAACAGATGGAAAGATGGGCGGAACACTACTCCGACCTCTACTCCACACAGAACATGGTGTCCCCCTTAGCCCTCGATGCCATCAAGTGCATGCCGGTAATGGAAGAACTTGACACAGAGCCAACTGCAGACGAACTCAGCAAGGCCATTGATAGCCTGGCATCAGGGAAGGCACCTGGCAACGACGGAATTCCCCCAGACCTCATCAAGCACTGCAAGACTTCTCTTCTGCACCCTTTGCACGCAGTTCTCTGTCAGTGTTGGAATGAGGGAGCTGTACCACAGGACATGAGGGACGTCAAGATCGTTACCCTGTACAAAAACAAGGGCGAAAGGAGCGACTGCAACAACTACAGAGGTATCTCGCTCCTCAGCTTTGTTGGCAAAGTCTATGCTCGGGTCCTCCTAATCCGCCTGCAGAAACTGGCTGAACGCGTCTACCCGGAATCACAGTGTGGTTTTCGAGCAGAGAGATCCACGGTAGACATGGTCTTCTTCCTTCGCCAAATCCAGGAGAAGTGCAGAGAGCAGCGGATGCCCCTGTATGTGGCATTCATTGACCTCACCAAGGCCTTTGACCTAGTCAGCAGAGATGGCCTTTTCAGGGCTCTCCGAAAAATCGGCTGCCCCCCCAAACTGCACAGCTTAATTGAGTCCTTCCACTCAAACATGAAAGGGATGGTGCAGTTCAACGGAAACCTCTCCAAGCCCTTCGACGTACGCAGCGGTGTGAAACAAGGCTGCGTCCTGGCCCCAACCCCTTTGGAATCTTCTTCGCTCTCCTCCTGAGGCATGCGTTCAGCACAGCGCAAGAAGGGATCCACCTGCGGACCAGATCAGATGGCAGGCTCTTCAACCTCGCCCGCCTCAGAGCAAGGACAAAGGTCCGTGAAGCCCTCATCAGAGACATGCTATTTGCTGACGATGCCGCAGTTGTGACCCATACTCAGCGGGACTTGCAGTCACTAATGGACCGCTTCTCCCAGGCTTGCAAAGATTTTGGTTTGACCATCAGTCTTAAGAAGACAAACGTCCTGGGCCAAGACACGCCATCTCCACCAGCCATCACCATTGATGACTACGAGCTTGAAGCCATCCATCAATTCACATATCTTGGGTCCACCATCACCGATAACCTCTCCCTTGATACAGAGGTCGACAAGAGGATCGGGAAGGCAGCCACAACACTAGCCCGCCTCACACAAAGGGTGTGGACAAATCCCAAGCTGACCACAAAGACAAAGATGGCTGTATACAATGCCTGTGTCCTCAGCACCTTGCTGTATGGCAGCGAGGCGTGGACCACGCATGCTCACCAGGAGAAAAGGCTCAATACCTTCCACCTGAGAAGCCTACGGCGCATACTTGGCATTTCCTGGCAAGACAAGGTGACCAACACCGAAGTCCTAACCTGCACTGGCCTCCCAACCATGCATACCATGCTGAGACAGCGTCGGCTGCACTGGTTGGGCCACGTTCGCCGCATGGAAGATGGTCGCATCCCAAAAGACATCCTTTATGGTGAGCTTGCCACAGGGCAGAGAAACATTGGCTGCCCATAGCTGAGATACAAAGACGTTTGCAAGCGTGACATGAAGGCGCTTGAGATCAACACTGAGTCCTGGGAGGACCTCGCAGATGACCGCAACAGCTGGAGAACTACTCTCAAGAAACAGCTGCGGTTTGGTGAGGACAAACTGTCAGCTGCTGCAGCAGAAAAGCGAGTTTGCAGAAAAGGGTGACAGCCAACAGACCAGCATCAGCATACACATGCGACCGCTGCGACAGAGACTGCCTCTCTCGCATTGGTCTGTACAGTCACAGGCGACGCTGCTTGGACCAAGCAGACAGCCCATCTAGACATTAGAACGGATGTACTTTGTCCATGGTCAGTCATGACCGAAGGAGGCCTACTACAGTCTCATGTCATATTTCATAATTTGATCACATATAAACAGTTTGATTTTGATATATTTTGATAATGATTTTCATAATCGGTAATTCACACAATGTATTTCATTAGATCAGTAAAGAGAGAATGTCTGTGAAGAATGTGTTAAACGTGCAATGTACCAACAGAGCACAAAAAAGTTACTGACGATAATAAAGAAAAAAGGTTTGATCTTGTGTGCAGGTGGAGGGTGTAAGATAGAAATGATTATTGACGACAGTGTCATCCAGATTGTCCTTTGCAATATGTTCATGTTTTGCCACTTTTGCTTTATGTAGACAGAACGTTGACTTGATAGAATGGAGTTTAACGTTGAGACGCTATGAGGGGGTTATTGATACTGATACTGATATTTGTAAAGTGTAGCTTGACCACAAAAGTGTTTCTTTATTCTGTACAAGTCACTGCTGATAATTACTTGATGAAAATGTTTACTGTTCAGTTTGTTGCACATATTCTATGTTTTGCTTTGCATATATTTCTTTTTTTTTTTCAAATCTTTTTTAATCATCAATTATACTCGCTTACTTGTTGTTGTTATCATCACTACTGTTAGTGTTATCATATTGTAAAAAAAAGTGTTTGTTTATATATATATATATATATGTGTGTGTGTTTACAGTGGCTGCTGTTGGAGGCACATGCTTGAAAGCTGGTGAAACCACCAAACAATGCGCTGCTGGCTCCACATGTACAAATGTCAGCGGCCACTTTTATTGCGGTAAGTTGGCAAATTGTATCTCTTTATATGACGCAAAGTGGATAAGAACTATTCGAAAAGGAGCTGGGGCATTTCTCCTAATGAAGACATAGGGACATGCATTTCTTTCCCACAAAGCACAATGCGATCCTCTCAATCAGTTAAAGGAAAGCCAAATTAGAGCGACTTTGTGCCCCACGTACTCTCCAATTTCACGTATTTTTAATACAGAACTGGAGAAATGGACACTAGGTCCTTTTCCACACAAAGGAAAACAACACATGACAAAGAGATGCTGGACCTTTCTTCCCACATAAACTTCTGCTTGATCTTACTATGGGACAATGAGGCACTGGGTCACACAAACACACACACACACACACACACACACACACACACACACACACACACACACAACACACAACACATACATACATACAAACACAAACACATACACACACAAACAAACACACACACAAACATACATATATATATGCACATATATTATTTTGGCATATATATATATATATACATATATATATATATATATGTATGTATGTGTGTGTGTGTGGTGTGTGTGTGTGTGTGTGTGTGTGTGTGTGTGTGTGTGTGTGTGTGTGTGTGTGTGTGTGTGTGTGTGTCTGTGTGTGTGTACATCATATATATGTATATTGCCTTCACAACAACGATAATGTTTTCCGAATTAAGTGTTTCAAAAACATCTCACCTGTGTGTTCATTTTCATACAGAAAGATGTATTCAATAGGTAATGCTGGTTCAAAAAATAGAAACAGTAAAGTTGGGTACTTGCACGTGCGTCGTCCAAAATACATCCAGAAAATACTCTGCTGTTTCCAGGTGGATTTTGAGGTTAAACAATCTGTTGTGTTTTGTTTTTTTGTTGTTTTTTTTTGTAAAACGAAAAACTTATGTTTACGTTACTTTCACCAAGACAAACCAAAACATCACAATGGGATCCTCTCTATCAGTTAAAAGAAAGTCAAATTAGAGCGACTTTGTGCCCCACTTACTCTCCAATTTCACGTATTTCTGAATACAAAACTGGAGAAATGGACACTAGGTCCTTTTCCACACAAACAAACACACACACAAACATAGATGTATATATGCACCTATATTATATAGGCATTTATATATATACATATATATACATATATGTATGTATGTATGTGTGTGTGTGTGTATGTGTGTGTGCCTTTGTGTGTGTGTGTGTGTGTGTGTGTGTGTGTGTGTGAGTGTGTGTGTGTGTGGTGTGTGTGTGTGTGTGTACGTAATATATATGTATATTGCCTTCACAACAACGATAATGTCTTCCGAATTAAGTGTTTCAAAAACATCTCACCTGTGTGTTCATTTTCATACAGAAAGATCTATTCAATAGGTAATGCTGGTTGCATAAATAGAAAGAGTAAAGTTGGGTATTTGCACTTGTGTCGTCCAAAATACATTACTGAAAATACTCTGCTGTTTCCAGGTGGATTTTAAGGTTAAACAATCTGTTTAGTTTTGTTTTGTTTTGTTTTTTTGTAAAACGAAAAACTTATGCTTACGTTACTTTCACCAAGACAAACCAAAACATCACAAGTGTACAAATATGTTTCCAACTTGCATCGAGCACGTTTTCTTCGTCATAAAATTTTGTGTCAATTTAAATTACACCACCCACCCAAATGACACACACACACAAAACACACACGCACACACAACACACATATATATATATATATATATATATATATAATATAAATAAGGAACGGCCACAGACTGAAAAAACTTGTACGAGTACAAATGTATGAGTAAACAATGTATCTCATCTTATTCAGCTCCTTTTCTGATTGAGATTATGTTACAAGAATGCACTTTACACTTATTTTCGTAGTGGAATCTGGAGTCAACCAGCCCAAGCGATAAAGACACCTGCAGTGTTTATCTAGATAATTGAACATCTTCAATGATGCATGTGTAAACTGGATAACATTTGACTCTGTTGTCCCAGTCTTCCCAACAAACCCATTCTACACTCAACTCAGGTGGTAATGGCCAAAGAAAATAAACACACAAAAGACAAACAATAAACGAACACGAAACACAACAACAACAACCACAAAAAATCCACAATATTTTTTGTACACTTATTTAGTTTGGAATAGACAATCTTCCAGTCAGTTGTTCATTATGCTGACCACTTCACCATGTTGTCTGCTACACAGTTAGAATACACTTTCAGCTTAGTACTTGATGCCAGATCAGATTACATACTGTTCATTATTTGAAGTGCTGTAGTACACTTGTTATATTTCATAATTTGATCACATATAAACAGTTGATCTGAATATGTTTTGATAATGATTTTCATGATCGGTAATTCACACAATGTATTTCATTAGATCAGTAAAGAGATAATGTCTGTGAAGAATGTGTTAAACGTGCAATGTGCCAACAGAGCACAAAAAAGTTAATGACGATAATAAAGAAAAAAGGTTTGATCTTGTGTGCAGGTGGAGGGTGTAAGATAGAAATGATTATTGACGACAGTGTCATCCAGATTGTCCTTTGCAATATGTTCATTTGTTGCCACTTTTGCTTTATGTAGACAGAACGTTGACTTGATAGAATGGAGTTTAACGTTGAGACGCTATGAGGGGGTTATTGATACTGATACTGATATTTGTAAAGTGTAGCTTGACCACAAAAGTGTTTCTTTATTCTGTACAAGTCACTGCTGATAATTACTTGATGAAAATGTTTACTGTTCAGTTTGTTGCACATATTCTATGTTTTGCTTTGCATATATTTCTTTTTTTTTTTCAAATCTTTTTTAATCATCAATTATACTCGCTTAGTTGTTGTTGTTATCATCACTACTGTTAGTGTTATCATATTGTAAAAAAAAGTGTTTGTTTATATATATATATGTGTGTGTGTTTGACAGTGGCTGCTGTTGGAGGCACATGCTTGAAAGCTGTTGAATCCTCCAAACAATGCGCTGCTGGCTCCACATGTACAAGTGTCAGCGGCCACTTTTATTGCGGTAAGTTGGCAAATTGTATCTCTTTATATGACGCAAAGTGGATAAGAACTATTCGAAAAGGAGCTGGGGCATTTCTCCTAATGAAGACATAGGGACATGCATTTCTTTCCCACAAAGCACAATGCGATCCTCTCAATCAGTTAAAGGAAAGCCAAATTAGAGCGACTTTGTGCCCCACGTACTCTCCAATTTCACGTATTTTTTAATACAGAACTGGAGAAATGGACACTACGTCCTTTTCCACACAAAGGAACACAACACATGACAAAGAGATGCTGGACCTTTCTTCCCACATAAACTTCTGCTTGATCTTACTATGAAACAATAAGGCACTGGGTCACAAAAAAAAACACACACACACACACAAACCCACACACACACACACACACACACACACACACACACACACACACACACACACACACACACACACACAAAACAAACACACACATACACACATAGACGTATATATGCACATATATATATATATGCATATATATTTATATATATATGCATGTATGTGTGTGTGCATGTGTGTGTGTGACTGTGTGTGTGTCTGTGTGTGTGTGTGTATGTGTGTGTGTGTGTGTGTGTGTGTGTGTGTGTGTGTGTGTGTGTGTGTGTGTGCGTGTGCGTGTGTATGTGTACATATATATGTATATTGCCTTCACATCAACAATATTTTCCGAATTAAATGTTTCAAAAACATTTCACCTGTGTGTTCATTTTCATACAGAAAGATCTATTCAATAGGTAATGCTGGTTGCATAAATGGAAACAGTAAACGTTGGGTACTTGCACTTGTGTCGTCCAAAATACATCACTGAAATATTCTGCTGTTTCCAGGTGGATTTTAAGGTTAAACAATCTGTTTTGTTTTGTTTTGTTTTGTTTTGTTTTTTTGTAAAACGAAAAACTTATGCTTGCGTTACTTTCACCAAGACAAACCAAAACATCACAAGTGTACAAAATATGTTTCCAACTTGCATTGAGCACGTTTTCTTCGTCAGTAAATTTTGTGTCAATTTAAATTACACACTCCGCCCAAATGACACACACACACACACACACACACACACATATATATATATATAATTCAAGCAGCATGTGCACAGAAAAGGCAACAAATCAATGTAAAAATTTCCCTTTTCGGCGGTACACCCGCCTTCCTCAAGGGGACTTTAGTCACTGACTACGATATGCTACACAAACACATCAGAATATTTTACGTAGGCTACATTACGTAGTTTTGACTCGATATTGTTGTGACGTCAATTGACAGAGTTCAGGCCCAGAGGAAATATGGTTTTCATTTTGTTCATCCAAAAAGACTCCCTCCTCAGTCTGGTGTCCAGGTTCTCAGAGTGCACCCTTTCCACTGCGATACATTTTAAGTTTTGAAGTGAATGGCCAGTTTGGTTGAAGTGTTTGGTGACCTGAGTGCCTGTATTTTTTTTGGATGTTTGACCGGTATTGGTAGAATCTATATAAGGAATGGCCACAGACTGAAAAAACTTGTACGAGTACTAATGTGATGAGTAAACGAATGTTCTCATCTTATACAGCTCCTTTTCTGATTGAGATTATATTACAAGAATGCACTTTACACTTATTTTCGTAGTAGAATCTGGAGTCAACCAGCCCAAGCGATAAAGACACCTGCAGTGTTTATCTAGATAATTGAACATCTTCAATGATACATGTGTAAACTGGATAACATTTGACTCTATTGTCCCAGTCTTCCCAACAAACCCATTCTACACTCAACTCAGGTGGTAATGGCCAAAGAAAATAAACACACAAAAGACAAACATATAAACGAACACGAAACAACAACAACAACAACCACAAAAAAATCCACAATACTTGTTGTGCACTTATTTAGTTTGGAATAGACAATCTTCCAGTCAGTTGTTCATTATGCTGGCCACTTCACCATGTTGTCTGG
>JAPXFY010000019.1:4069654-4077154 GCA_030674185.1 Monoplex corrugatus
ATAAGAGTCTACATACTGCATCTTCGGTAAACATGAATGCTGGGTGTTTTGATTTGTCTATCAGCCAATGAAAATACTGACATGACTTTAAACCTTCTAAAATAGGAGAAGAGACCACTGACAATAATTTAACCTTCAAACTTCAGAGAAAATTAAAACACTTGGTATATACTTTCTGAATAACAAACTAGCTAAATATATTGAACATAACTGGACTGGAAGATTTGAAAACAAAAATGAAGAAACTGATACGTTCGTGGAGTCTTAGTATTCATGGTCAAAGAATTGTCATTAAATCTTTTTTTTTATCAAACAATTTGCGTTTGTAAAGCAGTCATTCGATTTAGCAGAACACATTGTTGGGGAAACAAACAGAGGCCTATATAAATTCATATGGCAGGAAAGCTTTTGTAAAATATAAAGAAAAGTTATGGAAAGAGACTACAAAGAAGGTGGAATCAAAATAATAAATATGATCAATATGCAAAAATGTCCTATTTGCTATGAACAGGTAAATTGTTAAACTCTTACAAAGAAAAGTGTGCTGCATTCCTAATTTTTCTTTAAAAGCATAGCCCTTGTGAATTTTCTTCTTCTATTTCTAATAATGTGTTTGCAGTCTTTTCTTTCATTAGAAGATATTGCTTACATCTTTCCACTAATGTTAATTTCAAAGCCTCTATGCAACTGTTCAATATCTGGCATATCTATGCTTCGGTATTTCTTTTCTATCGTTTTGTTTTGGTTTTGACACATTTCGTGTGTGAAGACTTGTGCATCAGATGTCCTGATTTCTCACACCACTTCTTGCATGAATGAATGCAGTATATTATACACGTTGCCTGTCCACATCCTGGTTTTCCTGATTAGCTATAAGTGTTGGCATTTAACCATTTACTGTGTCATTCCTTGTTCCACTCATCATCAGTGTTATATTGACGACTCATTGAAGAAATGCTGACTGCTTGTTGTAAATATAATGGTCACTCAATGAAATGTACTGAGTATTTGATTGTCATATTCAGTATCAGTACACTGGTTCTCCATTGTCACATATATTGTTAAAACACACTGACCATTCATTGTCACAGTCAGGGTGGACCTCAACGTGAACACACTGGCCACTAATTGTCACACTGAATGTCGCCCTGATTGTCAATATACTGACCATTCATTGCCACGATCAGTGTCGCCATCAATTCCACTCGTTGTCGGTATTTTGACTACACTTTGTCACACTCAGTGTCACACTCACTCTCACATTCGTTTTCAGACAAGAATGGATCTCAGACTGTATTCGCCTCCCTGCTGCTGCTGCTGGCCACCTTCGTGACGTCACGCCTGGTCAGTGCCTGAACTGGAGCCAGCTTGGACAGTGAAAGACGTGGACATCTGACTTCACCGCTGTATCCCATCTGTTGTCTTTCTTCTGTAGGAATTTTTGTCTTTAAGATCTGAATTTTAGTCAAAGCAGAGAAATTTCATTATTGCTTTTTTGATCAAAAGAACTGTGACAAATCAAATCATTTCTGAAGTTGTACGACTGTAGTTTTGGAACTGAAACTCGGTGTTATTTCGGAAATAAAGTGAGATTGTGAGAGACCTTTATTTCTTGGCTACCTGCCTTGACAGATTTCTTCACTTTTTACCTTTCTCTCCCAGATCACATTTATACTTGAACTTTGAAGTAAAATAAACACCAGTAACAAGAAATGCTGAGAAAAATTAACACCAGTAACAAGAAATGCTGAGAAAAATTAACACCAGTAACAAGAAATGCTGAGAAAAATTAACACCAGTAACAAGAAATGCTGAACCTCAATGTACACCAAGCTATTGAGAAGGGGTCTTGTAAATTATACACAGAGTAAAATAGCAGAAAAAAAGATTACCGGTACCACAGAGGTACACAGATCAGTTTGATCATTTCCCCAAACAGACATGATTCCCGTCGTTTCCTTGAGCTGTTTTTATGATAAACTTGTTTGGTTACAAATTCAAAACTTATCTGAAATTACTTGTTTGGTTACAAATTCAAAACTTATCTGAAATCTCCGACACATAAACTGTGTGCAGCAAGTGGTCATCATACTTACATTCCACATGTAGAAACATATGTTGCCCAGTAAAACTTGATTGCTTACTTGTTACCTCTGATAACGCACATCCGGGCCATTGGCCACTTGAACATATCTGGATTGTTTACAAACTGCTCAGAATTTTGAGGTTTATATGGACTGTTTTCGACTTCTACATTCCAAACAAAACAAAAACGGAACAAAAACAAAGGAAACGTCCATTTTGTGTTTTGGAACATCTCTACAGCATGACAACGTTTTGTTTTCTAGTATCAAGATCACAGTCAGTCAAAGTGGGTTTTTGATACACTTTGCTTATTCGGCTCAAATCTATCCTTGTTATATGATTAAAGTTTGTGTATCAGCAAATACTTTTTGTAAATTCCTCTTCTATGATTTGTCTTTGCTCTTTTTGGACATATATATGTTTACATATATACATACATATATGTATACATATACAATATATATGTATATGTATATGTGTGTGTGCGTGTGTGTTTGTGTGTGTGTGTGTGTGTGTGTGTGTGTAACCCATGTTTTTGTGTATTTCGTCTTGACTGCAGAAGTGAAACTACAAACCAAGCTGTCAGTGTGACCCTTTGAACTACCTTCCTCTCTTTTTCTTCCTTTCGATCTCCTCTCTGTCTGTCTGTCTGCCTGCCTGCCACCCTCTCTCTCTCTCTCTGTCTCCTCTCTCTCTCTCTCTCTCTCTCTCTCTCTTTCTCTCTCTCTCTCTCTGTGTTGGCTGAGAATGATCCACTCTGCCCTGGTAGAGTGGGGATACAGACCACACACGCTGATCTTCCCATTTCTGTCTGGTTGCCTCTGTGGCAACACTCATCTTGAAACTTATGATCTGTCCCCACTCTGTTTTCTCTGTGCTATCAAATGCTGGTTGGGTGAAGACTGGAACCCACAGACAGTTGAGCTCTTACTGACAGCGAATCTCCAATCCATGGGGCCTTTCAGTTTCGGCCAGTGCTTGACGTACTTACTAGAAAGTTTGTACTGTCTGTTCCTCGCTGGTCTTGATACAATTGTAGATTCACTGAAGTATGTCTGTTTGTGTGTGAGCTATTGATAATAACGATCTGCTTAGCCTAACTGCACATTGATTAGTTTGTATCAAAGTACACATAAACTTTTTCTGTCATTTTTCATTGAAATAAATCTTTAAAAATGAATCATTTGTTGACTATTGTGCTTGCGAAAATGCGTGGATTAACCTGTTGACAACTGGGTGTATTGGAGGCCACTTGCACGTACATATTCCCGAGACAGGGTAGAATCCATACAATTATATTGGAAGGCTTGAGTTCAACGCACGTTTGGTACAAGTCTTGCTGACTGTATGAAATGCATTTGTTTAAGAAAAGGAATCTTGTAGAGAATATTTCAAACGTGAAGGGACATAATTTTGTTCACAATTTCCAAATGTGCTTTGAAAAGATTTCATTTTAAAAGATCTCTTATTCTCTCTCATTGTAGGAACAGTAAAGTTAATATTCCTTGAATAATACACACCGTCAAAATATCTGCATCCACATCTTCTAGATATCAGATGCTGCCGTTTGGTTTATCTGTTACCCAGCATTTGTCAACTTCAGCCAGAAGAAACTTAATGGTCTAGCCACACTAACAATTTCACAATTACGTGAATCAGCAATGAAGCAATATTGATATCCAGTAGAAAAAAAATGACTTCAGTCTTTTTATTTGGCATTATAACATGTCTTACTTGGCGTAACCACGAAATATTCATGAAAAAATGACAGGCAGTACACTTGGATTCACTTGGTTTATGAATTTCCTATGTCCGGGAGACTAATGTGTAAAGCTGTCAAATCTAGCTAACAAAATGAAAAAGTTTCGTACTTCTCAATGTTCAGTTTATACACATGTATGACTATCTGGGAAGATGTGGTAGGGTGCAAGTGAATTCTCACACTGACATATACTGATTGAATTACATTAGGCAGCCGATATGTGGTTTCTAAGAAGAATGTCGAGAGTTCCATGGACAGCAAAGAAAACAGTCTTGATGGAGGCAGACACAAGAAGATCATTCATAAGGAAAGTTAGAAAAGACAGTCAACATTTATAGGCCATTTTATGAGGACAGGGGAATTGGAGCACCTGGTCACAACAGGAAAGCTAAGAGGGAAGAGAGCACCAGGCAGACCCGGGGAAAAAATATTGGACGGACTTGCAGAGTGGCTGAGGACAGAGAGGGTGGAAGATGTGTTTGCGGCAACAAGAGATAGATGCATATGGAGGGCATGATCGCCGACACCATGTGGCAAGGCACTTGATGATAATGATGATATGCATTCTTGATTACAAATGGAACAAACAGTTAACGCCAATAAGTTCGGTATTGTTGTGACAATGACTGTTGAACGGTCTAGTTAACATCCTTAAAAGTACAACATTCTTTCTATGCCAGACATTTATTTCGAATCCAGTAACAACTGTCCTCAAACAGGGCATAAATGTTAAATACTTGCGAATTCAGGACCACTGCGGTCTGCACTAAAAGATTCGTACCTGAAATAAATACATTGATAATAAATAATCAACAAAGAATTGAAGATCACTTACAGCTTGTTTTACAAACATATTTCAAATGTCAACGATTTAGCAGTTTGTTGATATTTAAAACATGTCATTGGTTCTTTGACTGGTCTTAACAACACATACAGGAACAACACACATAAGACATCACGTCATTGCTCCAAACATGTTTAAAACTCTTTTCCCGCCATGGTCGCAATCAAGCGACTTCCCGTACGACCGCCATGGTCGCATTTTTGCGACTTGGAGGGGTCATGCTAAACGATAACTTTTCACGCGGGTACACAGCTTCTGTCAGCTCCACTGGTGAATGCAGGCGACTGTGCTATTTTTAAACTTTACCCAGCGACCTAGTTTTTCAGCAGTAAGGCCGAAGTGTGGCTTTGTTAACTGTGGGAATTTACGTCACGTTTTCTCCAAAGCGTTTTTTTTTCTGAAATGGCTGCAAATTGACACGCATTGTCTACCACTCCGAGTAGAATAAGCAGACAGCTGAATTTGTGTGTAGATTTTCCATTGCTTTTCCTCATTTATTATAATGATATCTGGTGCACAACTCACGAAATAAGGTCAGTAGTAGAAATAATAAAAAAAATGAAAAAAAATTGTTTGTTTTTCTTTATAATAGGATTATCTGTGGAATAAACAATCAAGCTCATAAACATAAACAAGCATTCATATATAAATACAACATCTGCCCTTTACACAGCAAAAAAAGTAAGTGAAAATTTTTAATAGTCTTTGAGATATAAGCTTTTAAAAATGCATACTGCGCTGCAAAATTGGCTGCCCAAAATATACTTGGCACTGAGGAGTGCCATTTCTGGGGAAACTTGGCGGTGATAGAGTTAGAACCCATCGTCATCCATGTTATAATTTTCAGGTGAATTATTTTACAATATGAACACCCCGATCGAAAACGTAGACAATTACAAAACTACCTGTATATTCATGACTACTTGCTGAAAAAAACAAACACAACATTGATAAATTGAGCCACAATAGGCTAAGGAATCCTTGCCATTGCATTTATTTCACACACATGTAGACATACGTGGCACATTACAGGTAGAAAATAAGAAAGAAACAATGCACACTAATATCACAAGCAATAACAAACATTTGAATTGTCTAATACCTTGCAGAACATCAAGCATGTAAACATGATCTTATCAATCATACAACAAGATGGTCAAGCCAGTCTAACGGTCTCTTTTTTACGCAAACATTGCCAAAAATCTTACTATTTGGAGGGAATCAGTGGCAAAATGGGTCAGACGTTTGCTTGCCAGTAACTAAACTCGAGGTTCCAGGGTTCATTGCCCGTTGAGATCTGGACTTTCCTCCTCGTATGACTGAAAAATCCAACTGAACGTCTACCATTCAGAAGGGGACGAAAAGTAAATATGACCAGTGTGCCTTCTGGTCTGCACAAGTTAAGGATCCCACAGCAGTTGAAATCGTGAAGAGCAGCGCATTCGCCCAGCTATCCTGATATAAAACATTGAAGAAATAGGCTCATTTCCCGGATCCCTCTCCCTGAAGGCCAATTCGCCTTCTTACATTTCTGAAGTCTTGGTAAAGAGAAAGGAAGGCGCCCGAGGTTATTATGGAAAATTGATTGTGACAATAAAAAATGAACAGTAATAATGAGTAATAATAACATTGAAATGCTCTATGGTCTGTGAAACCTAGAAGAAACATCAGATCAAATAAAACTGGACATGAAGCAAGGACAATGGTTGACTATCACAACAATCAACGTTTCACTTTCTCAAGAAATTTCTGGACACGTGGCATAAATTCTACATGGCTTTATGCCACAGATGTCATGCAATGAATAAGATCCAAAAGTATGCTGGCTTTAAGTCTGTGCGCTCAGATGTGGTTTCTAAGAAGAATATTGAGAGTTCCATGGACAGCAAGACAAACAAACAAATATACTAACTAACAAGTAAACAAACAAAAAATAAACAAACGGAGTTCATGTGTCAACATTTTCTTTTCATTTTGCGTAAAAAAATGTTTTGTTTAGCTTTGTTTTGTCATCGCTTTTCGTTGCCATACTGTATGTCTGGTGTGAAACAGAAAAATAAATTTTAAAAAGTTAAAAAGAAAAAGAGACAGTCTCAAAGGAGGCAGACACAAGAAGAGCATTGATAAAGAAAATTAGGAAAAGACAAGCGACATTTATAGGACATATTATTAGGCAAGGGAAATTAGAGCATCTGGTCACAGCAGCAAAGCTGGAGGGAAAGAGAACACCAGGTACACCCAGGGCGAAAATAGTGGCTGAGGACAGAGAGGGTGGGAGATGCACTTGCAGCGGCAAGGGATAGATTCATATGGAGGGCTATGATCCTCATGTGGCAGGGGCTGATGATGATGATGATGATGATGATGATGATGATGATGATGATGATGATGATGATGACGATGATGAAGGGGTTACCCCAGCGGCTGGAGGTCCTTCCACAGTTCTGTGGAACACGGGAATTATGAAGAAAAGCGACCAACGGACAAAAACTCACAAGCAAAGAAAAAGAAAAGCGCGGTATTACCATGATGCACTGGAAGGAATCTCTAACAAAACTGCCAATCTAGAGCACTTTCTACACAAGAACAGCGTATGCAAAACACATCCGCAAGAAAAAAAAGACCTTTTATGATAGGAGAATAGCCGCCAAAATCGGCCAAGCAAAAACAGCATTCAAGAAGATGAAAAGCATTCTTACCATCAGATGCCTATCAATTAACATCAGAAGAGAGTTCTTGAATGTTACATAGAACCAATACCTGTTGTACGGATGCGAGGCGTGGACAGTCAACAAACAAAGCCAGAACA
>JAPXFY010000019.1:4094654-4097154 GCA_030674185.1 Monoplex corrugatus
GTTGATTCTTTGTGTTGTGTCTTTCACACCTTCTGTCCATCATAGTTATGTTGATTCTTTGTGTTGTGTCTTTCATACCTTCTGTCCATCATAGTTATGTTGATTCTTTCAGTTGTGTCTTTCACACCTTCTGTCCATCATAGTTATGTTGATTCTTTCAGTTGTGTCTTTCACACCGTCCATCTTTTTCTAGGACGCTCTCTCCCTTTGGATCCATGCCTGTTCATGTTATAAGCTTTGTATGCTGGCTGTTCGCTTGGAAGCCTCATGAGTGATTGAACCATTTCAGCCTGTGTTTTTTTATACAGTGTAGACATGGTACACAGTCCCACAGTGTCTCTATTGGCTTCATTTCTGGTCTTGTCTCGACGTGTGACATTCATTGTTTTTTTCTGAGACACATCATCTCGCAAGCTGTTACTTTGATTTTTTGTTTTTGTATTTGGTTAATTGTCTATGTTTGGCACTGATAACAAAGTGTTGGTATAAAAATAAAGCTTATTACTTGACCCATTGTATCCGTAGGTATGTGTGGATGTGATAGCAGAGGGCCAGCTGATAAGTCACTGCATTTGACTTTCTGGAAGAATATACAAATAACATAGCAAAACAGGACAGGCGCAAATTTTTAGTCAACTGGCCTTTCTCATCATCATCATCATCATCATCATCATCATCATCATCATCATGTGCCTTGATGCATGGCGTTTAGCGATCGTGGCTTTCCATACGAATCTATGTTTTGTCACACTGCAAGTACATCCCCCCCAGCTTTTCTCTCTTCATCCACTCCACAAATCCCTACAATGTAATCTCTCTGGGTACCATGGCGTCGGTTGCCGTCAGCGCATATGGAATTGATTCCGAGCAAAAGTGAGACTGAAACAGGATTGTCACACAGCTTCAAAGAGTGTGTCAGATAAGTACTGACAGATTTGGGATGGTCCCCTTGTGTCGGATGAGTCTCCATTGTGATGAATCTCTCTTGAACATTGCATAAACTCCAAACTTCTCACCAAGCAACACATCTACCTTGCCTCAACGATATTGTCATCATCATCATCCCCATCATCATCATCATCATCATCATTGTCATCATTGTCATCATCATCATTGCCACCGCCACCACCACCACCATCATCATCATCATCGTCATTATCATCATAACATCATCATCATTATCATCATCATCATTATTACCACCACCACCACCACCATCATCATCATTATCCTCATCATCATCATTACCACCACCACCACCACCACCACCATCATCATCATCAGCATCATCAGTATCATCAACATCCTCCTCCTCATCATCATCATCATCATCATTACCACCACCACCACCACCATTTTCTTCTTCTTCTTCTTCTTCTCTTCTTCTTCTTCTTCTTCTTCTTCTTCTTCTTCTTCTTCTTCTTCTTCTTCTTCTTCTTCTTCTTCTTCTTCTTCTTCTTCTTCTTCTTCTTCTTCTTCTTCTTCTTCTTCTTCTTCTTCTCTTCTTCTTCTTCGCATTCTTCTTCTTCGCATTCTTTTTCTCCTTCTTCTTCTTCTTTTTCTTCGTTGTCGTAGTCGTCGTCGTCATCATCATCACCATCATCACCATCATCATCACCATGTGTCTTTCCACATGGTGTTGGCGACTATGGTCCTACATACTAATCTGTCTTTTCGGCTGTAAGTACATCTCCTACTCTTTCTGTCCTCATCCACTCATCAAAACTGCCTTCTTTCCTTCCCGGGTCTACCAGATGCTCTTTTCCCCTCTAGCTTTCCTGTTGTGACTAAGTGCTCAAGTTTTTCTTTTCTCCTAAAATTTCATATGAAAGCTGTTTGTTCTTTTCCTAATCTTCCTCATTTTTCCTTTCCTAATCTTAATTATTGATGATCAGCAAAAAAAAAACCATAAGTTAAATAAGATGTCTTAGATCTTGCCAACTCAGAGGGTGCATGTGCACGCTTGAGGCTTTTGAAATGCTCATATGGGACATTTCTCCGTCATAATCATGGCATCAACGGTGTCAGTATATAATGGAGCTTATTCCGAGCATGGAGACGTTTTCTTGAGAAAATGAAAAAGATTTTTGTATAAGCCAATCGCCATGGTGTAGTGGTTAACGCAACGGACTACCCACTGGAAGGCTGTGGGTTCAAATCCCCATCAGTACCTTCACAAATCATTGTGGGATTTTTCGGCTCTAACCGGCTGCTACACAGAGTTGGGCGTGCTATGGGCTCATTGGGAAGACTGGGACCACACAGTCGAGTCTCATCCACTTCACGGATGCGTGATTGAGGGTGTTGCTCAAATCGTCTGAACAACACCGCAGGTGTCTATATTACTCGGGCCTGGTTGACACCGGGATATGTTTAGATAGTAAACGTACAGACCTGTCACGCAGTCTTAATTCTAGATGGAATTCCATAGCATCATGATTATCATCTTCATCGACATCATCATCATCACATTGTAAAAACTGTGTCAGCTTCTGTGGCC
>JAPXFY010000019.1:4102154-4137154 GCA_030674185.1 Monoplex corrugatus
GTGGGGGGGGGGGGGGTGTAGGATACATGTTTTACACAGTATATGAGAGAGAGACAAACAGAGACACAGAGAGAGAGAGAGTGAATGAGAGAGAGAGAGTGAGTGAGAGAGAGACAGAAACAGAGAGAGAGTGTGTGTGTGTGTGTGTATGTCTGTGTATGTGTATGCAAGTATGCGTGTGTGTAAGTGTGTACAAGTGTGTGCATGTGTATGTAAGTACGTGTCTCTTAGTGTGTTATAAGTTGTGTGTGTGTGTGTGTGTGTGTGGGTGTGTGTGTGTGTGTGTAAGTGTGTAAGAGTGTGTGTAAGTGTGTGTGTGTGTGTGTGTGTAAATGTGTATGTGTGTGTGTGTGTTGTATGTATGTATGTGTGTGTGTGTGTGTGTGTGTGTGTGTGTGTGTGTGTGTGTGTGTGTGTGTGTGTGTGTGTGTGTGTGTGTGGTGTGTGTGTGTGTGTGTGTGTTAGATACATACATAATCCCTGAATAACATTCACACATAATGAAAAACGCAATAGGGAAGTGGATAAGAGTCGAATTTCCAATCCAAAAGGTTTGTGTTTGATCCCCCTCCCCTCGTGGATAAAGACTTTTTTGTTGTTGTTGTTGTTGTTGTTGTTGTTGTTGTTGTGTTGTTTGTTTGTTTGTTTGTTTGTTTGTTTGTTTGTTTGTGTTGTTTGTTTGTTTGTTTGTTTGTTTGTTTGTTTGTTTGTTTGTTTGTTTTTTCCGTCTCCCAGTTCCACGTATGCAGATCTGCCAGTGCCAAGCCACCTTTTTTGTATGTATATGCATGCAGAATAACAATTACACATGTTAAAGATCCTGTACGTCATGCCTGAGGCGATCTGATATCATCATCATCATCGTGTGCCCTGCTACATGGCGTTGGCGATCATGGCCCTCCATATGCGTCTGTCCCTTGTTGCAGCAAGCACATCCTCCACCCTTTCTGTCCTCAGCCACTCTGCAAGTCCGTCCAGTATTTTATCCCTGGGTCTATCTGGTGTTCTCTTTCCCTCCACCTTTCCTGTTGTGAGCAGGTGCTCTAATTCCCCTTTCCTCATAAAATGGCCTATAAATGTTGCCTGTCTTTTCCTAATCTTCCTTATGAATGATCCTCTTGTGTCTGCCTCCATCAAGACTATTTCGTTTGTTTTCTTTGCTGTCCATGGAACTCTCAACATTCTCAGAAACCACATCTCGGCTGTCTCAATCTCGTTCTGGCTTTGCTTGTTGACTGTCCACGCCTCACAACCATATAACATTATCGCTTCTATATAACATTCAAGAACTCTCTTCCTGATGTTAACTGACAGGCATTTGTTGGTAAGAATGCTTATCATCTTCTTGAATGCTGTTTTGGCTTGGCCGATTCTGCTGGCTATTTCTGATGTGCATTTGCCGTCTGGTGAAATGATCGTTCCCAGGTATTTAAATTTATCAACCTGTGTCAAGGTTGTGCGTTTGCATCACCTATGCCATTTGACATGCAGAGTATCAAATACACACGTTAAAGATCCTGTAGGTCACAGAGTCTTACTGATATGAAAATTAATAAACACACCAGCATGGACCTCCATCAAAAGATGCAAACTGTACAACAACATCATGGAGTGTGGTCAGCTGGCCTGACAGCTTGAGTTCTCCGTGCTTCCATCGAAGTTTGATGATGTGTCACATGCAGCGAGTTCAAATGAGTGTGAAGAAAGGGCTATTTGCGCAAGAACGTTTATGGTGCCAATAATAATGTTTACAGGAGAACCACAGCCAGAAAGAGAGAGAGAGAGGGAGAGAGAGAGAGAGAGAGAGAGAGAGAGAGAGAAATGGGAGGGAGAGAAACAGACAGACAGACAGAAAGAGAGAGAGAGAGAGAGAGAGAAAGGTAGAGAGACAGACAGACAGACAGACAGAGAGAGAGAAAGGTAGAGAGACAGACAGACAGAATGACAGAATGACAGAGAGGGAGAGAGAAAGAAAGCGAGAGAAAAGAGAAAGACGGACAGAGACAGAGAGAGAAAAATGAAAGATAGAGAGAGAGATACACACACACAGAGAAAGAAAGAAACACAGACAGACAGACAAACAGACAAACACAGACGCACCGAAGGCGCGTTTCACGTTCAACTCAGTACTCTCTCCATGCACTGAACAAAAAAAAACTGACTGACCGATTAACTGATCGACTGATCGATCGATTGATCGATTGATTGATTGATGGATTTTACAGGGAAGAAAGCAGACGACCTCTGCAGACAGAGAACAGCACCCAGCCATGTCCAAGGTCGCCCCCGGAACAACAGATCCTAACTACCCCCCACATCCAAATGTTGCGTTTGATGAGTGTGCTGCACCTCAAGCCTCTTCTCTACAGCCACCGTCTTATGGTGCTTCTATTCTTAATTGTCAAGGTGATGTGTGTGTGTGTGTGTGTGTGTGTGTGTGTGTGTGTATGTGTGTGTGTGTGTGTGTGCGTGTGTGTAAGTGTGTGTGTAAGTGTGTGTGTGTGGGTGTGTGTGTTGTTGTAAGTGTGTGTAAGTGTGTGTGTGTGTGTAAGTGTGTGTGTGTGGGTGTGTGTGTGTGTAAGTGTGTGTAAGTGTGTGTGTGTGTGTAAGTGTGTGTGTAAGTGTGTGTGTGTATGTGTGTGTGTGGTGTGTGTAGTGTGTGTGTAAGTGTGTGTGTGTGTTAAGTGTGTGTGTGTGTAAATGTGTGTGGGGGGTGGGGTGTGTGGTGTGTGTGGGTGTTTCTGTGTGCGTGTGTGTATGGGGGGGGGTATGTTTCGTGTGTTGTATGTGTGTGTGTGTGTGTGGTTGCGTGTGTGTATGAGTGTGTATGTTTGTGTGAGTGTATATGTGTGTCTGTGTGTGTGTGTTTATGTGCGCATGTGAGTGTGTGTGTGCTTATGTGTGCATGTGTGTGTGTGTTTTATGTGTGCACGTGTGTGTGTGAGCGTGTGCGTGCGTGTGTGTGAGTGTGTACGTATGTGTGAGCGTGTGTGTGTGTGTGTGTGTGTGTGTGTGTGTGTGTGTGTGTGTGTGTGTGTATGCATTCTCATAGGAGACACAGACGGCTGAACAGTAGATGGCAAGTCGCAGCATATGGCCAAAACCACAAGCAGTTCTCTGTGGCAATGCCCTTTACGCAGTATGCGGCTGCGGGATTTTCTGTCTGGGTTTACTCCCATAGCCTTTCCGCACCCAAGGGGTAACCCACAAGGTAGCGGAGACAGGCGCAGGTCGTACAGTCTACTGTCATACTGTAGCAGAGACTTACCTCTCACCTGACAGAAGTGCAGTACCCAAATAGAATCAAACCCGGACCGTCATATTGGAAATCAGAGGTCTCAACATTTTACTTTTTATCTATCACAAGACAAGAGTGGCAGAATGGTTCAGACGTTCGTCTTGCCAATAACTAAACTCGAGGTTCCGGGATTCCTTCACCGTAGAGGCCTCGACTTTTCTCCTCAGTTTGATCGGAAAATCGAACTGAACGTCTAGTCCTTGGGAAGGGGGCGTAAAACAAGCTGGACCTGTGTGACTTCTGGCCTGCGCACGCTTAACATCCCACGGCAGTTAAAATCGTGACGTGCAGGGCATTTGCTGAGCTGTCCTGGTATAAAACATTGGAGAGATCGGTTCATCAAGCAGGTCCTTCGCCTTGAAGGCCAATCAGCCTTCTTGCCTTTCTGAAGTCCTGGTAAAAACAATTCGGTGGCGCTTTGCTGCGGCGACACGCTCTCAAACGAGACAGCAGCCCGAGTTTTACATGGTAAATCCACTGAGACAAAAGAAAGAAAAACGAATATGAATATAGAGGTAAGACTTTCAGACTGAAAATCAGAAGGTCAATATGAATATAGAGATAGAATCAAAGTCAGACTTTCAGACTGAAAATCAGAAGGTCAATATGAATATAGAGGTCGAATCAAAGTCAGACTTTCAGACTGAAAATCAGAAGGTCAATATGAATATAGAGGTCGAATCAAAGTTAGACTTTCAGACTGAAAATCAGGTCAATGTGAATATAGAGGTCGAATCAAAGTTAGATTTTCAGACTGAAAATCAGAAGGTCAATATGAATATAGAGATCGAATCAAAGTTAGACTTTCAGACTGAAAATCAGAAGGTCAATGTGAATATAGAGGTCGAATCAAAGTTAGACTTTCAGACTGAAAATCAGAAGGTCAATATGAATATAGAGGTCGAATCAAAGTCAGACTTTCAGATTGAAAATCAGAAGGTCAATATGAATATAGAGATCGAATCAAAGTTAGACTTTCAGACTGAAAATCAGAAGGTCAATGTGAATATAGAGGTCGAATCAAAGTTAGACTTTCAGACTGAAAATCAGAAGGTCAATATGAATATAGAGGTCGAATCAAAGTTAGACTTTCAGACTGAAAATCAGAAGGTCAATATGAATATAGAGGTCGAATCAAAGTTAGACTTTCAGACTGAAAATCAGAAGGTCAATATGAATATAGAGGTCGAATCAAAGTTAGACTTTCAGACTGAAAATCAGAAGGTCAATATGAATATAGAGGTCGAATCAAAGTTAGACTTTCAGACTGAAAATCAGAAGGTCTCAACATGTTACCATTTATTTATCAGAAGTAACCACCATTCAAGAAGATGAAAAGCATTTTTACCGACAAATGCCTATCAATTAACATCAGGAAGAGAGTTCTTGAATGTTCTATAGACCCGATAATGTTATACGGTTGCGAGGCATGGACAGTCGACAAGCAAAGCCAGAACAAGATTAAGGTAGCCGAGATGTGGTTTCAAAAGAAGATTGTTGAGAGCTCCATGGACAGCAAAGAAAACAAACGAGACAATCTTGATGGAGGCAGACACATGAAGATCATTCATAAGGATGATTAGGAAAAGACAAGCAACATTTATAGGCCATTTTATGAGGAAAGGGGAACTAGAGCACCTGCTCACAACAGGAAAGCTGGAGAGAAAGAGAGCTCCAGGTAGACCCAGGGAGAAAATATTGGACGGACTTGCAGGGTGGCTGAGGACAGAGGGTGAAGATGTGCTTCGGCAACAAGGGATATATACATATGGAGGACCATGATCGCCAACGCCATGTGGCAGGGCACCTGGTGATGATGATGATTTAACAGAAGTACCCCTTAGAATCTAACCCAGACATAGGAGGTATTACTCACGTGATTGTCACGCCCGTTGTTTCTTTGGTTTTTTTTTTTTACTGTTTGTTTGTTTGGTTGTTGTTTTTTAATAGCTGGGGCGACGGTGACGCCAGCAATGTGGGGAGGGGCTAAGCCCGGAAGTACCTGCTATTACCACGTGGCACCATGTCTGATTGTCTGCCAGCATTGCCAAGCGACAGTCACCACCATCACCTCCTACTCTGTGGGCACTTTCACTGGCTTGCCGCTTGCTTCTTATTATTTCTGGGGTTAGTTTCGTGGGGGAGGAAGGGTGTGTGTGTGACACTTCTTAGATGGGAGAGAGAGAGAGGAGAAGAGAGAGAGAGATGAGAAACAAGAGAGAGAGAGGGAGAATGAGAGAGAGAGACAGAGACAGAGAGAAGACAGACAGACAGAGACAGACAGAGAGAAAGAAAGAAAGAGAGAAGAGAGAGAGAGAGAATGCGACAGAGAATGGAGAGAGAGAGAGAGAGAGAATGAGAGAAAAGAGAAAGAGAGAGAGAATGAGACAGAGATAGAGAGAATGAGAGAAAGAAAGATAGAGAGAGAGGTGAGACAGAGAGAGAGAGAATTAGACAGAAAAGGAGAGAGAGAGAGAATGAGAGAAAGGAGAGAGAGAATGAGAGGAAAGAAAGAAAGAAAGAGAGACAGAGAGAATGAGACAGAGAAAGAGAGAATGAGATAGAAAATGAGAAAGAGAGAATGAGAGAAAGAGAGGAGAGAGAGAGAATGGGAGAGAGACAGAATGTGTGTGTATACGTGTTTCTATCTCTCTTTGTATGTGCGTGTGTTCGTGTTTGTGTTTGTGTGTGTGTGTGTGTGTGTGTGTGTGTGTGTGTGTGTGGTGTGTGTGTGTGTGTGTGTGTGTGTGTGTGTGTGCGTGTTGCTGATGTGCTATGTGTGTATGTGTGCGCGGTTGCGCGAGCGCGTGGTTGTATGTGTGTGTGTGTGTGTGTGTGTGTGTGTGTGTGTGTGTGTGTGTGTGTGTGTGTGTGTGTGTGTGTGGTGTGTGTGTGTGTGTGTGTGTGTGTGTGTGTGTGTGTGTGTGTGTGTGCGTTTTTCTTATCTCTCTTTGAGTGTATGTGTTCTCTTGCACGCGCGCACGCGCGCGTGTGTTAATTTGTTTGTGGTGTGTGTGTGGTGTGTGTGTGTGTGTGTGTGTGTGTGTTGTGTGTGTGTGTACACATGTTTGTGTGTGTGTGCGTCTGTCTGTCTGTCCGTCTCTTTGTCCATCTGTCCAAGAGAAAAATGTGTAGTTTAATCTTTGTTGTGAGTATATCTTGTTGTAGCTTTTTTGTGTAGTATATCTTTTGTTTGTGACGTATAATCTTTGTGAGACGTATATCTTTGTTTGTGAGTATATCTTTGCAATGTATATCTTTGTGAGTATATCTTTGTTTGTGTGTATATCTTGTGTTTTAGGTATCTTTGTGAGTATATCTTTGTGAGTATATCTTTGTTGTGAGGGTATATCTTTGTTTGTGTGTATATCTTTGTTTGTGTGTATATTCTTTGTTTTGTGTGTATATCTTTACCAAATCATTTGGTCAAAGGAGCTTTGAAAGGTACAGATCTAAGATCAAAGTTACACAGATGGAAAATATACCTAAAACCAGTACTTTTGGAGGATGAAGCGAGAACAGAATTTTCTCAGAATTTCTGATAATACTTGTTGTGACAATCTATCATTATACTGGATGTACATTACGGTTGATTTCAATTGAAGTTTCATGAATGTTACGCTGTCCGTCAGAAGTACATAATCTAGATTACTGGTTTAAAAAATGCGTTGTATGAAAAGGGAGATAGGTAGTATGGCTTGACCATGTTTCTTGCTTCCTTTCTTTTTCTGTCTTTCCCCCCATACTGCATTATCCTTGTCTTATCTCTTCCCTTCCTTCGCTTGCTCCTTCTTTCTTTTGTCGTAAGTTCTTTCTACTTTCTTTTCGTTCTTTTAGTCACCTTTGGAAATTGTCCACAGAAAAAATACATGCACATCAACTGGTTGCTTGAAATCGAAAGATGTCACGCTTATCCTGGAAAAAGACAAAATATTAGACAGATGGGGAGAGTACATTAAAGACCTTTTTGAGGATGACAGAAACGAAGAACACATTATAAAAAAGAAATTTGAAGGACCACCCACAATGAAAGATGAAGTTAGAGCAGCACTGAAAAAGATGAAACCAGGAAAAGCCCCAGGACCAGAAAACATTACTACAGAGATGATTGAAGCCCTGGAGGAATTTGGTATAGAAAAAATAACAGTCCTTCCTAAATGAAATTTACGACACTGGAAAAATCCCCAAAGATATGTCAAAATCAATTTTCATTGCATTTCCAAAGAAGACAGGGGCTATAGAATGCGACCTCCATCGCACAATCAGTTTGATGAGTCATGTAACAAAAATCCTGTTAAGAATAATCATGATGAGGACAATGAATAGAATCAAAGGTGAAATAGCAGAGGAACAGTGTTGATTTGCGGAAGGGAAAGGAACTATTCAAGCAAACAGGAACCAGGAAAAAAAACGAAAATAGAATCAGAACGCATATTTAATACAACCAGGCAAGACAGGCCCAAATTTTCCGCTAACTGGCCTTTGTCAAGCGTAGACGTAAGACCACAAACGACAAACACAATGCAAAAATTAGGAGAAAAAGACTGAAACTTCCCTGCTGCTTTGTCCATTGGGAGAAAAGGACTTTAGATTGTCACAATAAGTATTATCAGAACTTCTGAAAATATTCTATTCTTGCGCTTTTCTCCCACTGGACGAAGCAGCAGGAAAGTTTCAGTCTTTTTCTCCTAATTTTTATACTTGGTGTTTGTTAGCTTGTGATCTTACGTCTACACTTGACAAAGGCTAGTTGGCCGAAAATTTGTGCTTGTCTTGTCTGGTTGTATTAAATACACGTTCTGATTCTTTTTTTTTTTCTTTTTTTGCGTGTTTTTTGTTCTGGTTTATGGTCCATTAAGTTTACATTTTCTTATTTTATTATACGAGTGACTTTTTTCTTTTTTCGTTGAATGCAAATGGTGCATTAAAACTAAACTGCCTTTTCACTTCACCACAGTCTGAGTTTCAGTTTCCCACGATGACGACTTCGTACTCGGAACGAATTTCCTATGCACTAACGTCACAGGTGCCATGTGTATGGTGATCATGGCACAAGCCTTAAGCCTGCACATAAACCCATGAGCTGGCAAGGTCCTGAGGTCCTACCTAGCCGATATGAGAAGATCCAGAATGATCATGGCAAAAGCCTTAAGCCTGCACATAAATTCACAAGCTGGCCAGGTCCTGAGGTCCTATCTAGCCTATAGAAAAGATTCAGAATGATCATGGCAAAAGCCTTAAGCCTGCACTTAAACCCATGAGCTGGCCAGTTCCTGAGGTCCTACCTACCTTTAGAGAAGATCCAGAATGATCATGGCACAAGCCTTAAGCTTGCACATAAACCATGAACTGGCCAGGTCCTGAGGTCTACCTAGCCTATAGAGAAGATCCAGAATGATCATGGCACAAGCCTTAAGCCTGCACATAAACCCATGAGCTGGCCAGGTCCTGAGGTCCTACCTAGACTATGTTTTAACCTTAAGCTCACATCTATGTAACTGGCCCGTTTAGGTTGCTGCCTGGATTCCTTTTAGTCAAGACCAAATGATCGTGGCAAACTGTACTTTCACTTACCCACGAGATGCTGTGCGAGGTGCTACCTGCATTTACCTGTCTACATGTATTAGTGTGTTTAGGGTTGTCTACCTGGGCCCTTTTTACTGAAACAATGGTGGATGTTAATTATCTGTTTTTCCCTCTCACACAGGGACGGTGCGCCAGTCCGCTGTTCCATGTATTGGGTGGACCTTCGTACTACTGCATTGGGAAAGATGGTGGAGTAACCCTTTATCTGATTTTTCCCTCACAACGTCGTACAGGACACGTCAAGCTAGAGTGACCCTTCTGGTAGTCTATAAGATAAACAAAGTCGTAAGGACACTAAGAAAATGGCCCCCAGTTTTCTGTGTAATCAAAAACAAAGTGATAGAGACACCTTAGAGAAATGACCCCAGTTTTTCTGTTTTTCCAAAAACAAAGGTCCATGAGACACTTAAGAGAATTGACCCTTTTATCTGTCTATGTCAAAAACAAAGGCCTGATTTGGAAACATCTAGAAGTGTTTGGGATTAACCCTTTGACTCCCGTTACCCTATCCAGCATACTGCATTGTCAACCATGCTAGCAGCAACTTAACCCTTTGACTCCCTTACCATCGCAGCTTCAAAGGGTTAACTTTTTGCGGTCAGTGACAGGTGGGAGTCAAGGGTTAAGATGCGGCAACTTTGTGAGAAAAAGAGTTAACCAACGAATAATGGTCTCTTTGTTTGTTGGTTGGTTTGTTTGTTTGTTGGTTTGTTTGTTTGTTGTTTGTTTGTTTCTTGTTTGTTCGTTTAATTCTTGTTTGTTTGTTTGAGTTTTCGCTTGTTTGTTTGTTTGTTTGTTTGTTTGTTTGTTTGTTGTTGTTTGTTTGTTTGTTTGTTTGTTTGTTTGTTTGTTTGTTTGTTGTTTGTTGTTTGTTTGTTTGTTTGTTTGTTTGTTTGTTTGTTTGTTTGTTTGTTTGTTTGTTCGTTTCGTTTGTTTGTTCGTTTGGTTGGTTGTTGGTTGGTTGGTTTGTTTGTTTGTTTGTTTGTTGTTTGTTTGTTTGTTTGTTTGTTTGATTGTTTGTTTGTTTGTTTTTGTTTGTTTGTTTGTTGATTGTTTGTTTGTTTGTGTTGGTTTTTTGTTTGTTTGTTTTTCGTTCTTTCATTGTTGTTTTATCCCCACTCCCCACACCCCACCCCTCAAAATGTGACATTCAGAAAATTTACTGAAAGAGTTTTTGTGTTCAGGTTTGTGGGCGTGGTCAGGAAAATTAGAAGTTTGTGTTTTAATCGGCAAACAAACAGCATCTTCTGTCTGTCTGTCCATGTGTGTGCTTCTTTATGGTTCAGGAGTTGAATCATTTTTATTCCATGATGAATACTTTGATTTATATGAAAATTTGATGTGCATGTTATTCTGGTCTTCATCGTTGGATAGAGGATGCACAGTCAAGGTTTGTATCGCAAAACTACAAGAAAATGTCCCCAAACATCAGGAAATGCGAAGGAAGTAAGGAAAAATTAACATCATAAATCGTTTTAGTGTAGCTCTACTTTCCAAAGAGAGTTCTTGAATGTTCTATGAACCGATAATGGTATACGGTTGTGTGGCCGTGGACAGTCAACAAGCAAAGCCAGAACAAGATTGAGGCAGCCGTAATGTTGTTTCTAAGAAGAATGTTGAGAGTTCCATGGACAGCAAAGAAAACAATCGAGACAGTCTTGATGAAGGCAGACACAAGAAGATCATTCATAAATCACTCGGCGTGCAAGTCCAACAAAGATTCAGTCTGTATGTCTGTCAGTCTGTACGTCTCTCTCGCTCTCTCTCTCTCTCTTCTTCTCTCTCTCTCTCTCTTTCTCTCTCTCTCTCTCTCTCCCTGTCTCTGTCTCTCTGTCTTTGTCTCTCTGTCTCTGTCTCTCTCTGTCTCTCAGTCTCTGTCTCTCTGTCTCTCTGATTCCTATCTCTGTTTTTGTCTGTCTGTCTGTTTCTCTCTCTCTCTCTGTGTTTCTCTATCTGTCTATTTATCTATCTATCTATCTATCTATCTATCTATCTATTTTTCACTGAACTAATACTCTAATCATATATGTGAAATACCTTAAATTAATATTAGACAAGATGCCGTCCTATATATCAATACTCTATGTTCTTTTCGAACGATTTTTTACATAATGGCTACCTGGTTGAACCTGGCTCTCAGTTACAAAAAAAGGCTACTTACTACTTTTTACAGACGCACACACATACACAAATGAACGTATATTCACACTCACTCACTCTGCGTGTATGCACACACACACACACACACACACACACACACACACACACACACACACACACACACACACACACACACACACAACACACATACATACACACACACACGAAAAAATACATTTCGCCATGTCAATGCATTTTCATGTTATTCTTGAATTATTTGTACTTGTTGTTGCTGTTGTTGTTGTTGTTGTTGTTGTGTTGTTGTTGCTGTTGTGTATAAGTGTGTGTGCACGTGTGTGTGTGTTTGTCCGTACATGCGCCCGAGTCTCGCACACACACACACACACACACACAACACACACACACACAACACAACACACATAACACAAAACACACACACATACACACACACACACACACACACACATACACACACATACACAAAACACACATACACACACATATACACAAACACACACACACACACACAACACACACATACACACACACACACATACATACATACACACACATATACACAAACACAACACACACACACACATACAAACACACATACACACACACACACACACATACACACACATATACACAAACACATACATACACACACAACAACACACACACACACACATACACACACATAACACAACAAAACACATCACACACACACACACCACATACACACAACACACACACACAAACACATATACACAAACACATCACATCACACACAACACATCACACTACACACACACACAACACACATACAACACACACACACACACATACACAACAACACCACACACAACACACAACATACACAAACACATACTACCACACAAAAACACACACCACATACACACACACACACCAACACCAATACACACAACATCCACACACACACAATACACACATAACACATACACACCACACATACATCACTTATCACAAATCCAACCACAAACCACATTTGAACAACACATTACACACATTATAATGTATTCACTACACACAATCACGATTCCACACATTTTTCCTTGTCACTGCATGAACAAAGCATTTGATGTGTAAGCCTTTATGTATTCGATGATGGTTATCTATTTTTGTGTGTGCGTGCGATGTGTGTGTGTTTTGTGTGTGTGTGTGTGTGTGTTGTGTGTGTGTGTGTTGTGTATGTGTGGTGTATGGTGTGTGATGTATGTGTATGTGTGTGTGTGTATGTGTGTGTGTATGTGTGTGTTGTGTGTGTGTGTGTGTGTGTGTGTGTGTGTGTGTGTGTGTGTGTGCTTTGCATATGTTTCTCTATATTCCAACGGTGTGCGTATGTGCGAGTGTGTGTGTGTGTGTGTGTGTGTGCGTGCGTGTGTGTGTGAGAGAAGAGGAGGGACAGACAGACAGACAAACAGACAGTCAGACAGGCAAGCAGACATGCAGGCAGGCAGACAGACAGAAACAAATAGAGAGACAGCGAGAGAAAGAAAAAAGAAGAAAGACAACCCAATTTTTTTGCAATCAATAGTATGTTCCCAGATAAAAAACGTGGTAACCGCCCCTGAGCCGTAAAGCACACTCAAACACAACAATGGTTACATCCTTGCGAAAATGACTCAGTAGAAGAAGAAATATATTTGTGACCTCCCACCACAAAATCAGTCTTAACTCACAGTCAGTTGAAAAGCACTAGGAGCTGAAAAGATGACAGAGGGTCTACCTGGGGTGTTTTGACTTTTTCTCAAAATTGATTTCTGTGGACTATAATCTATCCCCCACAGAATTTTTTTTTTCTTGAAAAATATTATTTATCAATTTTAATCGGTATTTTAATGCACTGATCGCAGCAGAAAGAACGCAATTTCCTTCCAAAAATACCATTTTTGTCTCTTATCATGAACCGTAACCTGTACAGTACCCACACATGTAAATATGCTGATGGAAAGCTCTTTGGTGCACCTTTCAGATAATGACAGCGAAAATTAGAAACAAACTAGTTCAAAGCCACCAAATAAAGAAATTTAAGGAAAATGTGTAGGAGAGCACACAAAAACTTTAGAAGCCGTTTTCTCAAAATGGCCGTCATACAATTTAATGACTTTAAACATACATAACTTCTACATTTTTTTTTAGTACAAGCTTTATTCAAGTACCAAAACAATCAGCAGAATGTACACTTTCCAGTGATATGTATATTCTCAAAATGCCTAAAATGCTAGTTAAGACTGATTTCTTGGTGGGAGGTCACATTTCATCGAATTCGTTTTCTGCCAAATTTTAATACCCCACTCTTTGTGGTGATATCAGCTTTGTCTTTCATAGGTTCAATTCTTCCACTTACTCTCTCCTCCCCCCTCCTTGTTCTTGTTTTTAATCTCCTGCCTCCCTCATCCTATCTACCAGCTTTCTACATTGCCAGCCATGATAGCAAAACAAAATGATAAAAGCCAAACGGTAGTCAAATGGTGCAAGTCGACTTGTGGTCGGAAGTCCTGGGTATGATCCGCGAAGACACCTCGGCCTGGAAGGTAAAGGGCAGAGAATTTCCTGATCTCCCGCATCATCATCATCATCATCATCATCATCATCATCATCATGTGCCCTGCCGCATGGCGTTGGCGATCATGATCTTCCACATGCAACTATCCCTTGTCGCTGCAAGCACCTCTTCCACCCTCTCTGTCCTCAACCACCCTGCAAGTCCGTCCAATATTTTCTCCCTGGGTCTACCTGGTGCTCTCTTTCCCTCCAGCTTTCCTGTTGTGACCAGGTGCTCTAATTCGCCTTTCCTCATAAAACGGTTTATAAGTGTTACTTGTCTTTTCCTTATCTTCCTTATCGATGATCTTGTGTCTGCCTCCATCAAGACTGTCTCGTTTGTTTTCTTCCCTGTCCATGGAACTCTCAACATTCTTCTTAGAAACCACATTTCGGCTGCCTCAATCTTGTTTTGGCTTTGCGTGTTGACTGTCCATACAGACCTGTATAGACCTGCCAGTGCCCAAATCTCCTTGGTGCGTATGCTGTAAGCACGAGTAGGAAACATGCACGTTAAGTTTCAGTTTCAATTTCTCAAGATGACATCTCCTCGCTCGGAATGAATTCCATAAGCACTAACGTCACAGGTGATGGAGAAGATCCAGAATGACCACGGCACAAGCCTTAAACCTGCACATAAACCCAATGAGCTGGCCAGGTCCTGAGGTCCTACCTAGATAGTTCCATAACCTTGGGGTTGTAAGGGAGTGAGGTGGCAGAGACCTCAACTTTTCCCTTGGCCAGCACCACGAGGGCGGCGCCCATCCCCTCTCCCTTGCTTCAAATTCATATGTATATTCATATTTTTTAATCAAGACGTCAGACAGGCAAGAAGGTTAATTAGTCTTCAAGGGGTGGGACCTGGGAATTCAGCCTATCTCTCCAATGTTTTATGCCAAGGCAGCCGGGCAATGCCCTGCTCTTCACGATTTTCAACTGCCGTGGGATCTTAAGCGTGTGCAGGCCAGAAGTCACACTGGTCCGACTGGTTTTTTCGTCTCCTTCCGAAGGAGTTCAGTTCGCTTTTCCAGTCCAACTGAGGAGAAAAGTCGAGGCTTCTATGGGGAATGAACCCTGGAACCTCGAGTTTAGTTACTCGCAGGTGAACGTCTGAACCATTCTGCCACTCTTCTCCTTAATGCACGTTAAAGATCCTCTAAGTCCTGTCAGTGGATGACTTACGGATGCTGAAAACACCCCCACCCACCATACACCCCCCCATACACACACCCCATACACACCCCCATATACACACCCATACACCACACACCCATACACACACCCATACACACCCCATACACACCCCCATACACACCCCCATACACACCCCCATACACACCCCATACACACCCCCATACACACACCATACACACACCCATACACACACCCCATACACACACCCCATACACACACCCCATACACACCCACATAACACCCACCATACACACCCACCATACACACCCACCATACACACCACACACACACCCCATACACACACCACCATACACACCACACCCACACCATACACACCCACCATACACACACCCATAACACCACCATACACACCACCATACACACACCCCCATACACACCACCATACACAACCCATACACACACCCACCATACACACCACACACACCCATACACACCCACCATACACACCCACCATACACACCACACACACCCCCATACACCACCTCACCCATTACACACCCATACCACCCATCATACACACCCACCATACACACCCACCATACACACCCACCATACACACACCCATACACACACCCCATACACACACCACACCATACACACCACCATACACACCCACCATACACACCCACCATACACACACACCATACACACCCACCATACACACCCACCATACACACCCACCATACACACCCACCATACACACCCACCATACACACACCCCATACACACCCCCATACACACCCTACACACACCCCATACACACCCCCATACACACCCACCAAACACACCCCACCATACACACCCACCAGAGATGTAGACTTGGCAATAGAGTAAGCAGATGTGGTCTGAAACCCTAAACTCTCTGAGTTCTCCGTGTTCCATTAACAAGGTGATTATACGTAATGTGTTCGTAAATGCCTATCAATTAACATCAGAAAGAGAGTCCTTGAATGTTATATAGAACCAATACTGTTGTACGGATGCGAGGCGTGGACAGTCAGCAAGCAAAGCCAGAGCAAGATTGAGACAGCCGAGATGTGGTTTCTACAGAAGAATGTTGAGAGTTCCATGGACAGCAAAAACAAAACAAACGAGACAGTCTCTTGATGGAGGCAGACACAAGTAGATCACTCATAAGGAAGATAGGAAAAAGACAGGCAACATTTATAGGCCATTTTATGAGGAAGGGGGATTTGGAGCACTGGTCACAACGGGAAAGCTGGAGGGAAAGAGAGCACCAGGTAGACTCAGGGAGAAAATGCTGGACGGACTTGCAGAGTGGCTGGGGACGAGGAGGGATGGGAGAGATGCTAGGGGCAACGAGAGATAGAGAATGATGGAAGTCCATGGTCGCCAACGCCATGCGGCAGGGCACCTGATGATGATGATGATGATGATGATGATGATGATGATGATGTGTTCGGAGAACAGCGCTCAGCAAAGACAAAGACGACCAGGACAAGGACAACAATAAAGATAATGATAACGATAACAATAACAATAACAACAATAAAACAACAACAACAACGACGACAAAGAAGAAGAAGAAGAAGAAGAAAGAAGAAAAAAGAAGAAGAAGAAGAAGAAGAAAGAAGAAGAACGAAGAAGAAGAAAAGGTAATAAGAAAATAAATGAATAGATAAACAAATAATAAATAAATAAATGTAACTAACTAACCAACTAACTGACCTACAAGCAACTAAATGAATAAATAGATAAATAAACAATAAATGAATAAATGAAAAATAATTAAATGGAAAAAAAAATAAACAAACGAATAGATAAACAACAAATAAGAAAGTAATAAAGAAATAGATAAATACATTAATACAGAAATGAATAAATGATTCGATTCACAAAGGATATTACATGGCGTTTTCTGATGTCAATAGGTCTTTCAAACTTGCAAATATACACACGGATAATAAACAGTTACGATTAAATTACGTGGAGTTTATATTGTTTTGGATCCATGAGAAAGCGTATCATTTAAACAGATGTTATGAGTACTTCCTCGCATCATGGATCAAATAATCACAAAAGACATAAAAACCTTGTCTCTGCCTACACATATACGCATGAACTTATGTCCACACGCACATACACACATACACGCATGCACACATATAACAAAAACGCGAAAACAAACACGACACGCACAACATACGCACACACACACACGCACACACACACACACACACACACACACACAGACAGACACATGCATGCACACACACGCACACACAGACACAAACATATACACGCACACACACACACACACACACACACACAACCACACACACACACACACACACACACAAAACACACACGAACGTATACAAACACACACACACACACACGACACACGAACGTATACAAACACACACACACACACACACACACACACACACACACACACACACACACCCGTCTAATATCACTTATAGTGAAAAGACGTTAAATCAAAGAACGAACACACCACACACACCACAACACACAACACACACACACACACACACACACACACACACGCACACACCACACACAACACACACACACACACAAACACACACGAACGTAACAACACACACACGAACTATACAAACACACACACACAACACACACACACACACACACAACACACACACACACACAACACACACACACACCAGCACACGCACATATAAACAGATTTGTCTGTAACCAGATCATTGATAACATCATTTATCAAAAAAGAAATAAGAAGAAGAATTTAGCGAGTTGCCCTAAACAGTTTAACGATAGCCTCGAACATAAATCAACAGCAATTTGCCACACACGAATTACAATATGAATCATTCTTGTGTAAAGCTATTGTCCCCCCCCCCCCCCCCCCCCCCCCAAAATTAAGGTGCCTTCATTGGAAGCCTGGACAGCTCCGCACGTTTCCTGTCAAAAAGATATCGTACAGGAAACAGGAAACTCCTGTTTGTTCTCAATGGCGACGAAAAGAATGTTCTGAGCTTACCACTTTATGCTTTGTGGCTGCGTCTATGCTAGCTGAATGTTCTGAGCTAGTTCTCAACCCAGCAGTTGCGCTGAAGAAGTCGGCCGGATCGCCGATGAAAGCTACGCAGTAAGTAGCCTTTTTTGTAACTGAGAGCCAGGTTCAACCAGGTAGCCATTATGTTCTGAGCTTACCACTTTATGCTTTGTGGTTGCGCCTATGCTAGCCGAATGGGTAGCGCAAACTGTATTGGGTTTGGGAAATTCTACATGGGAGATAACTCCGTGACTCTCAAAGAGTTATGTTACTTAGTTGACGAAAAGAGCGTTCACAGTAAGCCCGGGCCCGCCCATACACGGACGGAAATTGTCCGGTCGTGCTCGCAGATTTTTGTTTCTTTTTTTTTTTTTTTTTTGTTGGTTGTTGTTGTTTTTGTCCGTCTGGGTTAAGGGACTGAACTTGTCTCTTGATTTCACACCGAATTATCTTTCTTGCAGGTCCCCCCCCCACCCCCCTGGTCAGGGTTAAGGGAGTGAACTCTTCTCTTGATTTCACACCGAATTGTCTTTCTTGCAAGAAAAACCTGAACAACGAGAAGCTTATTGGAGACATACTTGCAGCTGCATGGGAAAACATCGCCAGAGAGGATGGGACAGATTGAATGTACAGAAAATCGACAGAATGGACGTACACTGTTTCTTTTCTTCTTTCAGCACCACCACCACAATATCAACTTTAGTCGCTTCGTGCACACACCATTTTATTTTTGGCGGGCTCGTGTCTAAGGGGAAGAAATATGGCCGTCCGGCTCCGTCGTCCTTGAAGTATGAACGCTGTCACGGCCACGGCCGGCTACCCAGCTGTAGGTGGCCGCCCGTCCACGTTTGCTATGAACGTTCCCTTGCACTCACTACACTTGGCACTTAATCAGACGTTTCGTTTCAACGTTGCAAAAACAGCCAGGTAAGCTCCTGACCACGATTGTTTTTAGGGATCATTGCCTCTCAGGAAGAGTACCTCTGTGCTCACCTTTTTTTTTTTTTTTATTTGATTTTTTCTTCTTTATTTTTTAGGGTCATTGCACACAGGAAGGTTACTTCTGTGCTCACCTTTTTTTTTTTTTTGGATTTTTTCTTCTTTTTCTTTAGGGTCATTGCACACAGGAAGGTTACCTCTGTGCTCACCTTTTTTTTTTTATTTGATTTTTTTCTTTTTTTTTTTTTTTAGGGTCATTGCACACAGGGAGGTTACCTTTGTGCTCACCTTTTTTTTTTTTCCCATTTTCTACGCCACCTTGATGGCCACAGAAGCTGAAACAGTTTTTATTATATGCGATGATGATGATGTCGATGTGGATGATAATCATGATGCTATAGAGTTCCATCTAGGATTGAGACTGCGTGACAGGGTTGTACTCTACGCTTACTATCATAACATATCCTGGCGTCAACCAGACCCCAGAGATACAGACACCTGCGGTGTTGGTCAGAAGATCTGAGCAACACCCTCAATGACGCATCCGCAAAGTGGATGAGACTCGACTGTGTGGTTCCAGTCTTTCCGATGAGCCCATAGCACACCCAACTCTGGGTAGGAGCCGGTTAGAGCCGAAAAATCCCACAATGATTTTTTAAGGTACTGATGGAGATTCGAACCCACAACCTTCCAGTCGGTAGTCCGTTGCGTTAACCACTACACCACGGCGACTGGTTATATAATTATGTTCTAAGTTGTCGCACAGTTTCCATCTTCGATAGTCGTGCATGTTGGACGATTTCACATTTCCATAAGCCAGCCACTGACAAGACTTCCACGATCCTCAGTCCTTTGACCCCCTCATCCTATTCACCAGCTATAAAATCTTAATCCTTTGACTCCCTCACCCTATTCACCAGCTATAAAATCTTAATCCTTTGACTCCCTCACCCTATTCACCAGCTATAAAATCTTAACCCTTTGACTCCCTCACCCTATTCACCAGTTATAAAATCTTAACCCTTTGACTCCCTCACCCTATTCACCAGCTATAAAATCTTAACCCTTTGACTCCCTCACCCTATTCACCAGCTATGAAATCTTAACCCTTTGACCCCCTCATCCTATTCACCAGCTATAAATCTTAATCCTTTGACCCCTCACCCTATTCACCAGCTATAAAACTTAACCTTTGACTCCCTCATCCTATTCACCAGCTATAAAATCTTAACCCTTTGACTCCCTCACCCTATTCACCAGCCATAAAATCTTAACCCTTTGACTCCCTCACCCTATTCACCAGCTATAAAATCTTAACCTTTTGACTCCCTCACCCTATTCACCAGTTATAAAATCTTAACCCTTTGACTCCCTCACCCTATTCACCAGCTATAAAATATTCACCCTTTGACTCCCTCACCCTATTCACCAGTTATAAAATCTTAACCTTTTTACTCCCTCACCCTATTCACCAGCTATAAAATCTTAACCTTTTGACTTCCTCACCCTGTTCACCAACTACAAAAACTTAACCCTTTGACTCCGTCCTATCTACCAGCCTCCTGTACAACACACAAAAAACGTAACCCTTTGACTCTCTCACCCTATTCACCAGTTCCCTGCAGGAAAATGGTGGATATGGTGAGGGAGTCAAAGGGTTAAGTTTTTACTTTGCTGTCATGGTTGACAATGCAGGATGCTGTGTCAGGGTGAAGGAGTCAAAGGGTTAAGATTTTACTTTGCTGTCAGGTTGACAAAGCAGATGCTGGTGGTTAGGTGAGGAGTCAAATTTTATTTGCATGTCAAGGTTGACAAGCAGGATGCTGTGGTTAGGTGAAGGGTCAAAGGGTTTAGCATATCATGTCAACGCATGTAATCAGTGCGGTCAACAAGCATTTGTAGGCATACAATAGTCACATTAAGTTCCCAGCAAACACAGAGCAACAGGTTAACCTCATCAATAATCGGCGCTCTGCACGTAAGCCAATAAAAACCTCTATCAACACTCCGCCTTGCATGTGCAACTAACACCTTTATACCTTACTACTAATCCCAGATAAAAACATTTTTCTTTTTCTTTTTTTTTTTCTTTTTTTTTTTTTGTTTGTTTTGTTTTTGTTTCATTCCTCAGCTGCAATTCCAAAGTGTTTTCGAATATACATGTGGGATTTTACGTCCATGGCCGTTTTTTTTTTCTAAAATACCTCATCATGAGGGCAGCCATATTCCGTTTTCTGGGTGTACCTGCAGGGTGTTTGGGGGTTTCCATAGGCCACCACCAAATACTGACTCGGCTTACAGGGTCTTAAACGTGTGTGCTCTACGTCATGCGAGCGTTATGCGTACACAAGAAGGGAGGGGGGGAGAGGAGGGTCCAGGCACTCAGCAGATATGTCTGCGCTTATGTTGAAATTGGGGACAGGAAAATAACTCTCCACCTGTTACAAAGATATCCAAAACAAATTTCCACCTGTTACAAAGAGATCAAAAAGAAACCATCTGTTACAGAGAGATCACAAAGAAACCTCTACCTGTTACAAAGAGATCAAAAAGAAACCTCTACCTGTTACAAAGAGATCACAAAGAAACCTCTACCTGTTACAAAGAGATCAAAAAGAAATCTCTACCTGTTACAAAGAGATCACAAAGAAACGTCTACCTGTTACAAAGAGATCACAAAGAAATCTCTACCTGTTACAAAGAGATCACAAAGAAACCTCTACCTGTTACAAAGAGATCAAAAAGAAATCTCTACCTGTTACAAAGAGATCACAAAGAAACCTCTACCTGTTACAAAGAGATCACAAAGTAACCTCTACCTGTTACAGAGAGATCAAAAAGAAATCTCTACATGTTACAAAGAGATCACAAAGAGATCTCTACCTGTTACAAAGAGATCACAAGAAATCTCTACCTGTTACAAAGAGATCACAAAGAAATCTCTACCTGTTACAAAGAGATCAAAAAGAAATCTCTACCTGTTACAAAGAGATCACAAAGAAATCTCTACCTGTTACAAAGAGATGACAAAGAAATCTCTACCTGTTACAAAGAGATCAAAAAGAAATCTCTACCTGTTACAAAGAGATCACAAAGTAACCTCTACCTGTTACAAAGAGATCAAAAAGAAACCACTACCTGTTACAAAGAGATCACAAAGAAATCTCTACCTGTTACAAAGAGATCACAAAGAAATCTCTACCTGTTACAAAGAGATCACAAAGAAATCTCTACCTGTTACAAAGAGATCACAAAGAAACCTCTACCTGTTACAAAGAGATCAAAAAGAAATCTCTACCTGTTGCAGAGAGATCACAAAGAAATCTCTACCTGTTACAAAGAGATCACAAAGAAATCTCTACCAGTTACAAAGAGATCACAAAGAAATCTCTATCTGTTACAAAGAGATCACAAAGTAACCTCTACCTGTTACAGAGAGATCAAAAAGAAATCTCTACCTGTTACAAAGAGATCACAAAGAAATCTCTACTGTTACAAAGAGATCAAAAGAAACCTCTACTGTTACAAGAATCACAAAGTAACCTCTACTGTTACAAAGAGATCAAAAAGAAACCACTATCTGTTACAAAGAGATCACAAAGAAATCTCTACCTGTTACAAAGAGATCAAAAAGAAATCTCTACCTGTTACAAAGAGATCACAAAGAAATCTCTACCTGTTACAAAGAGATCACAAAGAAATCTCTACCTGTTACAAAGAGATCACAAAGAAAATCTCTACCTGTTACAAAGAGATCACAAAGAAATCTCTACCTGTTACAAAGAGATCACAAAGAAATCTCTACCTGTTACAAAGAGATCACAAAGAAATCTCTACCTGTTACAAAGAGATCACAAATAAATCTCTACTGTTACAAAGAGATCACAAAGAAATCTCTATCTGTTACAAAGAGATCACAAAGAAATCTCTACCTGTTACAAAGAGATCACAAAGAAATCTCTACCTGCTACAAAGAGATCACAAAGAAATCTCTACCTGTTACAAAGAGATCACAAAGAAATCTCTACCTGTTACAAAGAGATCAAAAGAAATCTCTACCTGTTACAAAGAGATCACAAAGAAATCTCTACCTGTTACAAAGAGATCAAAAAGAAATCTCTACCTGTTACAAAGAGATCACAAAGAAATCTCTACCTGTTACAAAGAGATCACAAAGAAATCTCTACCTGTTACAAAGAGATCACAAAGAAATCTCTACCTGTTACAAAGAGATCACAAAGAAATCTCTACCTGTTACAAAGAGATCACAAAGAAATCTCTACCTGTTACAAAGAGATCACAAAGAAATCTCTACCTGTTACAAAGAGATCACAAAGAAATCTCTACCTGTTACAAAGAGATCACAAAGAAATCTCTCCTGTTAAAATACAAAAGAGATCACAAAGAAATCTCTACCTGTTACAAAGAATCACAAAGAAATCTCACCTGTTACAAAGAGATCACAAAAGAAATCTCCTACCTGTTACAAAGAGATCACAAAGAAATCTCTACCTGTTACAAAGAGATCACAAAGAAATCTCTACCTGTTACAAAGAGATCACAAAGAAATCTCTACCTGTTACAAAGAGATCACAAAGAAATCTCTAACCTGTTACAAAGAGATCACAAAGAATCTCTACCTGTTACAAAGAGATCACAAAGAAATCTCTACCTGTTACAAAGAGATCACAAAGAAATCTCTACCTGTTACAAAGAGATCACAAAGAAATCTCTACCTGTTACAAAGAGATCAAAAAGAAATCTCTACCTGTTACAAAGAGATGACAAAGAAATCTCTACCTGTTACAAAGAGATCAAAAAGAAATCTCTATCCTGTTACAAAGAGATCAAAAGAAACCTCTACCTGTTACAAAGAGATCAAAAAGAAACCTCTACCTGTTACAAAGAGATCAAAAAAAACCATCTACCTGTTACAAAGACATCAAAAAGAAACCACCTGTTACAAAGAGATCAAAAAGAAACCTCTACCTGTTACAAAGACATCAAAAAGAAACCTCTACCTGTTACAAAGGACATCAAAAAGAAACCTCTACCTGTTACAAAGAGATCAAAAACGAACATCTACCTGTTACAAAGAGATAAAAAGAAACCTCTACCTGTTACAAAGACATCAAAAGAAATCTCTACCTGTTACAAAGAGATCAAAAAGAAATCTCTACCTGTTACAAAGACATCAAAAGAAATCTCTACCTGTTACAAAGACATCAAAAAGAAATCTCTACCTGTTACAAAGACATCAAAAAGAAATCTCTACCTGTTACAAAGACATCAAAAAGAAATCTCCACCTGTTACAAAGACATCAAAAAGAAATCTCCACCTGTTACAAAGACATCAAAAAGAAATCTCCACCTGTTACAAAGACATCAAAAAGAAATCTCCACCTGTTACAAAGACATCAAAAAGAAATCTCCACCTGTTACAAAGATATCAAAAAGAAATCTCCACCTGTTACAAAGACATCAAAATAGAAATCTCCACCTGTTACAAAGATATCAAAAAGAAATCTCCACCTGTTACAAAGACATCAAAAAGAAATCTCCACCTGTTACAAAGACATCAAAAAGAAATCTCCACCTGTTACAAAGACATCAAAAAGAAATCTCCACCTGTTACAAAGATATCAAAAAGAAATCTCCACCTGTTACAAAGACATCAAAAAGAAATCTCCACCTGTTACAAAGATATCAAAAAGAAATCTCCACCTGTTACAAAGACATCAAAAAGAAATCTCCACCTGTTACAAAGACATCAAAAAGAAATCTCCACCTGTTACAAAGACATCAAAAAGAAATCTCCACTTGTTACAAAGACATCAAAAAGAAATCTCCACTTGTTACAAAGACATCAAAAAGAAATCTCCACTTGTTACAAAGACATCAAAAAGAAATCTCCACTTGTTACAAAGACATTGTAAAACAAATAGCCACGCACGCACGCGCGGGAGCACGTACACGCACACACACACACTTACACGCACACATATACACACACACACTCCACCACACACACACACACACACACACACACACACACTCACACACACACACACACACACACAAACACACACACAGTGCACGCACACATACACACACACACACATCGTCTAAAAGCACATATATGATTAGATGTTAAGAAAAACAACGAACGAACGAACACACACACACCCATGCACACACACACACACTGATACAACCACCCCACACACACAACCATCACACACACCCGCACACTAACACTGATACACACACACACACACACCCATGCACACACACTAACACTGATACACACACACACACCCATGCACACACACTAACACTGATACACACACACACACACCCATGCAACACTCAACACTAACACTGATACACACACACCAACACACCCCATGCACACACACTAACACTGATACACACACACACACACACCATGCACACACACTAACACTGATACACACACACACACACCACACAACCCATGCACACAACACTAACACCTGATACACACACACACACACCCATGCACACACACTAACACTGATACACACACAACACAACCCATGCACACACACAACACTGATACACACACACACAACACACCCATGCACAACACACTAACACTGACTACACAACCCCCAACACACCCATGCACACACACTAACACTGATACACACACACACACACCATGCACACACACTACACTGACACACACACACACACCCATGCACACACACTAACACTGATACACACACACACACACCCATGCACACACACTAACACTGATACACACACTCACACACCACACTGACACCAACCATCACAACACACTGATACACACACACACCACACACCATCACACACACTAACACTGATACACACACACACACCCATGACCACACACACTAACACTGAACACACACTACACACCCCATGCACACACACTAACACTGATACACACACACACACACCCATGCACACACACTAACACTGATAACACACACACACATCACACACCATGCACCCCACCTCACAACACACTGATACACACACTACACACCCATGCACACACACACACACTGATACACACACCACACACACCCATGCACACACACTAACACTGATACACACACACACACCCATGCACAACACACACATACCCACACACTCATACACACACACACCACACACCCATGCACACACACACACTGATACACACACACACACCATGCACACACACTAACACCCATGCACACACACACCCATGCACAACACAACACTGATACACACACACACAACCATGCACACACCAACACTGTACCACACATCACACCATCACACAACACCACTGATCACACACACACACACCATGCACACAACACACACTGATACACACACAAACCATGACACACAAACTGATACACACACATCAACACCCATCACACACACACACACACATGAACACACACACCACACACCCATGCACACACACACACACACTGATACACACACTACACACACCCATGCACACACACACTAACAACTGATACACACACCACACACCCAGCACACACACACACACACACTGACACACACACAGAACACAACACACACCATGCACACACACACACACTGATACACACACACACACCATGCACCACATCACTAACCACACACACACCCCTGCAAACACACACTGTCACACACACACACCATGCAACACAACAGACACCCATACACTGAACACACACCACACAACACCCATGCACACACACACACACTGATCACACACCACACACACACCCATAGACACACACACACACACTGATACCACACACCACACACACCCATGCACACACACACACACTGATACACACCACACACCCCAACCCACCTATCACACACACACACCCATGCAACACACACACATGACACACACACACACCCATGCACAACACACACACTGATAACACACACATCACAACACCCAATGCACACACAACACACACACACACCTGATACACACACACACACCACCCATGCACACACACACACACTGATACACACACACACACCATGCACACACACACACACTGATACACCACAACACACCATCACCACCACATGACACACACAACCACACATGATACACACACACACACACACAAACACCACACACACACACACACTGATACACACACACACACACCTGCACACACACACCACTGATACACACAATACACACAACCCATGCACACACAACACACTGATACACACACACACACACCCATGCACACACACACACACTGATACACACATACACACACCCATGCACACACACACACACTGATACACACACACACACACCCATGCACACACACACACTGATACACCACACAACACACACCATGCACACACACACACACACTGATACACACACACCCATGCACACACACAACTACACACACACACCCATGCACACACACACACATGACACACAACACACACACACACACACACACACACACACACTGATACACACACACACACCCATGCACACACACACACACTGATACACACACACACACACCCATGCACACACACACACACTGATACACACACACACACACCCATGCACACACACACACACTGATACACACACTCACACAACACACACATACACACACACACACACACACACCCCACTACACACACTCACACACCCACACACACACACGCACACACACACACTCACGCACGCACGTTCGTACACGGACACACACACACATACACGCACACACATACATACATGTACACACTCACACATACTCGCACTCACACCACACACACACACACACACACACACACACACACACACACACACACACACACACACACACACACACACACACAACACACACACACACACACAGCTATTCCTTCATTAATTCATTTTTCTTCATTCTTTTATTGTTTCATTTGTTGTTTAGTTCGTTCATTCATTTATTCACACATTTCTTTCTTTGTTCATTCGCTCATTTGTTTATTGTGTCTTCATTAACTCATTTATTCGTTCATTGTTCGTTTGTTTGCTCATTTGTTCATTTTTCTTCATCGCTCATTCACTTGTTCATTTATTCGTTCGTTTGCTTACTAGTTCATGTTTTCTTCATTCGCTCATTCATTCGTTCATTTGTTGTTTCGTTCGTCTATTTATTCATTTTTCTTCATTCGTTCTTTCATTTCTTCATTTGTTTGTTCGTTCGTTCTTTCTTTCCATCTTGCGTTGGCTCGTTCGTTCGTTTGTCTATTCTTTGTTCCTTTCTTTCTTTCTTTCTTTCTTTCTTTCTTTTTTCTTTCTTTCTTTCGTTCATTCGTTAGTTCGTGTATATGTTCGTTTGTTTGTTCAGTGTTTCGATCGCTTGTTTGTTCATTCGTTCATTCATTCATTCGCTCGGTTGATCATTCATTCGTTCATTTGATCGCTTTTTCGTTCATTCGTTTGTTCGTTCTTTCCGTTCGTTCATTCGTTCGTTCGTGCATATGTTCGTTTGTTCGTTCGTTCGTTCATTCGTTCGTTCGTTCACTCATCAATTAGTCGCTGCATCTCAGCATTGTCTGTAACGAATGGCTGGAGGGAGTTGTTACATAGCACAAAAGTAATTATCACTTAGTGGTGTCATGTTTGGTCTCCCGCAAAGCAGTCATAGAATCCGTGATACAGAGACTCCATGCGAAAGGATTTGTACACCAGCGTGCTATGCACAATATGTGACCTCCCACCACGAAATCAGTCTTAACTAGCATTTTAGGCATTTTGAGATTTACATATCACTGGAAAGTGTACATTCTGCTGATTATTTTGGTACTTGAGTAAAGCTTGTACTCAAAAAATGTAGAAGTTATGTATGTTTAAAGTCATTAAGTTGTATGACGGCCATTTTGAGAAAACGGCCTCTAAAGTTTTGGTGTGCTCTCCTACATATTTTCCTTAAATTTCTTTATTTGGTGGCTTTGAACCAGTTTGTTTCTGATTTTCGCTGTCATTATCTGAAAGGTGCACCAAAGAGCTTTCCATCAGTATATTACATGTGTGGGTACTGTACAGGTTACGGTTCATAATAAGAGACAAAAATAGGTACTTGTGGTAGTGCATCAAAATACCGATTTAAATTGATTAATAATATTTTTTTCAAGAAAAAAAAATTCTGTGGGGGATAGATTATAGTCTACAGAAATCAATTTTGAGAAAAAGTCAAAACACCCCAGATAGACCTTTAGTCACTTTTTCAGCTCCTAGTGCTGTTCGACTGACCGAGTTAAGACTGATTTCGTGGTGGGAGGTCACATATACTCAATCCCTTTTGTCTCTGACTGACTCTTAGTGTCGTCGCCTAATAAGTACGTAGTCAGCTGACCTCAGAACCCATAGCAAGTCTCATTATATAAAACAGGTTTTTGTCTGTTTATCACCACCATCACCACCCGTCTATCTTCCCCCATGGGATGCCGGGGGTTCTTTCAGTATAGATAGTATCCCCACATTATGGAAATTCAGCGCTAGAAATTTCCTCTTTTCTGTCACTCTCTTTGTTTCTGCCTTGTTGCTTTGCTTTCTGTCATTTCTACCTATCATTTTCTGCCTTGCTCGTCCATTCACCTGTATGTGTTCGATAAAGTCTTGTGTACTTTTTCGTAGGATTGATAATTGGGTACATGTATTAAGTGCGTTTTGGGCTCTAGAGAAGTGAGATATGCAGAAGCAATTTTAGATAGTTTATTTTTGTTTTTATATGTTTTTGTGTCCTTACATATGCTTATATTTGTATTTATATGTTTTTTAAAATCTTCCCTGTGCGATAAATTGGATGGAGTGGTCAACGCCGGGTGCATGTCCTTAGATTGTGTGCGCCAATGCATTGATTTGTGTACTTAATTTTCTTTTCTTTTTTTTTTTTTTCCTGTTGAAGTTCTGTATGTTTTGAAGCAGTTTTAGCCCTGATATGGCTCTACGCAGTCAGCTGGGCTTTAAACAACAACAACAACAACAACAACAACAACAACCTGTCTACCTGTCTCTCTGGCTGTCAGACTTTGTCTCATTATTACTGAAATATACTGATGATGGAATACCAAAGGAAATAAGAGGGAAGCAGGGAGAATTTTTCAATATCAACTAAGTAACAAAACTCTTGAGAGTTACGGAGCTATCTCCCATGTAAAATTGTGGCTGCGTCAATGCTAGCTGAATGGGTAGCGCAAACTGTGTTGGGTTTGAGAAATTCTACATGGGAGATAACTCCGTGACTCTCAAGAGTTATGTTACTTAGTTTATATTGATGATGGTTTTGTTACTGCCTTTGAACTAATTTTTCGACATGTTTCTTACTTAGAAATACACTGACTATTCGCCAACCTTAAGGATGATTTTGTTACTGCCTTTGAACTCAATCTTTGACATATTTCTTATTTAGAAATATACTGATTGTTCGCCAACTTGATAAAGTTTAACCTCAATAATGATCAGAATGAGTTATGACCAGGGTTATTGAAACACACGTAAATACTTAAAGAAATAGGAAAACTCAAAGCCAGTAGTTTTTGTGACCCAGTCTAGTCTATTCCAGTCTAGTCAATTCCAGTATAGTATAGTATAGTATAGTATAGTATAGTAAGTATAGTATAGTATAGTATAGTATAGTATAGTATAGTATAGTATAGTATAGTATAGTATATAGTATAGTATAGTATAGTATAGTATCGTATCGTATCGCATCGTATCGTATAGTATAGTAGAGTAGAGTATAGTAGAGTAGAGTAGAGTAGAGTATAGTATAGTATAGTATAGTATAGTATAGTATAGTATCTGTTCTGGTCTGGTGTAGTCTGGTATAGTATAGTATAGTATAGTATAGTATAGTATAGTATAGTATAGTATAGTATAGTATAGTATAGTATAGTATAGTATAGTATAGTATAGTAGTCTGGCCTGGTCCGGTATAGTATAGTACATGTAGAGTAGAGTATGGTATGGTATATTGTCTAGTCTAGTCTAGTCTAATATAGTATAGTATAGTATAGTACATGTAGAGTAGAGTAGTGTAGAGTAGAGTATGGTATGGTATATTGTCTAGTCTAGTCTAGTCTAATATAGTATAGTATAGTATAGTATAGTATAGTATAGTACATGTAGAGTAGAGTAGTGTAGAGTAGAGTATGGTATGGTATATTGTCTAGTCTAGTCTAGTCTAGTCTAATATAGTATAGTATAGTATAGTATAGTATAGTATAGTACAGTATAGTACAGTATAGTATAGTATAGTATAGTATAGTATAGTATAGTATAGTATAGTATAGTATAGTATAGTATAGTATAGTATAGTATAGTATAATATAGCATAGTATAGTATAACGTAGCGTAGCGTAGTATAGTATAGCATAGCATAGCATAGCATAGTATAGTATAGTATAGTATAGTATAGTATAGTATAGTATAGTATAGTATAGTATAGTATAGTATAGTATAGTATAGTATAGTATAGTATAGTATAGTATAGTATAGTATAGTATAGTATAGTATAGTATAGTATAGCATAGCATAGCATAGCATAGTATAGTATAGTATAGTATAGCATAGCATAGCATAGCATAGCATAGCATAGCATAGTATAGTATAGTATAGTATAGTATAGTATAGTATAGTATAGTATAGTATAGTATAGTATAGTATAGTATAGTATAGTATAGTATAGCATAGCATAGCATAGCATAGCATAGCATAGCATAGCATAGCATAGCATAGCATAGTATAGTATAGTATAGTATAGTATAGTATAGTATAGTATAGTATAGTATAGTATAGTATAGTATAGTATAGTATAGCATAGCATAGTATAGTATAGTATAGTATAGTATAGTATAGTATAGTATAGTATAGTATAGTATAGTATAGTATAGTATAGTATAGTATAGTATAGTATAGTATAGCATAGTATAGTATAGTATAGTATAGTATAGTATAGTATAGTATAGTATAGTATAGTATAGTATAGTATAGTATAGTATAGTATAGTATAGTATAGCATAGTATAGCATAGCATAGTATAGTATAGTATAGCATTTGCCTTATTTCTATAGATTTTCCTTCTCACCGATTTTGAACGCGTGTTTTGGTTTATGGTCAGAGAGTCTGCTTCTTCAAAAGTTGTCAGAAATAGTGTAACGTACTTGCTAATACGTAAAAATAAAATCACATTTGATCTGGAAAAAAAAATGGCTGGAATTTCCCACTGCAAACTACGAGGGTGAACAACTTGACAAAAAATGTGTACAGGATATAGGGTGGCCAAGGTGGGGATGGGGTGGGGGTGTATAACACTCTATACCCAGATATACCCTTTGATTATGTGTCCAAATCTTGGCACTGCCTGGGGATTATGGCGAAGACATCTGGACCCCCCCCCACACACACACACACACACACTCCCGAACTCTTGAGTGTAAGTATGGGAACAGATACATTTTTGGTTGCTCACTTGTTTGTATGCTTGTTTGTTTGATTGATTGATTGATTGATTGATTGATTGATTATTGATTGATTGATTGATTGATTGATTGATTGATTGATTGATTGTTTGATTGATGGATGGATGCATGGACGGACTGATTGATTGATTGATTAATTGATTGATTGATTGATTGATTGATTGATTGATTGATTGATTGATTGATTGATTGGGAGTGTGGGTGGGTGGGTGGGTGGGTGGGTGGGTGGGTGGGTGTTGGTTGGCTGGTTAGCTGGGTAGCTGGTTGGTTGGTTGGTTGGTTGGTTGGTTGGTCGGTCGATCGGTTGGTTGGTTGGTTGGTTGGTTGGTTGGTTGGTAGACAAACTATTTGGTTGGCTGATTGGGTGACTGGTTGGTTGGTTAGTTGGCTGGTTGGTTGATTGGTACGTTGGTTGGTTGGTTGGTTGGTTGGTTGGTTGGTTGGTTGGTTGGTTGGTTGGTTGGTTGGTTGGTTGGTTGGTTAGTTGATTGGTTGGTTGGTTGGTTGGTTGGTTGGTTGGTTGGTTGGTTGGTTGGTTGGTTGGTTGGTTGGTTGGTTGGTAGGTTGGTTGGTTGGTAGGTTGGTTGGTTGGTTGGTTGTGTATTTTGTCCTGTGTGCACTACGGTCTCCAAGTTATTCTATTGCGAGCAACCTTTTCCCAGCTGATGGAGTTTATGGCGTGGTTGATGAGGTAGGCCTTCACAATACTCCCAGATTTCAGCTGCCTGAATTCTTCTGCCATCAGCTTTTCGTGAGAGCCCAGGCTTCGCAGCCATAAACAATGATTGGTCAGATCACACATTTTAAAAGTCTGATTTTCAAGCCATTTGGTATGCCTCTATCTTTCCAGAAATTATTGAATTGGACCTTTTTTTTCACCATTCCAATTCTTATTCTAATGTCTTTGGAGCAGGTTCCATCATCAGTTTTTACAGAACCAAGATGTTTGAAATCCTTAACATTTTCTAAAGGAACTTTATTGATTAAGATGTTATCATTGTTTTCTGTGTCTTTGCTTTTGATATGTAGCACTTTTGTTTTCTTGGCGTTAAAGTTTAGGCTAGCCTTTTTGCCCGCTGCAGTCACATTGTATAGAATTCTTTTCATACTGGTAATGTTGTCTGCTAATAGCACAATATCATTGGCATAGCTCAGGCTTGTCAGTTTTTTTCTTCCTATCTGTACGCCCAAGCCTTCTGTATCAGCATCTCTCATGACTTGTTCCGTATAGATGTTAAAGAGATACAGTGAGAGGATATATCCTTGTCTAACACCCCTGTGGATGTTGAAGGATTCACATTTTTGACTGTTTCATCTAATCGCAACCTTTTCCCTATAAGGCAATTAATGAAATGACATGTCAAGAAAGCCCATTTTGACCATTGCGTTGAATAGGTGGAGATGAATAACACTATCAAATGCTTTGCTATAGTCTATGAAGTTGAAACCAGCTTCTTTTCAGTGCTTTTTGTGTTCTCTATGAGTGTTTGTAGCACAAATAACATGTCAGTTGTGCCTCTAGTGTTTGTAGCACAAATAACATGTCAGTTGTGCCTCTAGTGTTTTTACCACAAATAACATGTCAGTTGTGCCTCTAATGTTTTTACCACAAATGACATGTCAGTTGTGCCTCTAATGTTTGTAGCACAAATAACATGTCAGTTGTGCCTCTAATGTTTGTAGCACAAATAACATGTCAGTTGTGCCTCTAATGTTTGTAGCACAAATAATATGTCAGTTGTGCCTCTAATGTTTGTATCACAAATGACATGTCAGTTGTGCCTCTAATGTTTGTAGCACAAATGACATGTCAGTTGTGCTTCTAATGTTTGTACCACAAATGACATGTCAGTTGTGCCTCTAGTGTTTGTAGCACAAATGACATGTCAGTTGTGCTTCTAATGTTTGTACCACAAATGACATGTCAGTTGTGCCTCTAGTGTTTGTACCACAAATGACATGTCAGTTATGCCTCTAGTGTTTGTACCACAAATGACATGTCAGTTGTGCCTCTAGTGTTTGTACCACAAATGACATGTCAGTTGTGCCTCTAGTGTTTGTACCACAAATGACATGTCAGTTGTGCCTCTGTTGGATCTGTAGCCTGCCTGACAGTCAGATAGTTCTTCTATATTGGGCTTCGATCTGTTGAGAATAATTATGGGCAAAATCTTACTGGCGTGGCTGATTAGTTGTTCTGTAGTTGTTGCAATCTTTGATCTGTCTGTTATCAAAACGTTTACAAATACCCATACTAGCGAACAATTTTGAAAACAATCCTTGTGAACATGAGCAGAGATGAACATATATGATATCACGGAGCAGTATACTGTGTAGCTTAATTAATGGAATCAAGACACAAATGTGGCTAATTACCAGTGTTGTTTACTATTCTGTTCCAGTGCCCAGACTGGATTCATTGGGTTTGTTTGGTTGGTTGGTTGGTTGGTTGGTTGGTTGGTTGGTTGGTTGGTTGGTTGGTTGGTTGGTTGGTTGGTTGGTTGGTTGGTTGGTTGATTGTTTGGTTGGTTTTGTATTTTAGGTTTTTTGTTGGTGGTGTTTTTTGTTTGTTTTGTTTTGGCTTGGTTTGGCTTGGTTTGGTTTGGTTTGGTTTGGTTTGGTTTGGTTTGGTTTGGTTTGGTTTGGTTTGGTTTGGTTTGGTTTGGTTTC
>JAPXFY010000019.1:4159654-4177154 GCA_030674185.1 Monoplex corrugatus
AATTTCCCTGATTTTGGTTGCTTTGAGCACGAACAAACCAAAATTCTTAATACAATCGAAACGAGTTGAACACATTAATAAACACAGTTAAAACATATATGGGCATCTATACTACTTTTGAGGGATAAACCTTGAATGGATTTCATCTGAAGATGGACAACACAGGACAAAATGCATTTTGTCTTCTTCAGCTTGCATACATAAGGGACAGAGCAAATCAGACAGACAGACAGACAGACACGGAGAGAGACAGACAGAGAGATAAAGAGAGACAGAGAAATACAGAAAGGTAGACAGAGAGAAGAAGAGAGCGAGGCAGAGAGAGAGAGAGAGAGAGAGAGGCTACAGACAAAGAGACATACAGACAGAGAGACAGAGAGAGAAACAGAGAAAGACAGAAAGGTAGAAACAGAGAAGAAGACAGCGAAGTGAACAGAGAGAGCGAAAGAGAGAGAGAGAGAGACAGACACACAGACAGACAGACAGAGACAGAAACAGAGACAGAGAACAGAGAGACAGAGAGAGACGGAGAGAGACAGAGAGAGAGAGAGAGAAACAGAGACAGAGAAAGACAGAAAGATAGACAGAGAGAAGAAGAGAGCGAGGTAGAGAGAGAGAGAGAGAGTGAGAGACAGACAGACAGACTGACAGAGAGACAGAGACAGAAACAGAGAAAGAGAGGTAGACACAGAGATGAAGGCAGCGAGGTAGACAGAGAGAGCGTGAGAGAGACAGACAGACAGACAGACAGAGACGGAGAGAGAGAGAAACAGAGACAGAGAAAGACAGAAAGATAGACAGAGAGAAGAAGAGAGCGAGGTAGAGAGAGAGAGAGAGTGAGAGACAGACAGACAGACAGAGACGGAGAGAGAGAGAGACATACAGACGGACTGACAGAGAGACAGAGACAGAAACAGAGAAAGACACACAGAAGAAGACAGCGAGGTTGACAGAGAGAGCGTGAGAGAGACAGACAGACAGAGACGAGAGAGAGAGACAGACAGACAGACAGACAGAGACAGAGACAGAGAAAGATAGAGAGGTTGACAGAGAAAAGAAGAGAGCAAGGTAGAGAGGGAGAGAGAGAGAGATACAGACAGACAGACAGAGACAGAAACAGAGAAGAAGACAACGAGATAGAGAGAGAGGGTGGATAGAGACAGAGAGAGACAGAGACAGACAGACAGAGACAGAGAAAGACAGACAGGTAGACAGGGAGAAGAAGACAACGAGGTGCACACACACGCACGCACACACACACACACACACACACACATACACACAGAGAGACCGAGACAGACAGACAGACAGACAGAGATAGACAGACAGACAGAGACAGACAGAAATACAGACACACAGACAGACAGATTGAGGGGATTGTTCTTAACCAGGAAGATGGTAATATCAAGTTACCTTGGTTGGGAAATGGCACAGTCAAAATACTCAAATACATACAAAGCTACCACTGTCACCCCCACCCTCACCCCCACCATCACCCTCACCCAAACCCCCACCCTCACCCACCCACCCTACCCCACCCTCACACCCACACCCCTCACCTAACCCCACCTCACACCCACCCTCACCCTCACCCCCACCCCCACCCACCTCACCCTCACCCCTACCCTCACCCTAACCCCACCCTCACCCTTACCCCCACCTTCACTCCCACCCCACCCTCACCCCCACCTAAACAAAACTATCATGTATGAAACATGAGAAACGTCACGGCGTGTCTCGCCCCCCTCTACCAGCAGTGCTGCTGTCCAATGTTAGAAGTCTAAGGAACAAAACAGACGAACTCGCATCACTACTACAAGACAGAAGAGACTACAGGGACTGTTCGATTCTCTGCTTTACGGAAACATGGCTACATAAGGATATCCCTGACAATCTTATTCAAATGAAGGGTTTCAGTCTCTATCGATCGGACAGAGTCACTGAACTTTGTGATAAATCGGTTGGGGAAATAAAATCCTGTTCTTGTTCTTCTCTTGTTTAACCTTGTCCTCTTAGTCTACATACTCATTTTATTGTATTTAACTCATTTTGATTTTAATGTGCATATCGCGTTGCATCTTTAATCACATTTTTTCTATACCTACCAAAGTTTTTTCAATGAGTATTGCCCTTTTTGTCCATTGTTAAAAGTCCTGACCAAGGCATCTGACTCTTTGATGTGCTTTTTTAACCGTACATATTTAGATTTAGTCATTATCTTTGATATTGTTTCGACAAAGAGGGCCTAGGGAGGGGGAGAGAGATGAGGGGAGGAAGAGGGTGAGAGAGGAGTGAAAGAGAGAGTGAGAGAGAGTAATAGTATGTGTGTACATGTGTTTATGCGTTCTTGTGCCTATATGTATTTTAATGCGAATGCCAAAACAATTTCCCATTGTGATGCTTTGGGCTAAATAAAATTCTTTTATCTTGTATCTTGTATCTTGTATCTTTAAGTTCATTGAAATGCAAAAGTCGAACTACTGAATCTTGATCATCGCCACACTTAAAATGGTAGAAGAGGGCAGATAATCAGAAAGAAGAAGTTCAGTTGCTGTCGTTAGTGCCGTGGTTGTCATCGTCGTCATCATCGTTGGTTTTTAATCTTTGATTTGGTCTCGATACACGAACCTGTTCTTATTCATTGTAACCGATCAGTGACAGCTCAATTAAACTGTAGTCCCTAAACGAAGTGATTGTCATTAAGTGTAACAAGTGAGTGACTGCTTAACTAAACTCTAGTCCCTACACGAAGTAATTGTCATTAATTGTAACCAGTGAGTGACAGTTTAACTAAACTCTAGTTCCTACACGAAGTAATTGTCATTAATTGTAACCAGTGAGTAACAGTTTAAACTAAACTCTAGTCAGTCCCTACACAAAGCACTTGTCATTAATTGTAACCAGTGAGTGACAGCTTAACTAAACTCTAGTCCCTACACGAAGCAATTGTCATTAATTGTAACTAGTCTCGCATTGACTATTGCAATTCACTCCTGTCTGATCTTCCTGCCTCCACCATTCACATCCTACAGCGCATTCAAAACAATGCTGCACGCCTTGTACTCAAAAAGAAAAAGTTGACCACATAAAAATTATCTCCTCTCCTGGCACAACTTCACTGGCTCCCTGTATCAAAGCGCATACAGTACAAACTAGACACCATGTGCTACAAAAGCCTCAATAACGCAGCCCCCGATTACCTGTCAAGCCTACTTGAGATCTATCTTCCCTCACGTACCCTCCGCTCTGCCTCCGATCCTCTGACTTTTCGCTTTCCACGCACTAAGCTCAATACCTATGGTCCACGAGCCTTCTCTGTTTCTGGTCCACTTTTGGAACAAACTTCCTCTCTCTGTCCGTCAGCAACCTACTTTTGTCTCCTTCAAGTCCGCTCTCAAAACTCACCTTTTCTCCTCTGCATAAAATCCTGACCTCACTCATCCCCCCTCTGTAGCCTGTCTCCACTCGGAGGGGAATCACATTGTAATATATATTTGTATATAATATGCCCTCTATAATTTTCCATTGTTTTTATTCTTTTTCCCCATTTATAGCCATTTGTGAGTGTGTGTGTGTGCGTGTGTGTGTGCGCGTGCGTAAGTGTATGTTCAGCGCTTAGATTTGATTTTTATCGAGATTTTGCGCTATATAAATAATATATTGTAATTATTATTATTATTATTATTATTATTATTATTACTAGTGAGTGACAGCTTAACTAAACTCTAGTCCCTACACGAAGTAATTGTCATTAATTGTAACCAGTGAGTGACAGCTTAACTAAACTCTAGTCCCTACACGAAGTAATTGTCATTAATTGTAACCAGTGAGTGACTGCTTAACTAAACTCTAGTCCCTACACGAAGTAATTGTCATTAATTGTAACCAGTGAGTGACTGCTTAACTAAACTCTAGTCTCTACATGAAGTAATTGTCATTAAGTGTAACCAGTGAGTGACTGCTTAACTAAACTCTAGTCAGTCCCTACACGAAGTAATTGTCATTAATTGTAATCAGTGTGTGACACTTTAACTGAATTGTATCGTTCGTATAGAGTTTGTTCAAGAGGGGTCATCACACTCGAACAATTCCATATGCACTCCACTGAAAGTCTTCCAGCAATCATCTGGCAAACATTCTCAATCTGCGCAAAAGTCTATGCAGTGGCAAAATAAAAAATATTCAGACAAAGAATTTCCACTGGCTTAAAATGAGATCTTGTTCCCTAAAATACAAAATATTCGCATTCAAATTCTCAGTGGTTTGAGAATACAGTACCCAAAATAGGAATATTCACTTAAAGAGTTCTCGCTGGTTGGTGTAAAAATTAAACAATTCACTCCAAAATACATTTATTCACTTAAAGCATTGTCACTGGCTTGAGAATAAATTACCCAAATCACATCTTACAAACATTTTCACACAGAATTTTCAGTGGTTTGAGAATAAAACAGCATACCCTAAAATACAAATAGCCATATAAAGAATTGTCGTTGGTTTGAAAATAAAGTACAGTACAACAAAATACAAATAGGCACACAAAAAGTTCTCAATGATCTGAAAATGAAACACTACCCCTTAAAATACGATACAATGGAAAGCAATTAATACAGCATAACAGACCATAATTTAAATACAACAAAACAAAATGAAACACAACAACACACAATGAGACAGTTTCAGTTTCTCAAGATGACGTCTCAGCGCTGGGAATGAATTCTATATGCACTAACGTCACAGGTGCCATGTGTATGGTGACCATGGCACAAGCCTCAAGCTTGCACATAAACCCATCAGTTGGCCAGGTCCTGAGGCTCTACCCAGACTATGTTTTACCTATATTTTATATTGGTATTGTGTCAGCCTACCACTGGAATAATCTTGGTTACATGTAAATGACATGAAATGACATGTGTATGTGTGTATCTTACCTTCAAGAAAGGAAGATATATATAAAGTAAACAAATAAATGATTAAAGGTCTGACTTACAACACAACTAGCTATTCTGTGTAAACTCGTCTCACATGACAGACCTTAGGACATGTTCCACTGTTTGTTTCTTCTGACAGAGCGGACATGCTGGGTCGTCTGCTTTCCCCCATTTCACTAAGTTTGCATTCGAGGGGAGCAGGTCATATACAGATCTGAGGAGGAAGCTTATCCTTAGAGGAGCCATGTGCCACATATCGTTCCAGCTGAGACTTCTTTGGAGTGCACTGTCCCATGTTGTCCATTGCCCCTGTTGACCTTGCTGGACTGCCTTCTGCACTCTTTTGACATCTTCTTCTTCCTTCAACTCTTGTATGATCATGTCTCTTTTTTCCTTCCCTTTGGCTTTGGACCACCACTGCATTTTTGTTGCTCCCAGTCCCTGTCTGTTGGTTTGCGTGTGTCCAATTATTTCTTTGATGCTGAGGTTTCTCTTGGCATTGTTTACAGCCTCTTTGACTTTCCACTTTCTGCCAGTTCTCAGCTTTGGATGAACTGATCTCACGATATTGTCTTCCGATTCCTCCAGCATGCTCAACAGTCTTGCTTTTCCAACTTTGTATTCCTCCACTATGGATTTGAGAGGTAGCTTCAGCATTGCTTGACGACAGTAGAATGCAACATCAGTGAGACCAGGTGGGACACCGAGCCATTTTCTTGTGTATTTGTTGATTTTGGCTTCCATTGCTTCCACTGTGCTGGTGCAAATGTCATAGATTAGCAGTGGCCACAGCAGTTTTGGTATCAGCATGAACTGTAGACACCAGACTTTGTATTTGCCTGGCTGTCCGCAGTTATCTATTTTCTTCAGGCCTTCTTCTGCTGTTTGCTTGGTTTCACATCCCCTTTGTGTGTCTTTCAGGGAGTCATCATACCATCTTCCGAGACTTTTTACTGGCTCTTCTGTGACAGTGGGGATGGCTTGGTTGGCTACCATGAATTTGACTGAATCTGCCACTTTTCCTTTTCGCAGTGAGAGACTTCGGGATTTCTTAGGTTTGAACCTCATTCTTGAAGAGGCCACCAGCTCATCCAGCTGCTTTAAGATTCGGTGTGTCTCTTCCTCATCCGTGGACAAGACTGTTGTGTCATCCATGAAAGCTTTCAGAGGAGGCATCTGGTATCCATCTCCCAGATTCACTGGACCTGAACTCTTCATTGCAGCTTTCAAGATGACTTCCATTGCCAACACGAACAGTATGGGAGAGATTGCACAGCCCATTGCAATGCCCACCTCTAGGTCTATCCAGTCCGTGGTGTATTCTTTGGTAGAGAACCGCACTGAGAACCCTTGGAAATACTTCCTCAGCATTGTTCGGATGTTTTCTGGGATGTGATACATTTCAAGAGCCAGCTGGATCATATCGTGTGGAACTGATCCATATGCATTCGCCAGATCAAGCCAAACTACGTCAATGTCTCTCTTCTCTGTTCTTGCTTTTTGGATGGCATCCCAAATCAACGTGGCATGTTCCAAGCATCCAGGCATTCCTGGTATGCCTCCCTTTTGGACTGACATATCCAGATACTTGTTTCCAGTCAGGTATTTTGTCAATCTTGCTGCCATAACAGAGAAGAAGATTTTCCCCTCGACGTTCAGAAGTGATATTGGCCTGAACTGATTGATGCTGCTGGAGTTCTGCTCCTTCGGAATGTACACTCCTTCAGCTCTCATCCATTGGTCGCTGATCTTCTGGTTCCTCCATGCTGATCGAATCATCTTGTGGAGCCACTCGAGCACTTTTGGGCATTTCTTGTAGAGCAGGTATGGTATTCCGTTTGGTCCAGGTGCTGACTTGGCTCTGGCTTTCTTTACTACGTTCTTCACTTCATCCAGTGTTGGTGGTTTGTTATTGAATTTTCCTTCTGGCGCTGCAGGCCAAACCAGATTCTGGATTTCGAGTGGTGCCTTGCGCTGAGAATCGGAATATGTTTCCCTGAGATGCTGCTCTAGGGTTTCCTTGCCCACTGTGAGAGTCCCTGATTTGGGTTGTTCAAACAGCTTTCTTGCAAAGTCAAAGGGATCTTTGAAGAAACGATCTTGAGTCTTCTTCTTTTTGCTCTTTCTTCGCCTTGCTGATTCCACTTTGCTGAGAGCATTGTGTTTGGCCTTCAGATCTTTCCAGAGTTCCAGGAGCCCTTGCTTCTCGAATTCTGAGGCAGTTTTCATTCGCTTTTTAAGCTTCCTTTTCTCCCTCCGGATGCTCTCCATCTGTTGCTGTCTTCTGGATTTCTGGGGAGGCGTTTTTGTCTTTGGCTGCTTCACTCCATAAGTGTCCCTGCAGATAGAGTATATGATGTCTCCGTATGTGTCAAGTTTGTGTTCCAGCGTACTGTTCCCTATTAGCGCATTCAGCTTAAGGACAAGTTCCTCATCTAATTTCTCCCATTGTTCTTTTGCACCGGCAGGCGGCAAATTGAGTTTTCCACGTTTGGCGTTAAGAGCTTGTGCAAAATCCGCATCAGAACCGTCAGCGTGGATGTCCTTGGCACTATGGTTTAATTCCTGGCCTTGGTCATCCAACGTCTCACCTGCTATCGCAGTGCGCTGCTGCTGGTTCGTATGTGTCTTCAAACAGCCCATTTTTGTCCTGTGGATCTTCATGCCGCGTTTGGTGGTGAATCTCCTTCCACACGCACACGGAAATTCCAACTGGTCATTAATCATGGTCCGTTGTGCGTTTCCAGTCGTGATGGAGTCAGTGCCGATGGATTCATCATTCTCTCCCCCTTTCGGTGAATCCTGGGAGCATCTTTCATTTGAAAAACTCGTGGCATGTTATCAAAGGCAAGGTGGGAAGCCAACCCACAAAGCCCGCAGATCTAGTCTTTCCCAGTGTCCTTCGGTCTTTCCCGAATGTCATCCGAACTATTCCCGGAAGTCAATGGACTGACCATGTGCAGGTAGAAAGAAACTCTAGGGAGAGCTAGACAACAGAAGGTCTTCAGAGAAGTAACCCCCTTTAGACAAGTGTTTCGGCCCTGAATTCCTTACACTCTCGGGGGGCCGGGCCACATCCAGGTCATGACTCCTGGATGCCCTTCTGCTGTTGTCTATTTTTTTTTTTTTTTTTTTTTTTTTTTTTTTCCCACGCCGGGGATCGAACCTGGGCGATTCTGCGCTTCAGAACTGCGGTACGCGGTTTTACCAATGTGCTAACGGGGCACACATCATCTGTAGGGAATTTAATCCTTATGAAGTTCACTTTTTTGGTTCCTCCTTGCCCAGATCCAGCTTGAGCTCCTTTCTGCTGCCTCTGCCATCGCTTTAAGGGCTCTAGTCCTCTTCTTCCCAGAAATGGCGAGTTGTTTCATGAGATCATAAGCGGAGGTGCCCACAAACCCTCTTGCCCCGACCTCTATGGCGAAGATTTTGACCCGCAGACCTGCTTTCTTCAGGGTGCTGGCAAGACCGGCGTATTTTTCCGTCTTGTAGATATGTGCTTCTTCCATTCTGCTTTCGTATGGTAAGTAAGTAAGTAAGTAAGTAAGTAGGTAAGAAAGTAAGCAAGTAGGTAAGAAAGTAAGCAAGTAAGTAAGTAGGTAAGAAAGTAAGCAAGTAAATAAGTAAGGAAGGAAGGAAGGAAGTAAGCAAGTAGGTAAGTAAGTAAGTAAGCAAGCAAGTAGGTAAGTAAGTAAATAAGTAAATAAGTAAGGAAGGAAGGAAGGAAGTAAGCAAGTAGGTAAGCAAGCAAGTAAGTAAATAAGTAAGTACATAAGTACGTAAGTACGTAAGCAAGTAGGTGAGCAAGTAAGTAAGTGAGTAAGTAAGTAGGTAAGTAAGTAAGCAAGCAAGTATGTAAGTAAGTAAGGAAGTAAATAAGTAAGTAAGTAAGCAAGCAAGTAGGTAAGTAAGTAAGTAACTAACTAAATAAGTAAGTAAGGAAGGAAGGAAGTAAGCAAGTAGGTAAGTAAGTAAGAAAGTAAGTACGAACGTACGTAAGCAAGTAGGTAAGTAAGTAAGTAAGTAAGCAAATAGGTAAGAAAGTAAGCAAGTAGGTAAGAAAGTAAGCAAGTAGGTAAGCAAGTAAGTAAGTAGGTAAGAAAGTAAGCAAGTAGGTAAGTAAGTAAGTAAGTAAGTAGGTAAGAAAGTAAGCAAGTAGGTAAGAAAGTAAGCAAGTAGGTAAGTAAGTAAGTAAGTAAGTAAGTAGGTAAGAAAGTAAGCAAGTAGGTAAGAAAGTAAGCAAGTAGGTAAGTAAGTAAGTAAGTAAGTAAGTAGGTAAGAAAGTAAGCAAGTAGGTAAGAAAGTAAGCAAGTAGGTAAGCAAGTAAGTAAGAAAGGAAGTAGGTAAGCAAGCAAGCACACAATGGAATATCGACAACTCATTTTTCAACAGATGTCCAGACCAAAGTGACTACCATTATTCAAATAATGTGGAACTTACCAAAAAGAAAAAAAAAAGAAAGAGAAATAAAAAGAAACAAAAAACAGCAGACTAACATAAAAAACAGTAAACTACTTCTTTGTGTTTTTCTATCACGTTTTGTGTGTTTATTCTGTGTCTGCTTTTGTGTATGCACTTAAAAAAATCTATTGGTCTATAACCTGTGCCGTTTTGTCATATATTAAACACGCGTTCTGGTTTTATTTTGGTGTATGTTTGGCTCCTAGATGCCCAAACGCAAACCATATCAAAGACGTAGAGGTTCACCTTATGACGGCGAAGAGCACATCAACGAAGCTTATGACTCCGACGATGAAGATGATTTATATTCTCCAGAATATCGACGCTCAACACCGAAAAAATCCTGCCCTGACAAAACAAAAGCAGAAATTCACGAGCCCCGTGATGATTTCCTCTATGTAATCAACGAAAGCGAATCGTCTTCATCTTCGTCTTCCTCTGACCCGTCTTCACCCACAGAAGGTGAACCTGATGGAGCCTCTGCTGCTAGTTCGTCTCCAGGTGAGTTTTCTGTCACTGTCTGTCTGTTTGTCTGTCTGTCTGTCTGTCTGTTCTGTCTCTGCTTTTGTCCCTGTCTGTCTCTGTCTGTCTGTCTGTCTGTCTGTCTGTTCTGTCTCTGCTTTTGTCCCTGTATGTCTCTGTCTGTCTGTCTGCTTTGTCTCTGCCTGTCTGTCTGTCTGTCTATCTCTGTCTCTTAATCATATCAAAGACGTAGAGGTTCACCTTATGACGGCGAAGAGCACATCAACGATGCTTATGACTCCGACGATGAAGATGATTTATATTCTCCAGAATATCGACGCTCAACACCGAAAAAATCCTGCCCTGACAAAACAAAAGCAGAAATTCACGAGCCCCATGGTGATTTCCTCTATGTAATCAACGAAAGCGAATCGTCTTCATCTTCGTCTTCCTCTGTCCCGTCTTCACCCACAGAAGGTGAACCTGATGGAGCCTCTGCTGCTAGTTCGTCTCCAGGTGAGTTTTCTGTCACTGTCTGTCTGTTTGTCTGTCTGTCTGTCTGTCTGTTCTGTCTCTGCTTTTGTCCCTGTCTGTCTCTGTCTGTCTGTCTGCTTTGTCTCTGCCTGTCTGTCTGTCTGTCTATCTCTGTCTCTTCTTCTTCTTCTTCTTCTTGGCGTACGCTGCTACACAATCAGCTGAGTCCGGGTGATGTCTCGTCTGAACTCGATGAGTGTGTAGCCATTATGCGATAAGTGCATGGTACCGTGGTTTGCTAGAAGGCGCACGCTGGCCCGGTGCCTCTGTCTTCAGCCTTCATCTCTGTCTCTGACTTTCTGTCTGCCTCTCTGTCGCTGTCTGTCTCTGTTTCTGTCTGTCTGTGTCTATGTCTCTCTCTCTCTCTCTCTCTCTCTCTCTCTCTCTCTCTCTCTCTCTCTCTCTTCTTCCTCTTTCTCTCTCTCTGGGCATGTGTGGCTGTAATATTGTGCTGGATATCTAACGGCTAAGGGCGGTCTCAACAGAGTGTGGGTAAAAACTGCCTGAACGGTGCTAACAGACGTGGCATGCTAGTTCATCTGAATACGAGAGGTGTGAACTTTATTCCAGCTTCAAGTATTGCACGCAGATAGATTCATGTCTAGATTACAGCCTTCCACGCTTTGCTAAAAAGTATACAATTCAGATTAAGCATATCTTTAATCATGTTAAAATTTGTACATGTATTAAGTGTTTTGGCTGTAGGGAAATGAAATGTGCGGGAGCAGTTTAGGTAATTTATGTGCGTTTTTACACGTGTTTCAGTGTCTTTGGTTATGTTTAAACTTGTATTACGGTATGTTGTGTTTTTTAATTTCCTGTGCGTGAATGCACTGGATGTGTACTTGATTTTCTTTTCTATTTTTTGTTTTGTTTTTGTTTTGTTTTTTGTTTTTTTTGTTTGTTTGTTTTTTTGCTGTTGAAGTACTGTGTATGTTTTGAAATGGAATAAAGCCCTGATATGGCTCTACGCAGTCGGCTGGGCTTTAAACAAAAATAACTGTAACAGTTATATTATCAGTAGTAGGTTACAAGAATCGATGAACAGAACAGAGTTACTGTGAGTACCAACCGGGGTTTCAGGAAGATTACTCCACAACTGACCATTTGTATTCACAATTTCAGCAGTAAAGCAGACGAAAAGTCGCACTGACGTGCAAGCTTTATGAAGCGATTGTTCACTTTGAAAAGGAGTTTGATTCAATTTCAAGAAATCTGATATGGATACTCCTTGTGAAAATGTGGTCAAGCGTAAATTGTTTGAACTGCATTAAGAGTGTTAAAGAATTTAAACTGAGTTTGGATGTGGAGCAAACTTCCATGATGACATTAACAATTATACACGGGTTAAAACAAGGAGATGTGTGCGGTCATGTTCTATTTTCTCTGTTTGTCATTGAGATAACCTTAGATAATCAATACTGGTAAACATAGCAAGGTTTTCTGTTCAGTAGGTGGGAATCTTATAATAATAATAATAATTACAATATTTATATAGCGCAAAATCTTGATAAAATCAAATCTAAGCGCTGAAACACACACACACGCACGCACGCACACACACGCACGCACGCACGCACGCACACGCACACACACGCACACACACCACGCACACACCCCACACACACACACACACACACACACACACGGCTATAAATGGGGAGAAAGAATAAAAACAATGGAAAATTATAGAGAGCATATTATATACAATTATATATTACAATGTGATTCCCCTCCGAGTGGAGACAGGCTGCAGAGGGGATTGCGTGAGGTCAGGATTTTATGTAGAGGAGAAAAGGTGAGTTTTGAGAGCGGACTTGAAGGAGACAAAAGTAGGTTGCTGACGGACTGAGAGAGGAAGTTTGTTCCAGGAGAGCGGACCAGAAACAGAGAAGGCTCGTGGACCATAGGTATTGAGCTTAGTGCGTGGAAAGCGAAAAGTCAGAGGATCGGAGGCAGAGCGGAGGGTACGTGAGGGAAGATAGATCTCAAGTAGGCTTGACAGGTAATCGGGGGCTGCGTTATTGAGGCTTTTGTAGCACATGGTGTCTAGTTTGTACTGTATGCGCTTTGATACAGGGAGCCAGTGAAGTTGTGCCAGGAGAGGAGATATGTGGTCAGCTTTTTTCTTTTTGAGTACAAGGCGTGCAGCATTGTTTGAATGCGCTGTAGGATGTGAGTGGTGGAGGCAGGAAGACCGGACAGGAGTGAATTGCAATAGTCAATGCGAGACAGTATGAAGGAGAGAACGAGTTTTGCAGTTGTTTCGACAGAGAGCTACTTCCTGATCAGGCTTATATGATGGAGGTGATAGTAGCAAGATCTGGCAGTTTGAGAAACAAAGTTGTTCGTGGAGAGGGTAGAGTCAATGCAGACACCAAGGTTTTTAGCTGAATCAGAAATTGGGACTGATGTGTTACATAATGGGAGAGAAAGAGGAGGCAGCTGAGAAAGTTTCTGACGGGTGCCAATGAGGATAGCTTCTGTCTTGTCATCATTTAGCTGAAGTTTGTTGTATGTCATCCAATTTTTGATGTCCGAGTAACACTCAGTGGTGCGAGTCAGGAGGTGCTGTATATTGTCAGGTGAGTCACTGTCTTGAAGTTGGGTGTCATCAGCATAGAAGTGGTGTTTTATAGAGTGGGAGTTGATGATGGTGGACAGGGGGGAGGTGTAAAGAGTGAAAAGAACAGGGCCAAGGACAGATCCTTGTGGAACACCACAGGTCAGGTATGCAGGTTGAGAGTAAGTGCCATTGATGAGAACAGTTTGTTTTCTGTTTGATAGATAAGAAGTGAACCAGGAGAGAGCAATGTCAGAGATTCCAAAAGTATGATGAAGTCTAGAAAGGAGAATACCATGATCAATGGTATCGAAGGCTGCAGACAGATCAAGGAGTGTGAGGAGAGAGACTTTGCCAGTATCAGTTGCAAGGAGGAGATTGTTGAGAATGTGTAGCAAGGCAGTTTCAGTGCTATGGCACTGGCGGTAGGCTGACTGGAAAGGATTGAGGAGATTGTTGGCAGACAGGTGAGAGTTCAGTTGGTTGAGGACAACTTTTTCAAGCAGTTTTGACAAGAAAGAGAGATTAGAGATAGGCCGGTAATTTTTCACTTCATTTGGGTCTAAATTGTATTTCTTGAGGAGAGGGTGAACAATAGCAGACTTGAAAGAATCTGGGACAGTTCCAGTTTGGAGAGAAGTGTTGATGATGTCAGTGATGAATGGGAGGAGCGTAGGGAGACAGTCAGAGTAGAGAGAACCTGGAAGAGGATCCAGTTCGCAGGTTTTGAACGACATGGATCTGACTGTGTTGAGAATTTCTTCTTGTGAGACTGGGGTAAGAGTAGTAAGAGGTGTGCCAGAGAAGGAAGGGTCAGGTGGGCATGGTTGACAGGGTGTCCTGTCGAGCCTGTCACGAAGAATTTGTATTTTGGTGGTGAAATACTTGGAGAATACAGATGGGAGTTCTTCATTTGTGTGTTTTGTTGGCAGAGGTAAATCTTTTCGTGTGCCAAGGAGATGATTCATGGTTGTAAAGAGTTCTTTTCAAGAAGAGGCATTCAGGATTTTGGTTTGGAAATAGTTTGTTTTTGCAGATGCAATGAGGGTGGATACTTTTGTTTTAGAGGCTTGGAAAAGTTGCCTATGTACAGTGAGTTTGGATTTGCGCCAGCGGCGCTCTGCTCTGCAGCGGGCACGTTTTGCACAGGCAATCTCATGAGTGAGCCAGGGGGTAGGGGGGCGGTCAGGTAAAAGACGGGTTGTGGCTGGAGCATGAGTGTCCAGAAGATGGTGGAGAGTAGTGTAGAATTCATCGGCAAGGTTATGTGACTTTTCACACTACCGTTCGCAATTCGCTGTCTGCAAGAGGTGTTGGATTTACACTTTACAATTCGTGTTCATTCAAGAGGGATTCATTAGACTCTTACATTTCCATATGTGCTCCACCCAATCTGCCATCTATGACAAGAACCCACGGACCTTTCTTAAACACTCGCACTTTATTTGTGTTATCAACATGGCGCTACAAGCAGCTCATGAAGCCACAACAGGATTGCTAACAAACATAAACTGAAGACACCAGAAGCACAAAAACGGAATGAGAACGTGAATTGAGTGAGAAAACAAGACCGATGCAAACTTTTGATCGATTGGACTTTGTACAGCATTCAGTGAAGGCAACAAAAGAAAGAAGAACACAAAACACAGGTCAAAACCAGCAAAAAATGTCTCTGATGCATTACTAAGCTGGAGACGAAATCATTGGTGTTCGTGCAATGTGAGAATTTGTAAACAGGGAAGATGAAGACGATGAAATGATGGAAATGAGATGAAAAGTAAAAATGATCACACCTTGTTATTGTTGTTTTATCCAGGTGGATCCTAGTCCAAAATATTGGAAACCAACAAACTGGACTGCACTTGTCGAGTGTCTTTTCTTGAGTGAAAGCGTATATGGTAAAGAAAGAAAGATCAAAACAAACACAACAAAAGCAAAGAATTATACACGACATTATACAAACATAGTCGAATCAATCAAAACAAAAGTGGAAGATTAAGTTCAAGTTATAAAAACAAATAAACTTCAATCATGGAACACGTTTAAGTTATGAATACACAAGAATAATGCCAGTTCATGTAAAGAAAGAACTATAATCATTCCAAATCAAATCAATTTAAAAGTCTCACTAAAATCAGAACTTTTTCCTGGTGTAACAACACGCTCGCCTTACTTATCAGGGGTTCCTGGTTTAATGACCGATCAGACATTGCTGGTCAGTCTACAACACTCATCATCATCATCAAGTGCCCTGCCACATGGCGTCAGCGATCATGGCCCTCCATATGTGTCTATCCCTTGTTGCCACAAGCACATCTTCCACCCTCTCTGTCTTCAACCACTCTGAAAGTCCGTCCAATAATTTTTCCCTGGGTCTACCTGGTGCTCTCTTTCCCTCTACCTTTCCCGTTGTGACCAGATGCTCTAATTCCCCTATCCTCATAAAACACTACACAACCCAATGCACGAGTTCAAGTTGATGGTCCATTTTCAGCAGTTGATGGACAGCGGGGTCAGAGTTCACAGAAGTCAACTCTTGAAGTTGCCAATCCTTCACCCCCAAGTGAGTGGCGTGTGCTTTCTGTATGTTAGTTCGTATGATTGTAGCTGTGTGTGTGAGTTCTGCTATATTTTCCTTTCATTGGAATTTAGTTACTAACAGTGGGATATGCTGAGGACTTGGGTAGGATTTAAATGACTTTCTCTGGGTGGAATTTAGTCATTATCTGTGGACTATGGTGAGGACTTTAATAGGATGGAAATGACTTTCTCTGGGTGGAATTTAGTCATTATCTGTGGACTATGGTGAGGACTTTAATAGGATGGAAATGACTTTCTCTGGGTTGAATTTAGTCATTATCTGTGGACTATGTTGGGGACTTTAATAGGATGGAAATGACTTTCTCTGGGTGGAATTTAGTCATTATCTGTGGACTATGTTGGGGACTTTGATAGGATGGAAATGACTTTCTCTGAGTGGAATTTAGTCATTATCTGTGGACTATGGTGAGGACTTTAATAGGATGGAAATGACTTTCTCTGGGTGGAATTTAGTCATTATCTGTGGACTATGTTGGGGACTTTGATAGGATGGAAATGACTTTCTCTGGGTGGAATTTAGTCATTATCTGTGGACTATGTTGGGGACTTTAATAGGATAGGAAATGACTTTCTCTGGGTGGAATTTAGTCATTATCTGTGGACTATGTTGGGGACTTTAATAGGATGGAAATGACTTTCTCTGGGTGGAATTTAGTCATTATCTGTGGACTATGTTGGGGACTTTAATAGGATGGAAATGACTTTCTCTGGGTGGAATTTAGTCATTATCTGTGGACTATGGTGAGGACTTTAATAGGATGGAAATGACTTTCTCTGGGTGGAATTTAGTCATTATCTGTGGACTACGGTGGGGACTTTAAAGGGATGGTGGAGAAGGTGAGGGTATCAAAGGGTTAAGATGAATCAAAAACAGGTGTTCAGGTTGAAATAATCTCCCTTTCTTTTCCCACAGGATCTTCCAGATGTGCTCAATGGCCGGTAAGGACCAGCAGTACTGAAAGTTCTTCTGGTGAGTCTTCTAAACGTGTGTCTATGTGTGCGTGTTTTGTGTGTGCGTGTGTGTGTGTGTGCGTGTGTGTGTACGTACGTGTGTGCGTGTGTGTGTATGTATGTGTGTGTGTGTGTGTGCATATTGATGGATGTGTACGTCTTTGTATGTGAGCGTGTCTTTGTGTAGGCGTATATGTGAGCGCGCGCACGTGTGTGTGCGTGTTTGTGGGTGTGTGTGTGCTCTCGTGCCTGTACGTGTGCGCATGCGTTATGTGTGTGTGCGTGCGTGCGTGCGTGTGTGTGTGTGTGTGTGTGTGTGTGTGTGTGTGTGTGTGTGTGGCCTGTACGGGTGCACGTGCATTGTGTGGTATGGTGATGGTGGTGTTGGTAATTGTGGTGGTGGTGGTGTGTGTGTGTGTGTGTGTGTGTGTTTGTATGTGTATGTGTGTGTATGTGTGTATGTGTACATATATATATGTTATATATTTGAGTGTGTGTGTGTGTGTGTGTGTGTGTGTGTGTGTGTGTGTGTGTGTGTGTGTCAGTGTGTGTGTGTGTGTGTGTGTGGTGTGTCAGTGTGTGTGTGTGTGTGTGTGTGTGTCAGTGTGTGTGTGTGTGTGAGGGTGTGTGTGTGTGTTTGTGTGTGTGTGTGTGTGTCATTGTGTGTGTGTGTGTCAGTGTGTGTGTGTGTGTGTGTGTGTGTGTGTGTGTGTGTGTGTGTGTGTGTGTGTGTGTGTGAGTGTGTTTTTGTTATTACAACTCTTGTGGTTTTATTGTTGTTTCCCCTCCGCTATTGTGGTAGTAACGATGATGATGGTGTGGATAGGTGGTGATGGGGTGGTTGGTTCTTTCCATTTTCCCCAAGAAATTTTCCTGGGTCTTTATGTCTTCTTTCGGTTGTTTGTTTTGTTTTGTTTTGTTTTTTGTTTTGTTTTGTTTTGCTTTGTTTTGTTTACATATTTTGCTTCCTTATTCGTTTATTCATTTATCTAAT
>JAPXFY010000019.1:4187154-4189654 GCA_030674185.1 Monoplex corrugatus
ATACTGATTGTTTTTTGTTGTCATTATAATAATAATAATAATGACAATAACAACAATGATAATAATGATAATGATAATAATAGTAATAATAATGATGATGATGATAAATGTAATAATAATGATGATAATGATGATGATGATAATAATGATAATATAGTAACAACAATACTACAACTAATAATGATAATATATTAATATTAATTATAATGATAATATAATAACTAATAATATGTTTTGTAATTTTTATTGTCATCATCATTATTACTATCATTATTTTTACTATCATTATTTCTTGTTCTTGTTCTTCTTCCTCTTCTTCTTCTTCTTCTTCTTCTTCTTCTTCTTCTTCTTCTTCTTCTTCTTCTTCTTCTTCTTCTTCTTCTTCTCTTCTTCTTCTTCTTCTTCTTCTTCATTCTTCTTCTTCGCATTCTTCTTCGCATTCTTCTTCTTCTTCTTCTTCTTCTTCTTCTTCTCTTCCTCTTCGCATTCTTCTTCGCATTCTTCTTCGCATTCTTCTTCGCATTCTTCTTCGCATTCTTCTTCTTCTTCGCATTCTTCTTCGCATTCTTCTTCTTCTTCTTCTTCGCATTCTTCTTCTTCGCATTCTTCTTCTTCGCATTCTCTTCTTCTTCGCATTCTTCTTCTTCTTCTTCGCATTCTTCTTCTTCTTCTTCGCATTCTTGCTTCTTCTTCTTCGCATTCTTTTTCGTTCTTCTTCTTCGCATTCTTCTTCTTCTTCTTCTTCTTCTTCTTCTTCTTCTTCTTCTTCTTCTTCTTCTTCTTCTTCTTCTTCTTCTTCTTCTTCTTCTTCTTCTTCTTCTTCTTCGCATTCTTCTTCTTCTTCTTCTTCTTCTTCTTCTTCTTCTTCTTCATTCTTCTTCTTCTTCTTCTTTCCATTCTTCTTCTTCTTCGCTTCTTCTTCTTCTTCTTCTTCTTCGCATTCTTCGCATTCTTCTTCGCAATTCTTCTTCGCATTCTTCTTCTTCGCATTCTTGCTTCTTCGCATTCTTCTTCGCAATTCTTCTTCGCAATTCTCTTCGCAATTCTTCTTCGCAATTCTTCTTCGCAATTCTTCTTTCGCATTCTTCTTCGCATTCTCTTCTTCTTCTTCTTCTTGCATCTTCTTCTTTCCTTCTTCTTCTTCCATTCTTCTTCTTCTTCTTCTTCTTCTCTTCTTCGCATTCTTCTTCGCAATTCTTCGCATTCTTCTTCTTCATTCTTCGCATTCTTCTTCTTCTTCGCATTCTTCTTCGCATTTCTTCTTCTTGCATTCTTCATTCTTCTTCTTCTTCGCAATTCTTCTTCTTCTTCGCAATTCTGCATTCTTCCTTCTTCGCAATTCTTCTTCTTTTTCTTTCTTTTTCCTCTTTTGTTATTATTTTTTGTTCTTATTGTTGTTCTTACTATTAGATCACCCCAGGTCTGAAAACACAATCTCAGGTGCACGAGGTCAATTGTTCAGTCAGCGGCTTCAGGTAAGATAAAGACGATCGTAATCTGATCCTTGTTCATATATTTGTTTCATACACTCAGAAAGACATACAGACATACCGACAGACAAACAGACAGACAGACAGTAAGATAGATAGATAGATAGATAGATAGATAGATAAATAGATAGATAGATAGATAGACAGACAGATAGATATACAGATAGACGGACAGATAGATAGATAGATAGACAGACAGACAGACAGATAGATAGATAGATAGGGAGATAGATAGATAGATAGATAGATAGATAGATAACCAGTTAGATAGATAGAGAGACAGAAGGACAGACAGATAGATAGATAGATAGATAGATAGCCAGATAGACAGATAGATAGATAGATAGATAGATAGATAGATAGAGAGACAGATAGACAGACAGACAGACAAACAGATAGAATAGATAGAGATAGATAGATAGGGAGATAGATAGATAACCTGTTAGATAGATAGAGAGACAGAAGGACAGACAGACAGATGGATAGATAGATAGATAGATAGATAGATAGGTAGGTAGCCAGATAGACAGATATAGATAGATAGATAGATAGATTGATAGATAGAGAGACAGATAGACAGACAGACAGACAAACAGATAGATGGAGATAGATAGATAGATAGACAGATAAGATAGATAGATAGATGGATGGATAGATAGACAGATACAGATAGCCAGATAGATTAGATTAGAGAGATAGAGAGATAGATAGCCAAATAGATAGATAGATAGACAGATAGATAGATAGTAGATAGATAGATAGATGGATGGATGGATAGATAGATAGACAGATAGATAGAAAGATAGATAGATAAATAGATAGATAGACAGATAGATAGACAGATAGATAGACAGATAGATAGATAGAAAGATAGATACACAGACGGACATATAAGACAGATAGATAGATAGATATATAGTTAGATAGATAGATACATACATACATAGTTAGATAGATAGATACACAGATAGATAGATAGATAGGTAGGTAGATGAATAGATAGATAGATA
>JAPXFY010000019.1:4192154-4202154 GCA_030674185.1 Monoplex corrugatus
ATATCTGTTTATCAGTCAATTCATTTTTCATCTATTGTGACTGTTTATCAGCCTATTCGCTTTTTTGTATTATCTGTTTATATACATGGGTGTCCAGCAAAGGCTCTAGTAAGATGATTTAAAAAAATAAACATAAATTATATTTCTCTGTTTATCAGTCTATTCATTTTTCGTGTATTATATCTGTTTATCAGCCATTTCGGGGTGGGGGTTTTTGGGGGGGGGTTTTTGGGGGGGGTTTTTGTTTTTTTTTGTTTGTTTGTTTTTTTTTGTGCATTATCTGTTGTATACATGGGTGTCCAGCAAAGGGCCTAATACGATGATTTGAAAAAAAATAAACAAATTTGTCTGTTTATCAGTCTATTCATTTTTCATCTATCATATCTTTTTATCAGCCATTTCGTTTGTTCTCTTTTTTGTTTTGTTTTGTTTTGTTTTTTCGTGTTTTTTTTCTTTTTTGTTTTGTTTTTGTTGTTTTTTGTTTTTGCATTATCTGTTGTATACATGGGTGTCCAGCAAAGGGTCTATTGCGATGATTTGAAAAACAAACATAAGATTTGTGTTTGTTTGTTTGTTTATCATTCTATTCATTTTTCATCTATTACATCTGTTTATCAGCCTATTCGGGTTTTTTTATATTATGTGTTGTATACATGGGTGTCCAGCAAATGGTCTTTCACGATGATTTAAAAAAATAAACATAAAAATTATATTTGTTTATCAGTCTACTTATTTCATATCTATTCTGCTTATGTGTCTATTCATTTTATATTTATTATATGTTTATCAGTGTAGTCATTTTTATCTATTATATCTGTTTATCAATCTATTTGGTATTCATCTATCATATCTGTTTATCGTCTATTCATTTTGTATCTATTATATTTTGTTTATCAGTTTATTCATTTTTCAAATTATCTGTTGTATCGTGGGTGTCCAGCAAAGGGTCTATTACGATGATCCTTAAATAACTAAACGAGTGACTTATATTTGTCTGTTTATCAGGCTGTGCATTTTGTACCCATTCTATCTGTTTATCGGTCTGTTCATTTTGATCTTTTTATCAGTTTATTCTTTTTTTTTTTTAATGATCTGTTGTATACTTGGGTGTCCAGAAAAGGGTCAATCATCTCTCAAACGGAGTTTACTGTCGATGTGACCACCAACATGACCGTGTCAGAGTTTGGAAGGATGATAAACGACAGCGGTATGATGGTGGGAGAGGTGAGGATGTTCGGCAACCTCCCTGTCCAAAATATGACCTTCATCAGCTACTTGATCACTATAATTTCTGCTGATCAAGAGCCAAATACGCCCGTTACACAGCAGCCCAGTACACCTGGTAAGTATTGATGAGGATGCTGCTGCTGCTGCTGCTGCTGCTGCTGCTGATGATGATGATGATGATGATGATGATGGTGATGATGATGATAGTAATAAGAACAATAAGAAGGAGAAGAAGAGCAATAATAACCACAATAACAATAATAATAACAGTATCATCATCATCATCATCATCGTCGTCGTCGTCGTCGTCGTCGTCGTCGTCATCATCATCATCATCATCATCATCTCCCCAAAACACTAATAATAATTGGTGGTGATGATGATGATGATGATGATGATGATGATGATGTGTGGTGGTGGTGGTGGTAAGAAGAAGAAGAAGAAGAAGAAAAAGAAGAATGAAACAATAATAATATGGCAATTATAATAGTAGTAGCAATAATAACAATAATAATTTGTAATAATAATGATGATGATGATGATGATGACAATAATAACAATAATAGTAATAATAACAATAAATAATATAATAATAATAATAAAATAATAATAATAATAATAATAATAATATATATATAATATATAGATGATAAAGAATGATGATGATGATGATGATGATGATGATGATGATGATGATGATGATGACGACGACGACGACAGACGACGACGATGATGATGATGATGATGATGATGATAAAAAGAGTAACAGTCATACTAATAACAAAAATAATAATGGTGGTAATGAAGATGAGGAGGAGGAGGAGAAAGATGATGATGATGATGATGATGATGATGATGATGATGATGATGATGATGATGATGATGATGATGATGATGATGATGATGATGATGATGATGATGATGGTAAAATTGAGTGCTCATTGACGAGTCTGCCGACATCTGGGAAAGACTGACCTAAAAATGGTAACTGTATCAATGTCAACATGCTGACACCCATTCCACTCCTGCAGTATCACCATGCAGACAGACTGCAATTATATAACTAGTTGCTGTGGTCTAGTGGTTAACGCAACGGACTGCCAACTGGAAGGTTGTGGGTTCGAATCCCCATCAGTCCCTTCACAAATCATTGTGGGATTTTTTTTTTTAAATCATTGTGGGATTTTTCAGCTGCATAACTGGTTTCTAAGAAAAATGTTGAGAGTTCCACAGGCAGCAAAGAAAACAAACGAGACAGTCTTGATGGAGGCAGACACAAGTAGATCACTCATAAGGAAGATTAGAAAAGACAGGCAACATTTATAGGCCATTTTGTGAGGAAAGGGGAATTGGAGCACCTGGTCACAACAGGAAAGCTGGAGAGACAGAGAGCACCAGGTAGACCCAGGGAAAAAATATTGGACGGGCTTGCAGAGTGGCTGAAGATAGAGAGGGTGGAAGATGTGCTTGCGGCAACAAGGGATATATACATATGGGGGGCCAGGATCGCCAACGCCATGTGGCAAGGCACTTGATGATGTTGATGAACTGGCTCTTACCCAGAGTTTGGGCTCATTGGGAAGACTGGACCACACAGTCGAGTCTAGTCCACTTCACGGATGCGTCATTGAGGGTGTTGCTCAAATCTTCTGACGAGCACCGCGGGTACCTGTGTCTCTCAGGCCTGGTTGACGCCAGGATATGTTATGATAGTAAGCGTAGAGTACACAGCCACGTCATGCAGTCTCAATCCTAGATGGAACTCCATAGCATCATATTTATCATCCTCACCGACATCATCATCATTGCATTATAATTCATCTCACACTCAATGAATTTGTAGAAAATAGCATGACATACAAAGCCAGTTACACAAAGAAATGAATAAAGAGAGAGAGAGAAGAGAGAGAGAGAGAAGTGAGAGAGAGAGAGAGAGAGAGGAGAGAGAGAGAAGAGAGAGAGATGTCCGTTCGTTCGTTATTTCTTTTCACGTCTATTCACATATGTGTTTTTAGACGGAAAAAAAAAAAAAGAGTAAATGAATAGAGAGATATATGCAGGTCTGTAGAGGGTTGTGGGGAGGATATTCATAACGTTTATCCTCTATACTGAATATGTTGCTAAGTTCTTTATATGCTCTCCACACCATTAATCAATCTCTCTCTCTCTCTCTCTCTCTCTCTCTCTCTCTCTCTCTCTCTCTCTCTCTCTGCCTCTTTATTTCTGTCATGAAAGACGTGACGTCATCAACGACAGCGGCCACGTCAACGTCATCAACGACAGCAGCCACGTCAACGTCAACAACGACAGCAGCCACATCAACATCATCAACGACAGTAACAACATCAGCAACCATGAATTCTACAATCGGTGATGAGTGTTCCACAATTGACAAGGAAATTCGTAAGTGCTCTCTCTGTCTCTGTCTCTGTCTCTGTCTCTTCTTCTCTCTCTATCTCTCTCTCTCTCTCTCTCCTCTTCTCTTCTCTCTTTCTCTCTCTCTATCTCTCTCTCTATCTCTCTCATTCTGTCTGTCTCTCTCTCTGTCTCTGTCTCTGTCTCTGTCTCTCTCTGTGTCTTGTCTGTCTCTGTCTCTCTCTGTCTCTCTCTGTCTCTCTCTGTCTCTGTCTCTCTCTGTCTCTCTCTGTCTCTGTCTGTCTCTGTCTCTCTCTATCTCTGTCTGTCTCTCTGTCTCTCTCTCTGTCTCTCTGTGTCTCTCTGTCTCTCTGTCTCTCTGTGTCTCTCTATGCCTGTCTCTGTCTCTGTCTTTGTCTGTTTCTCTCTATCTCTCTCTGTCTCTCTCTGTCTCTCTGTCTCTCTGTCTCCTTCCTCTCTCTCTCTCTATTTTTCTCTCTCTTTTTTCTTTCTCTGTCTCTCCGTGTGTGTGTGTGTGTGTGTATGTGTGTGTGTGTGTGTGTGTGTGTGTGTGTGTGTGTGTGTGTGTGTGTGTGTGTGTGTGTGTGTGTGTGTGTTTCCTTTTCCCCCATTAAAATTACTTTAACGGATAGACTGAAAAGCATTGACCACCACCACCACACACACGCACACACAGGAAAGCAAACACTCACACACACACACACACACACACACACACACACACACACACACACACACACACACACACACACACACACACACACACACACACACACAAAAATGGCACGTGCACGCAAACACATACACATACACGCACACGAACACACATGAATGTAATGTATGTATATTGACATATCAATGCGCACGCTTACTCATACGAGAGAACGTTGTACAAAAACAATGACCTTTTAATATCAAGATACAAGATACAGATACAAGATACAAGATACAAGATACAAGATACAAGAATTTTATTTAGCCCAAAGCATCACAATGGGAAACTGTTTTGGCATTCGCATTAAAATACATATAGGCACAAGAACGCATAAACAAATGTACACACATACTCTTACTCTCTTTCACTCTCTCTTTCACCCTCTCTCATCCTCTTCCTCCCCCATCTCTCTCCCCCTCCCTCTTTGTCGAAACAATATCAAAGATAATGACTAAATCTAAATATGTACGGTTAAAAAAGCACATCATAAGAGTCAGATGCCTTGGTCAGGACTTTTAACAATGGACAAAAAGGGCAATACTCATTGAAAAACAACTTTGGTAGGTATAGAAAAAATGTGATTAAAGATGCAACGCGATATGCACATTAAAATCAAAATGAGTTAAATACAATAAAATGAGTATGTAGACTAAGAGGACAAGGTTAAACAAGAGAAGAACAAGAAAAAGATTTTATTTTAGCCAGTGCTCAGACACGTGCTCAATGCTCTCTTATGGGAATATAAGTGTAAGCTTCATATCTAATCTTGTCATGAAATAGTAGGCTTGTTTACTTTTGCTTTTATATTGTTTGTTTCATTGTTTGTTTGTTTGTTTGTTTTTGTTGTTTTTTTTGTTTCTTTCTTTCTGTCAAAGCATTGAGATGAGGAATGTATCTGACCATTTTGTTCATGTTCAGTAATCACAAACGCAGCATTTTGTTGTTGTTGTTATTGTTGTTGTTATTGTTGTAATTGTTGTTGTTGTTGTTGTTTTGTTGTTGTTGTTGTTGTTGTAATTGTTGTTGTTATTGTTGTAATTGTTGTTGTTGTTGTTGTTGTTGTTGTTGTAATTGTTGTTGTTGTTGTTGTTATTGTTGTAATTGTTGTTGTTGTTGTTGTTGTTGTTGTTATTGTTTAATTGTTGTTGTTGTTGTTATTATTGTTGTAATTGTTGTTGTTGTTGTTGTTTTTATTGTTGTAATTGTTGTTGTTGTTGTTGTTGTTGTATTGTTGTTGTTGTTGTTGTTGTAATTGTTGTTGTTGTTGTTGTTATTGTTTGTAATTGTTTGTTGTTGTTGTTGTTGTTGTTATTGTTGCAATGGTTGTTTGTTGTTGTTGTTGTAATTGTTGTTGTGTTGTTGTTGTTATTATGTAATTATTGTATTGTTGTTGTTGTTGTAATTGTTGTTGTTGTTGTTATTGTTGTAATTATTGTTGCTGTTGTTGTTATTGTTATTGTTGTAATGGTTGTTGTTGTTGTTGTGTTGTTGTAGTTGTTGTTGTTGATGTTGTGTTGTTGTTGTTGTTGTTGTAATTGTTGTATTTGTTGTTGTAATTGTTGTTGTTGTTGTTGTTGTTGTTGTAATTGTTGTAATTGTTGTTATTGTTGTAATTGTTGTTGTTGTTTGTAATTGTTGTTGTTGTTTTGTTATTGTTGCAATGGTTGTTGTTGTTGTTGTTGTAATTGTTGTTGTTGTTGTTGTTGTTATTATTGTAATTGTTGTTGTTGTTGTTGTAATTGTTGTTGTTGTTTGTATGTTGTAATTATTGTTGTGTTGTTTTGTTGTTATTGTTGTAATGGTTGTTGTTGTTGTTGTAATTGTTGTTGTTGTAATTGTTGTTGTTGTTGTAATTGTTGTAATTGTTGTTATTGTTGTATTGTTGTTGTTGTTGTTGTTTATTGTTGTATTGTTGTTGTTGTTTGTTATTGTTATTGTTGTAATGGTTGTTGTTGTTGTTGTGTAGTTGTTGTTGTTGGTGTTGTTGTTGTTGTTGTTGTTTGTTGTATTGTTGTTGTTGTTGTTGTTGTTGTAATTGTTGTATTGTAATTGTTGTAATTGTTGTTATTGTTGTATTGTTGTTGTTGTAATTGTTGTTGTTGTTGTAATTGTTGTAATTTGTTATTGTTGTAATTGTTGTTTTCTCGTTATTGTAATTGTTGTTGTTGTTGTAATTGTTGTTGTTGTTGTTGTTGTAATGTTGTAATTGTTGTTATTGTTGTAATTGTTGTTGTTGTTGTTGTTGTTGTTATTGTTGTTGTCGTCGTCGTCGTCCTTGCTGTTGCTGCTGCTGCTGTTATCATTGTCATCATGTTTTCGTTTATGATGTTTTGTCGTTTTTTTTGTTTTTTGTTTTGTTTTTTGTAATAATACTCAACAAATGTAAAAAAAACGATTGAAAAAAATCATCGATATTTTATTCGTTATTGTTGTCTTTGCTCGAAGTAATGCTACTATTGCCGTTGTCGCTGTTGTTGTTGTTGTTCTTCTTCTTCTTCTTCTTCTTCTTGTCCTTGTCTTTCTTCTTGTTCTTGTTCTCGTTCTTGTTCTCGTTCTTGTTGTTGTTGTTCTTGTTCTTGTCTTGTTCTTGTTCTTGTCTTGTCCTTGTCCTTGTTGTCTTTGTGCTTGTTGTTGTTGTTGTTGTTGTTGTTGTTGTTGTTGTCTTCTTCTTCTCTTCTTTTCTCTTTCTTTCTCTTCTTCTTTTCTTCTTCTTCTTCTTCTTCTTCTTCTTGTCGTTGTGTTTTTGTTCTTGTTGTTGTTCTTGTTCTTGTCCTTGTTCTTGTCCTTATTCTTGTTGTTGTTCTTGTTGTTGTTCTTGTTGTTGTCCTTGTTCTTGTTGTTGTTCTTGTTCTTTTCCTTGTCCTTGTCCTTGTTCTTGTCCTTGTGTTGTTGTTCTTGTCTTGTTCTTGTTGTTGTTCTTGTTGTTGTTCTTGTTGTTGTCTTGTTTTTGTTCTTGTTGTTGTTTTCTTGTTGTCCTTGTTCTTGTTCTTGTTGTTGTCCTTGTTCTTGTCCTTGTTCTGTTGTTGTTCTTGTTCTTTTCCTTGTTCTTGTTGTTGTCTTTGTTGTTGTTCTTGTTCTTGTTTTTGTCCTTGTTGTTGTCTTGTTCTTGTCCTTGTTCTTGTTGTTGTTCTTGTCATTGTTCTTGTCCTTGTTCTTGCTTGTTGTTGTTTGTTCTTGTTCTTGTCCTTGTTCTTGTTTTGTTGTTGTCCTTGTTCTTGTCCTTGTTGTTGTTCTTGTTCTTGTTCTTGTCTTGTCCTTGTTTGTTGTTGTTCTTGTTCTTTTCTTGTTCTTCTTCTTCTTCTTCTTCTTGTCCTTGTTGTTGTCCTTCTTGTTGTTGTTGTTGTTCTTGTTCTTGTTCTTGTTCTCTTCCTTCTTCTTCTTCTTGTCCTTGTTGTTGTCCTTCTTGTTGTTGTTGTTGTTCTTGTTCTTCTTCTTGTTCTTCTTCTTGTTCTTGTCCTTGTTCTTGTCCTTGTTGTTGTGTTGTTCTTGTTCTTGTTCTTGTTCTTCTTCTTGTTCTTGTTCTTGTTCTTGTCCTTCTTGTTGTTGTTGTTGTTCTTGTTCTTCTTCTTCTTCTTGTCTTTGTTCTTGTTGTTGTTGTTGTCCTTGTTCTTGTTCTTCTTCTTCTTGTTCTCGTTGTTGTTCTTGTTGTTGTTCTTGTCGTTGTTCTTGTTCTGTCCTTGTTCTTGGTCTTGTTCTTGTTCTGTCCTTGTTGTTGTTCTTGTTGTCGTTGTTATCATCGTAATCATATCTTTATTCATCAACTATTTTCTTTTTGCTTTTCTTCTGTAATAAAACAGGGGTGGGAGGGGACTGAATGAAGAATTCAATTGATGTTTTGTTCCATAGTTTATGCGTATGCGTTATTTTTGTCATTGCTGGAACCGGAAGTATTGCTACTATTGTTGTTACATTTTTGTTGTAATTTTTGTTGTTGTTTTGTTGTTGTTGTTGTGTTGTTGTTGTTGTTGTTGTTGTTTTTGTTCTTGTTCTTGTTGATGATGATGATGATTATGATGATGATGATTATGATGATGTTGTTGTTGTTGTTGTTGTTGTTGTTGTTGTCGCTGTTATAGTCAAGGTTATAGTCATCGGATTATTATTTATGTTGCAGTGGACAATACTTCAGCGATTTCCGGCCCTGATCAAAAAGGGCTGAGTTTCCAACCTCATCCAAACACGTATCCCGACCACTGTGATGAATTCAACTGGTGCCTCAATGGAACCGTCCTCGCTAAGACGCGAACTGTGCCAACGGCACGCATTTCGTGTTTGCGCCTGATCAATCGATATCATCCTGTGACACTGCTAACCATTCCAGCACATTTGTGCGAAAATGAAATTGGCTGAGAAGTGCCGGTGACATGAAGAAACTGTCAGACCTTCAGGCCCGAGAGTTACAGACACCTGCAGTGTTGTTCAGGAAACGTGTGCAGCACCCTCGGTGACACATCCATAGAGTGGATGAGACTTGACTGTGTAATCCCGCCCGGTCTTCTCAGCAAATCCATAGAAACCAGACGGTTTAACTGAAATGAAGTGCCATGCTCCATATTCATTCATATTCATTCATATGCATAATTATACATATTCATATTTATTTGTTTATGTCACGGTGGATTTTACCATGTGAAACTCGGGCTGCTTTCCCTTTTAACGTCATTTTGCCGCAGTGCAGCGCCACCCATTTTCTTTTTGACCAAGACTTCAGAAAGGCAAGAAGGCTAATCGGCCTTTAAGGGGAAGAACCTGGGAAATGTAAGCGCGCCGTTCTTCAACGTTAAATATGACCATGACGCTTGAACGGACTGTATCCAATGTCACGTCATAACTAATGACGTCATACTATTTGCGCGTAATTTGTAATTAGGTCACAGAATAACAGGGCCAGCCAGGTGTGTTTACAGTTTCAAAGCGCTTGTTAATTCATTTGGACATTCTCGCTATTTCATTAACTGGATAATAAGTTTTTAAGCTATTTGGACAATCTCGCTATTTTAATTACCTGGATAATGAATTTTTAAACTATTTGGACAATCTCGCTATTTAATGAACTGGGTAATACGATCTCGCTATTTAATTAACTGGGTAATAAGTTTTTAAGCTATTTGGACGATCTCGCTATTTCATTAACTGGATAATGAATTTTTAAGCTATTTGGACAATCTCGCTATTTAATGAATGGGTAATAAGTTTTAAGCTATTGGACAATCTCGCTATTTAATGAACTGGTAATAGTTTTTAAGCTATTTGGACGATCTCGCTATTTAATCAACTGGGTAATAAGTTTTTAAGCTATTTAGACAATCTCGCTATTTTAATTACTGGATAATGAATTTTTAAACTATTTGACAATCTCGCTATTAATGACTGGGTAATACGATCTCGCTATTTAATTAACTGGGTAATAAGTTTTTAAGCTATTTGGACGATCTCGCTATTTATTAACTGGTAATGAATTTTAAGCTATTTGACAATCCGCTATTTAATGAATGGGTAATAAGTTTTTAAGCTATTTGGACGATCTCGCTATTTAATAACTGGGTAATAATTTTTAAGCTATTTGGACATCTCGCTATTTAATGAACTGGTAATAAGTTTTAAGCTGTTTGGACAATCTCGCTATTATTATGACTACTCTCTAAATGTAAATTAAAAACAAAATTAGTGTATTCGCGGCAA
>JAPXFY010000019.1:4207154-4209654 GCA_030674185.1 Monoplex corrugatus
CAAAGCCAGAGCAGGATCGAGGCAGCCGAGATGTGGTTTCTCAGAAGAATGTTGAGAGTTCCATGGACAGCAAAGAAAACAAACGAGACAGTCTTGATGGAGGCAGACTCAAGTAGATCACTCATAAGGAAGATTAGGAAAAAGACAAGCAACATTTATAGGCCATTTTATGAAGAAGGGGGATTTGGAGCACCTGCTCACAACAGGAAAGCTGGAGGGAAAGAGAGCACCAGGTAGACCCAGGGAGAGAATGCTGGACGGACTTGCAGAGTGGCTGTGGATGAGGAGGGTGGGGGAGATGCTGGGGGCAACGAGAGATAGAGATGGTTGGAAGTCCATGGTCGCCAACGCCATGCGGCAGGGCACCTGATGATGATGATTATGGTATGTGTTTCTGATGTAGTTGATTTATCTGTTCGTGACATGCTGTTATCTGATCATTTTGTCATCTCCTTTGAACTGTCTCTTAGAAAACCAGGCAAAGCAACAAAGAAAATCGCTTCACGCAATCTTAAGGCTATTGAGAAGAATGTTTTCAAGACTGATGTTCATACAGCACTTGAGTCAGCCTGTCAGTCCAATTCATCTGATCCCATATGTACTTACAACACATGCTTGCGTCAGCTGCTTGACCAACACGCCCCTCTTGTTATGCGTACAGTGTCAGACCGTATATCCGCCCCTTGGATGACACTTGAAGTCATTCATGCTAAAGTGCTACGGCGTACCGCTGAGCGTGTGTGGCGTGAGTCCGGTCTGACCGTTCATAGAGAAATATATGCAGAGCAGCGTAACATAGTTACAAATATGATACGTGAAGCAAAGAAAAAGTACATATGTAGTAAGATAGCAGGCGCTGATAGTTCCAGAGAACTCTTCCACCTCAGTGATCAGTTGCTGGGAAAAGCTGGAGATACTGTGCTTCCTTCTAACATCCCCCCAGAGTCTCTTCCTGATAAATTCAATGAATTTTTTGTTGGAAAGATTGAACGGATCAGAAGCAGCTTTGACCCTGATACACCATGCCCCACTGATGCTGTTGTGTTCTCTGGTACACAGCTAGAAAAATTTGAGCTTATGTCTGAGGGTTGTGTGAGAGAGATACTGAAGAAAATGCCAAAGAAGTCATGTGACCTTGACCCTATCCCTGCCTCTATCCTATTTGATTGTCTAGATGAAATTACTCCAATTGTCACGTATATTATGAATAAGTCCTTGTCATCTGGTGTTGTGCCTCAGTGCTTTAAGCACGCTCTTGTCAAGCCCCTTCTGAAGAAGGCAAATCTCTACCCAGACTGCTTGAAGAATTATCGTCCAGTTTCCAATCTACCATTCCTATCAAAGGTGTTGGAACGTATTGTACTAGAACAGCTTCTGCAGCATCTGGAATCTCACAACCTGCTAGAGCCATTCCAGTCAGCCTACCGTAAGTGCCATAGCACAGAAACCGCTCTATTGCGTGTGGTCAATGACCTCCTTCAGGCTTCAGACAATGGGAGTGTGTCTGTCTTGTCACTGCTTGACTTGTCAGCAGCATTTGACACCATAGACCATAGCATCACCATAACGCGGTTTGCGTACCACTTTTGGCTGTTCTGGAACGGTTCTGGACTGGTTTACCTCCTATTTGACTGGCCGTACCCAGTCGGTTGTCATTGGCCACAAATCAAATCCATCTGTGCTGAAATGTGGTGTCCCACAAGGTTCTGTCTTGGGACCTGTCCTGTTCACTATGTATACACAACCTCTCAGCGCTATCATTCATCAGTCAGGTCACTCATACCACTTCTTTGCGGATGACTCACAGCTGCATAGCTCCTCTGCCCCATCAGATTTTGACGCTCTTGCGTGCAGTCTGAGAGATTGTATAGAGGATGTCTCCAAGTGGATGAGTGAAAACAAGCTGAAGATGAATGATGATAAAACTGAGCTTATTGTTACTGGTACTAAGTCAAAGGTCAATCAGGTTACTCATGCCCCCATGTCTATCTCTGGTTGTGATGTATCTTTCTCACAAACTGTTAGAAACCTTGGCTTCTATCTGGATGAAACACTGTCTATGGAAGCCCATGTCAAACAGTTGTGCCGTACTCTGTACTATCAGCTACGCAGAATTGGTAAGATTCGCTCCTTCCTTTCCACTGATGCTACCAACAAGCTTGCTGTCTCTTTCATACTATCTAGACTGGACTATTGTAACTCTCTATTCGCAGGTCTCCATGACAATCAACTATCTAAACTTCAGCGCATACAGAACCACGCGACTCGCCTTGTTCTCCGCAAGCCCAGGCGTGAGAGTGCAAAATCTCTGCTTAGAACACTTCATTGGCTCCCGGTAAAGGCTAGGATTCAATATAAAGTTGCCTGTCTCTGCTTTCAGTGTATCTATCACGAGAACATGCCATCCTATCTTGCCAACCTCCTGCAGGGTTACAAACCTTCTCGAACGCTCCGCTCTTCTGACACCTCACTGTTGACTGTTCCTCGATTCTCTCTAGAC
>JAPXFY010000019.1:4214654-4217154 GCA_030674185.1 Monoplex corrugatus
CTCTCCAGTTAGTTGATCACTTCATCATGTCTTACCCGATCGAAAGCCTTGGTATAATCAACAAAGTATAAATACAAATCCTTATTCATCTCAATTGACCTCTCTATGATAGTTCTTAGGATTTATATGGCATTAATAGTTCCTTTCCCTTCCACAGATCCACACTGTTCTTCTGCTATTTCTCTTTTGATTCTATTCCTTGTCCTCATCATGATTATTCCTAACAGGATTTTTGTTACATGACTCATCAAACTGATTGTGCGATGGAGTTTGCATTCTATAGCTCCTGTCTTCTTTGGAAGTGCAATGAAAATTGATTTTGACATATCTTTGGGGATTTTTCCAGTGTCGTAAATTTCATTTAGGAGGACTGTTATTTTTTCTATGCCAAATTCCTCCAGGGCTTCAATCATCTCTGTAGTAATGTTGTCTGGTCCTGGGGCTTTTCCTGGTTTCATCTTTTTCAGTGCTGCTCTAACTTCATCTTTCATTATGGGTGGTCCTTCAAATTTCTTTTTATAATGTGTTCTTCGTTTCTGTCATCCTCAAAAAGGTCTTTAATGTACTCTCCCCATCTATCTAATATTTTGTCCTTTTCCATGATGAGCGTGCCATCTTTCGATTTCAAGCACCCAGTTGATGTGCATGTATTTTTCCTGTGGACAATTTCTTCAATTCGTCTGTACATACCCTGAGGATCCGTTTTGTGTCGGTCTTCCATTTCTTTGCACTTTGTTTTCAGCCAAGCTTCCTTAGCTTCATTGCACCTATTCCTGATCTCCTTGTTTATCTTCGTTTCTCTTTGCCTTCCTCCTTTCCTCCATCAAGCCCAAAATTTCATTAGTCATCCAGCTTTGCTTTTCTATCTGCCCTAGGGATTTCCTCACAAGCTTCATTTATCACATTCTTCAACTTTGTCCATTGTTCCTCACTGTCACGAGCGTCTTCATGGACAGAAACAGAAAATAAAACAATTATCAGTGCAATACACTATAACAATGAACTGATGGGGCTTTTTAATAATGAGGTGAAAAAATCAAACGCCAGTTGTGGAATTTCACTAACTGAAGATACGAAAGAAGGTAACATATTGGGTAAATAGACCCTTAACTTGTCACAAGTACATACCGAGGGTTGACAGCCGGAACCCAGTATCTCACCTTTATGTCAGTTTTCCTTTTTTTATACTGAACTGTTGCTTTTGATGTGATGTTTCACTTGGTGGACTTTGATTTTGCCTTGATATTGATTTTTGAACGGTTATTGATAAAACCAAATGACAATATCTCAAAATGTAGATATAGCCTCTCCCTGAAAACTCAGTTAAAAATCGTCTCCTGTAAACTGTCAGAAGATCGAGATACTTGGTTCTGGTTGTCAACCCTAGATATATGATCGATCGACTGTGTGGTTGTGTGTGTGTGTGTGTGTGTGTGTGTGTGTGTGTACATGTGTGTGTGTATGTGTGTGCGTGTGTGTGTATGTGTGTGTGAGCGTGTGTGGTTGTGTGTGTGTGTGTGTGTGTGTGTGTGTGTGTGTAAGTGTGTGTGTGTGTGTGTAAGTGTGATGTGGTGTGTGTGTGTGTGTGTGTGTGTGGTGTGTGTGTTGTGTGTGTGTGTGATGTGTGTGTGTGTGTGTGTGTGTAAGTGTGAATGAGTGTGTGTGTGTGTGTGTGTGTGTGTGTGTAAGTGTGAATGAGTTGTTGTGTGTGTGTGTGTGTGTGTGTGTGTGTGTGTGTGTGTGAATGTGTGTGTGTGTGTGTGTGTGTGTGTGTGTGGTGTGTGTGTGTGTGTGTACATGTGTGTAGTGTGTAGTGTGTGGTGTGTGTGTATGTGTGTGTGAGTGTGTGTGTGTGTGTGTGTGTGTGTAGTGTGTGTGTGTGTGTGGTGTGTGTGTGTGTGTGTGTGTGTGTGTGTGTGTGTGTGTGTGTGTGTGTGTGTGGGGTGGGAAGGGGGATAATAGACGGTGGTGAAGGACAAACTGGCTGGATAGGGGAATCCCCTTAATTTCCCGGCAGTATACGACTTACAGCGTAATTACTATACCACCACAGGTACGGCTCTTCTACTCTGCCCACACACCCACACCCATGCGATCAGCCATTCTCATAGACATAGATACTGACATAGATTGGCAACTTCGAGGCCTCATGACGAATCCATATTCATTTCCATTTATTCACATACACACTCATTCACTTATGCATCAGCCTCAGCATCGATTCTTACATATTTTGCCAGATTAAGCTTATACGAGCGTATGTTTCGCTAAGGTGACCTTGCCAAGCAGTCAGACTTCCACACAGAGAACATCCGAACAATCATTCCAGTCATCTGGCTCAGAACCATCTCCATGATGCCAACTGCTTGCCCAATGCAATCAACTTGCCGAGTGCAATCAACTTGCCCAGTGCAATCAACTTGCCCAATGCAATCAACTTTTCCAGTGCAATCAACTTGCCCAGTGCAATCAACTTGCCCAATACAATCAACTTGCCCAG
>JAPXFY010000019.1:4229654-4247154 GCA_030674185.1 Monoplex corrugatus
CCGTCCAAATTTTCTTTCTCCCTGGGTCTACCTGGTGCTCTCTTTCTCTCCAGCTTTCCTGTTGTGACCAGTTGCTCTAATTTCTCTTGCTTCAGAAAACGTCCTACAAATGTTCCTTGTCTTTTCCTAATCTTCTTTAATAAATGTTCTTCTTGTGTCTGCCTCCTTCAAGTCTGTCTCGTTTGTTTTCTTTGCTGTCCATGAAACTCTCAACATTCTTCTTAAAAACCACATTTCAGTTGCCTCAATCTTGTTCTGACTTTGCGTGTTGACTGCCCACGCCTCACAACCGTACAACAGTGTCGGTTCTATGTAACAAGAACTCTCATCCTGATGTTAATTGATAGCAATTTGTTGGTGAGAACGCTTTTCATTCCATATGGAAAGGCTTAACATCAATATTTTAGGATTAGGGGAAGTGAGATGGAAGGGAGTAGGCACTAGTAATGTTCACAGAATTTAGAGTTTTGGCGTGCAGTTTAAATTTACTGTGTTTTGAAAGAAGAAATTATCGCTGTGTGTGTGTGCGTTCGTGTGTGAGACAAAAACAGGAGACAGACTGACAAACAGGACTATCAAGAAAAGACTGGATATATTTGTGTTGTGAGACAGAATCATAATTGAATCACACTGCCTTGTCTGATTAGTGTATTTTATTCGAGCAAAACGTGTAGAGCATAAACATAGGCCATACCATAAACAAGCAAACAAACAAAACGTGTAGAGCATAAACATAGACCATACCATAAACAAGCAAACAAACAAAACATGTAGAGCATAAACATAGACCATACCATAAACAAGCAAACAAAACATGTAGAGCATAAACATAGACCATACCATAAACAAGCAAACAAAACGTGTAGAGCATAAACATAGGCCATACCATAAACAAGCAAACAAAACATGTAGAGCATAAACATAGACCATACCATAAACAAGCAAAACAAAACATGTAGAGCATAAACATAGACCATACCATAAACAAGCAAACAAAACATGTAGAGCATAAACATAGACCATACCATAAACAAGCAAACAAAACATGTAGAGCATAAACATACCATACCATAAACACAACAACAAAACTGTAGAGCATAAACATAGACCATACCATAAACAAGCAAACAAAACTGTAAGCATAAACATAGGCCATACCATAAACAAGCAAACAAACAATCCCGACTAGACATATAACATAATCCAAACCAACAACCCAACTGTCAGTTCATAACATTAGTTGTCCTCCTAACGTTTCCCGTTTACTATTCCCCCTCCCCCATTCCGTTTACTTTACTTTCCCCTCCCCCTCTCCGTTACTTTCCCCACTCCCCTTCGTTTACTTACTTTCCCCCTCAACCCTTCCCGTTTACTTTCCCCCCCCCCTTCCGTTTACTTTACTCCCCTCCCCCTTCCCGTTTACTTTCCCCCTCCCCCTTCCCGTTTACTTTACTCCTCCCTCCCCCTTCCCGTTTACTTTCCCCTCCCTCTTCCCGTTTACTTTCCCCTCCCTCCCTTCTCCCCTGTTTACTTTACTTCCCCTCCCTCTTCCCGTTTTACTTTCCCCTCCCTCTTCCCGTTTACTTTCCCCCCTCTTCCCGTTCTTTCCCCTCCTCTTCCGTTTACTTTCCCCTCCCTCTTCCGTTTACTTTCCTTCCTCCCTCCCCCTTCCCTTTACGTTTACTTTCCCCCTCCCCCTTCCCGTTTACTTTCCCCCTCCCCCTTCCCGTTTACTTTACTTTCCCCCTCCCCCTTCCCGTTTACTTTCCCCCTCCCCCTTCCCGTTTACTTTACTTTCCCCCTCCCCCTTTCCGTTTACTTTACTTGTCCCGTCCCCGTCCCGTCCCTTACCTTACCCGACCTTACCTTACCCGACCTTACCCGACCCGACCCGACCTTACCCGACCCGACCTTACCTTACCTTACCTTGGGTTGGGTGGGGGGTGGGGGGTGGGGGGTGGGGGATTGGGGTTGGGTTGGGTTGGGTGGGTTTGGGTTGGTTTGGTGGTTTAGTGGGGTTGGTTGGGTTGGTTCGTTGGGTTGGTTGGGTTGGTTAGTTGTTTGGGTTGGGTTTGGGTTTGGGTTTGGGTTTGGGTTGGGTTGGGTTGGATTGGTTCGTTTGGGTTGGTTGGGTTGGTTGTTGGGTTGGGTTGGGTTGGGTTGGGTTGGGTTTGGGTTGGGTTGGGTTGGGTTGGGTTGAGGTTGGGTTTGGGTTGGTTGGGGTTGGGTTGGGTTTGGGGTGGTTTGGGTTGGGTTGGGTTGGTTGGGTTTGGTTGGTTTGGGTTGGGTTTGTTTAGTTTGGTTTGGTTTGGGTTGGGTTGGGTTGGGTGGTTGGGTTGGGTTGGGTTGGGTTGGGTTGGGATGGGTCGGTTTGCTTCGGTTTGCTTTGGTTTGGGTTGTTTTTTTGTTGTTAATGTTGTGTTGTTTTTGTTTTGTTTTAGTTTGGTTTTGTTCTTGGTGGGGTTCGTTTGTTCTCATGAAGCTTAAAACCAGAACAATTGCCTGTGCCTCACTGAAGAAAAAGGAAAGCATATCAAAGAAAAAGAATGTTAAATAAGGATATGCAGATCCTATAACAACAATTAATATCCAGAAAAAAAAACATGTAACTGATGAAGACGCCAAATATCTAGAACACAAAGAGAATGAATTTAAATACATCAGAAAAAAAAAACGGATGGATTTTTTTTATCACGGCAAAATCCACATGGTAAACAAATCAAAAAATGCTTTGCAATCTAGAGAAAAGACCCTTTACAATTACGAACATCCTAAAAGAAGTGAAATCCTTTTATGTAACACTTTGTAATAATACACATCTTGATAACTGAAATATCTTAAATATTTAAAGAAATCCAACAACTCAATTCTGAGGAGACATTAAAAGAATTGCAAAATACGAAACACTTTGTAAGAAAAAAGGATTTTGAACAGTGTGAAATCTCTGAAATGATCACCAAAACATCACATGTGAATTCTGAGTAGATACTAACAGAAGTGATATCATTTTATGAAACACTTCATAAGAAAAGAGATCTTGATAAATATAAAATCTCCGAAATAATCAAAGAATTCCCACAACTGAATTCTGAGTAGAAAAACTGACTGGAAGGTGAAAGTAACAATACAGGAAATCAGCTTGTGCTGAAAAATATGAAGAACAATCAAAGCAGTGATACTGATGGATTCAGTGCGGACGTTTTTAAAGGTTTTGGTAAAAATTGGGCCTATTAGTTGTTAGACCATTAAACGCTGGATTTCATGGAGGGAAACTGTCATTTACAAAAAAAATGAATGTCATGTTGATTCGAGAAGGTGATAAAGCAAGGAACGACATCAAAAAATGGAGACCAATATGATTATTGAAATTAATGTATTGTACAGAACTGGATCAGCATACATTACTGAACGTATAAGATGTGTTTTGCACGGTCGCCGTGGTGAAGTGGTTAACGCAACGGACTACCCACTGGAAGGTTGTGGGTTCGAATCCCCAACAGTACCTTCAAAAATCATTGTGGGATTTTTCGGCTCTAACCGGCTCCTACCCAGAGTTGGGCGTGCTATGGGCTCATTGGGAAGACTGGAACCACACAGTCGAGTCACATCCACTTCACGAATGCATCATTGAGGTCGTTGCTCAAATCTTCTGACCAGCACCATATGTGTCTGTATCTCTCGGGCCTGGTTGACGCCAGGATATATTATGATAGTAAGCGTAGAGTACAGCCCTGTCACGCAGTCTCAATCCTAGGCGGAACTCCATAGCATCATGATTATCATCCTCATCGACATCATCATCATTGCATTGTAAAAAAAAAAGTGTGCCAGCTTCTGTGGCCATTAAGGTGCCGCAAAAATTGGGACGAAAAAAAATGAGCGCAAAGGTAACCTCCCCTGGGTGCGATAATCCTTGAAAAAAAAAATGGACAGTAAGGAGACCTTGGTGGTTGAAAAACAGTGATCAGCCATTTTCTGTTCTGAAATCCCTGTCGGAATATGTGATGTCTCTGATCAATTTGGCCTAGCCACACTGTGTTTCTGTGTTTGCCAGTCACACCGTGGACTACAAAAATAGTGCAAAAAGTGTCTCTCTTAATGTTATGACACATCTCGAAATGTGTCACTCATATTACTTCATGATTACAACTTGCTGATTACGTTGTGTAACAACTTCATGATTACAATTTGTTCGTTATGTAACAACTTCATGATTACAACTTGTTCAAATTACGTAACAATTTCATAATAACAACTTGTTCAAATTATGTAACAATTTCATAACAACAACTTGTTCAAATTACGTAACAATTTTCATAATAACAACTTGTTCAAATTATGTAAAAATTTCATGATTACAACTTGCTCAAGTTATGCAACAACTTCATGATAACAATTTTTCAAGATATGGAATAATTTCATGATAACAATTTGTTCAAGTTATGTAACAACTTCACAATCACAACTTGTTCAAGTTATGTAACAACTTCATGATTACAACCTGCTCGTATTGTGTTACAACTTTACGATAACAGCTTGTTCGAGATGTGTAACAACTTCATGATAATAACTTTTTCAAGTTACGTAACAAATTCATGATAACAACTTGTTCAAGCTATGTAACAACTTCATGATCACAACTTGCTCAAGTTACGTAACAGTCTTCGTGGTGTAGCTAAATGCAATACCAAATTGAAAGTATCACAGAAAATTAAATTTTGTTGATGTTGTTGTTGTTGTGTTGTTGCTGCTGCTGCTGCTGTTGTTGTTGTTGTTGTTGTTGTTGTTGTGTTGTTGTTGTTGTTGTTGTGTGTTGTGTGTTGTTTGTTCCAAATGCCCTGTTCTCTGGGAAGAAGTCTTTAAGGTGGCATCATTCCTGAAGTGTAGTCTTTCACAGTTCCACGTACCAGGGTTTGGTGGGGCTGTTCTGGGACGGTGTGTCAAACTGGAGGGCAAAAGGTCATGAAAAAGATCAGACAATGGAGTGTATGATTCATACAGTCTGTGTTGCCATTAGCATCATCATCATCATCATCATCATCATCATCATCATCATTTCATCATCATCATCATCATGTGCCCTGTGGCTTGGCGTTGTCGATCATGGCCCTCCAAACGAATCCATCCTTTCTTGCTGCAGGTATATCTCCCACCCTCTCTGTCTTCATCCCCTCTGCAAATTGTTAACATAGATACATCATAATCATCGTCATCACCATCACCATCATCTGCTTCGTCATCGTCGTATTTCTCTTTTTCGTCTTCGAAGGCACCACATGCTTTTGAAAATGCTATCATTATCAAGATAAACGGTTGTCATTGTTATGGAAACACAATAGCTGTAGTCATGAAATCCCCTCATGCAAAATAACAACAAACGGCATAACCTTGAGACAGGTTGATAAGTTTGCTTTAAATACCTGGGAACGATCATTTCACCAGACGGCAGATGCACATCAGAAATAGCCAGCAGAATCGGCCAAGCCAAAACAGCATTCAAGAAGATGAAAAGCATTCTTATCATCAGATGCCTATCAATTATCATCATGAAGAGAGTTCTTGAATGTTATATAGAACCAATATTGTTATACGGTTGTGAGGCGTGGACAGTAAACAAGCCAAGCCAGAACAAGATTGAGGCAGCCGAGATGTGGTTTCTAAGAATAATGTTGAGAGTTCCATGGACAGCAAAGAAAACAAACGAAACAGTCTTGATGGAGACAGACACAAGAAGATCATTCATAAGGAAGATTAAGAAAAGACAGGCAACATTTATAGGCCATTTTATGAGAAAAGGGGAATTGGAGCACCTGTCACAACAGGAAAGCTGGAAGGAAAGAGAGCACCAGGTAGACCTAGGGAGAAGATATTGGACGGACTTGCAGAGTGGCTGAAGACAGAGAGGGTGGAAGAGGTGCTTGAGGCAAAAAGGGATAGAAACAGACGGAAGGTCATGATCGCCAACGTCATGTGGCAAGGCACTTGATGATGATGATTGGTGATGATGATGATGATGATGATGATGAATAGCGGTAGTGGTAGTAGATCAAGAGCAGTAACAGTAGCAGTCAAAGAAGTGGGACAACTGTGGTTAGGAAGAGATGTAGCAGCAACAGCAGCAATAGTAGCAGCAGTAAAAGTAGTAGTCGCAGTAATAACAGCTACAGCAGTAATAATAACAACAATACAGATCCAGTAGTAACAGTATTAAACAACAGTATTAAAAGCACAAGAGAGGAGATTTTTTTCTACTAATTGCATTAGGTTTCAGTCCTAATTTTACCTGATAATCATTTTTAGCAACATTTATAGGCCATTTTATGAGGAAACGTGAATTAGAGCACCTGGTCACAACAGGAAAGCTGGAGGGAAAGAGAACACCAGGTAGACCCAGGGAGAAAATATTGGACGGACTTGCAGAGTGGCTGAGGACACAGAGGGTGGAAGATGTGCTTGCGGCAACGAGGGATAGATACAAATGGAGGGCCATGATCGCCAACGCCATGCGTCAGGGCACATGATGATGATGAATCATTTTTAAGACTATTAATCATTTCGAAATCTCTGACTCGATCATATCCGATGGAGGCCTACTACCAATACGTCAGAACAACGTGTAAGTTTACGTGACAACAAAACATTTAATGACGAGATGGCTACAGCTAGGAACAACGGTGGTATGACCGTTTATCACCACTATCATACTACACGTGCTCATGTGTTCATTAACCCTTTAACTCCAGCGCCCTGTCCACCAGCATCCTGCATTCTCAACCCTGATAGCAAAGCAAAAACTTAATCCTTTGATTCCCTCATCCTATCTGCCAGATTCCTAAACAAAACGCTGGTGGATAGGATGAGGGAGTCAAAGATTTAAGTTTTTGCAGTTGGTGGATAGGTTGCGGGAATCAAAGGGTTACGTTTTTGCAGTTGGTGGATAGGTTGCGGGAATCAAAGGGTTACGTTTTTGCAGTTGGTGGATAGGTTGCTGGAGTCACAGGGTTAAGTTTTTGCAGTTGGTGGGTGAAGGTGCGGGAGTCAAAGGGTTAAGTCTTTGCAGTTGGTGGATAATTTGCGGGAGTCAAAGGGTTCAGTCTTTGCAGTTGGTTGGTAGGTTACGGGAGTCAAAGGGTTAAGTCTTTGCAGTTGGTGGATAGTTTGCGGGAGTCAAAGGGTTCAGTTTTTGCAGTTGGTGGATAGGTTGCAGGAGTCAAAAGGTTAAGTTCTTGCAGTTGGTGGGTGAAGGTTGCCGGGAGTCAAAGAGTTAAGTTTTTTGCAGTTGGTGGATAGGTTGCGGGAGTCAAAGGGTTAAGTTTATGCAGTTGGAGGACAGGTTACCGGAGTCAAAAGGGTTAACAAGGTCAAACCAACCTGTTGAGTAAAGCGGTCAGCACAGGCCAAGCGCAGCTGGTCAGCAGTGGCGGGCACGTTCAGAATGACAAAGGGCGACAGGCCCGCGTCACGCCTTGCTGACGTCACGGCGTCGTGGGCCGCGTGCAGAACAGACGCCGCCAGGGAGAGAGGGGGCTCCCCTGTATTCTGAACGGCACAGACAAGCAGTGTTATGGATAAATTATTGTGTTGTCCTTCTTCTGTTACCTGGGTGTATTATTGTGTGTTGTTTGTTGTGGAATTACAACAACGAATTATGATTCAAGGAAGAAAACAAAATTCATGGAATAGACCTGTGTTTGGTCAATCCTGGTTGAAAGGAATCTCTTATTTAATGTCTGTTCACAATAGTGATTTCAGACACACACGCACACACACACGCACACACACACGCACGCACATACAACACACACACACACACATACACATGCACACACATACACACATACACATACACACGCACATATATACACACACACACACTCACTCACAAAGTGTTTCAATCCTGGTTCTTTGTTTGTTTATTTATTTGTTTGTTTCTTTGTGTGTGTGTGTGTGTGTGTGTGTGTGTGTGTGTGTGTGTTGTGTGTGTGTGTGTGTGTGTGTGTGTGTGTGTGTGTGTGTATGTGTGTGTGTGTTGTGGTTTTGTTCGTTTGTTTGTTTGTTTTATTTTATTTGCTTGTTTGTTTATTTGTTTGTTTGTTTGCTTGTTTTGGTTGGTTGGTTGGTTGGTTGGCTGGTTGGTTGGTTGGTTGGTTGGTTGGTTGTTGGTTGGTTTTGGATGGATGGATGGATGGATGGTTTGGATGGTTGGCTGGCTAGTTGGTTGGTTGGCTGGTTGGTTGGTTGGTTGGTTGGTTGGTTGGTTGGTTGGTTGGTTGGTTGGTTGGTTGGTTGGTTGGTTCGCTGATTGGTTGGTTGGTTGGTTGGTTGGTTGGTTGGTTGGTTTGGATTGCTGGTTGGTTGGTTGGTTGATTGGTTGGTTGGTAAGTTATATTTATTTATTTGTGTCTTTTTTTGTTTGTTTTTTGTTTGTTTGTTTGTTTTCAAATTCCCAAATTCTATGGCAAAAACGCAGAACACATAGAAGGAATATGACATATGATAACGACACAATATACGTCTGGTTCATGCAGTGTATGGACAGCCCGCACCCCCATCCCCACCCCCCTACCGTTGTATGGGTTAGGGAGTCAAAGGGTTAAGTTTTTGCTTTGCTAGTATGGTTGGCAATACAGGATGCTGGTGAACAGGGTGTAGGAGTGAAAGGGTTAACAAGTAACCACCTACCAACCCACCAACCAGCTCACACTATGCTCCAAACAATCAAAGAAAGAAAGAGTGTCACTGACTTTGGTGTGAGCCTCATAGCTCAGTTGGTTGAGCGTCGGATTCACAAGCTAATGGTTGTGGGTTCGAATCCCGGGGTGCGCTATGTTAAAACTGGCCATCTCATTGTCCCATCTTAACATCATTGTTGTTCTGGTGGTGTCAGTATAGGATTATATAAGTCCCCCTTCCCCCACTTCCCTGGGATGGTTATCCCCGTCGGTCATATCACCTGCCGACGTAAAACCTGAACAAAATCAATCAATCAATCAATCATAATCACGCTCTGATACCAGGGAGAAGAGTGGCAGAGTGGTTTAGACGTTCGCCTGCCAATAAATAAACTCGAGGTTCCAGGGTTCGCTCCCCGTACAGGCCTCGACTTTTCTCCTCAGTTGGACCGGAAAATCGAACTGAACGTCTAGGACGAAAAACGAGTCGGATCCGTGTGCACGCTAAAGATCCCAGGGCAGTTGAAAATCGTGAAGAGCAGGGCACTGCCCGGCTGCCTTGGTAAAGAAAAACATTGGAAAGATAGATTGATTTCCCAGGTCAAACCCCTTGAAGACCAATTAGCCTCCTTGCCTTTCTTAAGTCTTGGTTAAAAAATATGAATGTGAATTTGAAGCAAGGGAAAGGGGATGGGCGCCACCCTCGTGGTGCTGGCCCCGGGAAAAGTTGAGGTGTCTGCCACCTCACTCCCCTACGACCCCAGGGTTATGGAACTATCTAACAGGACTTCAGGACCTGGCCAGCTCATGGGTGTATGTGCAGGCATAAGTCTTGTGCCGTGATCATTCTGGGTCTTCTCCATCACATGGCACCTGTGACGTTAATGCATATGGAATTCATTCCGAGCGCGGAGACGTCATCTTGAGAAACTGAAACAGAACTAAAACAGAAAACTGAAACAGAACTAAAACAGAACTAAAACAGAAACTAAAACAGAACTAAAACAGAACTAAAACAGAACTAAAACAGAAACTAAAACAGAAACTAAAACAGAACTAAAACAGAACTAAAACAGAACTAAAACAGAACTAAAACAGAACTAAAACAGAAACTAAAACAGAACTAAAACAGAACTAAAACAGAACTAAAACAGAACTAAAACAGAACTAAAACAGAACTAAAACAGAACTAAAACAGAACTAAAACAGAACTAAAACAGAAACTAAAACAGAACTAAAACACAAACTAAAACAGAACTAAAACAGAAACTAAAACAGAACTAAAACAGAACTAAAACAGAACTAAAACAGAACTGAAACAGAACTAAAACAGAACTAAAACAGAAACTAAAACAGAACTAAAACAGAACTAAAACAGAACTAAAACAGAACTAAAACAGAACTAAAAACAGAACTAAAACAGAAACTAAAACAGAACTAAAACAGAACTAAAACAGAAACTGAAACAGAACTAAAACAGAAACTAAAACAGAAACTAAAACAGAACTAAAACAGAACTAAAACAGAACTAAAACAGAACTAAAACAGAACTAAAACAGAAACTGAAACAGAACTAAAACAGAACTAAAACAGAACTAAAACAGAACTAAAACAGAACTAAAACAGAACTAAAACAGAACTAAAACAGAACTAAAACAGAAACTAAAACAGAACTAAAACAGAACTAAAACAGAACTAAAACAGAAACTAAAACAGAACTAAAACAGAACTAAAACAGAACTGAAACAGAACTAAAACAGAAACTAAAACAGAAACTAAAACAGAACTAAAACAGAACTAAAACAGAACTAAAACAGAACTAAAACAGAAACTAAAACAGAACTAAAAGAGAACTAAAACAGAACTAAAACAGAACTGAAACAGAACTAAAACAGAAACTGAAACAGAACTAAAACAGAAACTAAAACAGAAACTAAAACAGAACTAAAACAGAACTAAAACAGAACTAAAACAGAACTAAAACAGAACTAAAACAGAACTAAAACAGAAACTGAAACAGAAACTGAAACTGAAACTAAAACAGAAACTAAAACTGAATCAATCAATCAATCAATCAATCAATCAATCAATCAGTCAGTCACTGACCTTGGAAGAAAAGACGGCCCGTGGGTTGTAGGAGTTTCTCAGCAGGGACACGTTGAAGACAGCAGGCAGGTTGCTGAGTGCTGGAATCTTGTAGGTGCCAGGACCTTTGGAGAGCAGAGTGCCGTCCGTCTGAACTTTGTACTGTTCCAGCATCATGAACCCGTAACCCTGAAACAACCATCATCGTGGCTTCACTGGCACCTGGAGGAACATACTGCTAAAAAATGGAGTTACGGAACGGCCTGTTCCGAAGTGGAACTGGATTGTCTGACCGGGGAACACAAGGCAAGTCCATGTGCTAGTTTCAGTTTCAGTTTCAGTTTCTCAAGATGACGTCTCCGCGCTTGGAATGAATCCCGTGTGCACTAACGTCACTGGTGCCATGTGTATGGTGATTTGAACAAAAAATGGAGACAAGAAAAGAAAGACAATCCGAATATCAGATCACGTCACGCATCACGCATCACGTGGGAAGTATGAATATGGTAGCCGATGAGAACTATTCTTAACATTAAAAAAGATTACAAAAAAGTGACAAAAACGAAAGATAATGAAGCCATATTACAATCTCCTTCTTCTATCAGCATCATCAAGTGCCTTGCCGCATGGCGATGGCGATCATGGCCCTCCAAATGCATCTATCGCTTGTTGCTACAAGCACATCTTCCATCCTCTTTGTCCTCAGCCACCCTGCAAGTCTGTCCGATATTTTTCCCTGGGTCTACCTGGTGCTCTCTTTGCCTCCAGCTTTCCCGTTGTGACCAGGTGCTCCAATTCCCCTTTCCTCATAAAATGGCCTATAAATGTTGCCTGTCTTTTCCTAACCTTCGTTATGAACGATGTTCTTGTGTCTGCCGCCATCAAGACTGTCTCGTTTGTTTTCTTTGCTGTCCATGGAACTCTCAACATTCTTCTTACAAACCACAACTCGGCTGCCTCAATCTTGTTCTGGCCTTGCTTGTTGACCCCTCTTCTATACAACAATCGTTTTAGAAAATCCTAACTTGGTCTACTTTAAAACAAGAAAAAATATTGTTGACATATGAACTCCATATAGCATACAGAATATACATAATATCCTACACATTGGAGTTTTAATAATAAACCTCAAGATCTAAAGTATATGTCAATATTTGTCATGATTTTTTTTTCAAATTAAATCTTTTTGCTGTACGATAATCAAACATCAACGAGCAATGTGATAACAGAAATGATATCAACTTTTACATATATAACAAGTAATGTTCATATACACCAAACGTGGACTTCTCAAGGTCACTGTGACCTCAAAGAACCTCTGCTGAAATAAACCTGAAAGTTTCAAGAGGGCAATGGTGAACCGTTACATCAATGGGAAAAAAACAATGTTGAACAGTAACCAAAAAAAAAAAAAACACGAAAAAAGAGTAAGAACGTGTTTTTGATACAAGACAAGACGTTTAGCATAAAGAATAAACATAATATCCTACACATTGAATTTCTAAAAATGAACCTCAAGATATAAGTATATGTGACCTCCCACCATGAAATCAGTCTTAACTAGCATTTTGGGCATTTTGAGATATACATATCACTGGAAAGTGTACATTCTGCTGATTATTTTGGTACTTGAATAAAGCTTGTACTCAAAAACGTGTATAAGTTATGTATGTTTAAAATCATTAAGTTGTATGACGGCCATTTTGAGAAAACGGCCTCTAAAGTTTTTGTGTGCTCTCCTACACATTTTCCTTAAATTTCTTTATTTGGTGGCTTTGACCCAGTTTGTTTCTAATTTTCGCTGTCATTATCTGAAAGGTGCACCAAAGAGCTTTCCGTCAGTATATTACATGTGCGGGTACTGCACAGGTTACGGTTTATAATAAGAGACAAAAATAGGTACTTTTGGAAAAAAATTGCGTTCTTTCTGCTGCGATCAGTGCATTAAAATACCATTTTAAATTGATTAATAATATTTTTTCAAGAAAAAAAATATTCTGTGGGGGATAGATTATAGACTACAGAAATCAATTTTGAGAAAAAGTCAAAACACCCCAGGCAGACCCTCAGTCACCTTTTCAGCTCCTAGTGCTGTTCGACTGACTGTGAGTTAAGACTGATTTCGTGGTGGGAGGTCACATATGTCAATATTTGTTTTAAAGATTTTATCACATCAATGGAAAAATAAAACGATCTTAAACAGTAACCACAACAAAAAAACACGAAAAAAGAGTAAGAACGCAGAAGTTCTTTAAGGTCACAGTGATCTGGTTGTATTACATACACGTTCTTACTCTTTTTTCGTTTTTTTTTTTTCTGGTTCCTATTTGCTTGAACGCGGACAGTCACATTTGTTTTGGAAATCTTAAACAGTGTGAAAAGTGCCTGACCAAGCAGTGTTTACACTGTTCTCCAACAAACTTATTTTTAGACATTTCATGGATCCGTGGATGGGTTGAGAGTTCCATGGACAGCAAAGAAAACAAACGAGACAGTCTTGATGGACGCAGACACAAGTAGATCATTCATAAGGAAGATTAGGAAAAGACAGGCAACATTTATAGGCCATTTTATGAGGAAAGGGGAATTGGAGCACCTGGTCACAACAGGAAAGCTGGAAGGAAAGAGAGCACCGGGTAGACCCAGGGAGAAGATATTAGACGGACTTGCAGAGTGGCTGGGGACAGAGAGGGTGGAAGATGTGCTTGAGGCAACAAGTGATAGAGACAGATGGAAGTCCATAATCGCCAACGCCATGCTGCAAGGCACCTGATGATGATGATGATGATGATGAATGATGATGATGATGATGATGATGATGATGATGATGATGATGATGATGGATCCGTGCGACCTTGACCCCTTGTCGTCCTCCAAACGGAAGCGTTCGTGATTCAACACCGGACTCTATCCATGACCCAAACTTGATACAGATTCATCCAGTCAAGGGAGACAATTTTTGCGCGTGCACGCACGCACGTACACACACATACATACATAAGTATACACACACATACACATACACATTCATACACCACCACCACCAACAACAACAACAACAACACACATACACACACAACAGCACACACACATAACATCACAACAACAACAACAACAGCAACAGACACACAAACAAACAAACAAACAAACACACACACACAAACAGCACACACACAACAACAACAACAACACACACACACACTCACACACACACACACACACACACACAAACACAAACACACACACATACAAACACACACACACAACAACAACAACAACACACAGAGGCACACATACAGACACACACACAGACACACACACACACACACATACACACAGACACACAACCACACACACACACACACACACACACACACACATACATACACACACACTCTCACACACACACAGACACACACACACACATACATACAACACGTACACACACTCACACAACCACAACAATACACACACACAACCACACACACACACACACACACACACACACACATACACACACATACACACACACATACACACACACACATACACACACACACACATACACACACACATACACACACACATACACACACACACATACACACACACACACATACATACATACACACACACACACACTCACACACACACACACACACACATACACACACACACACACACACACACATACAACACGCACACACACTCACACAACAACAATACACACGCACAACCACACACACACACACACACACCACACCACACACACACACACACACACACACATACACACACACACACACACGCATAAAACAAATAGCACAAGAACATCCAAAATCTAAACTAGTCGTTAGTAAGGTTGCCCCTGTACGGCAGGCCCGAATGGAGGTTCAACGAAATCTGTTCAACGCTTTTCTATCTGCTGAACTTGTTGATATGAAAAATATTTCTTTTGTATCACATGAGAACCTTCGTACCACTCAACAATTTCTAAAAGACGACATTCACCCCACCACCAGAGGAAGTAGCATCATTGCAGGAAATCTTGGAAGACACATTCGAGACCTATTTTGGGAGACTCCAAGGAGAACATCAAGATCAAGATCATCACAGCTACACCCTTCCAGATTCTCCAGAGGACAGTACCACCCTTTTGACAACTACACACCATGGTGGCCGTATAATTTGTTTTGAAATAACAGTATTACATATACAATACTTAATGTTCATGTCACAGGACTTTTTCCTCGTCATCTCTGACATGTCTTCTGCTGAAAATAAACAATAACTAGGTTTTAGTCCGACTATCAAGACTCGGTCAGACTATACACTTTGTACATTTGAAGACGTGAATGCCATTATTTTGATTTTTGGTTATTTGTTATCCCTTGTAATCTATTATCACCTTTATAAGTTATTCGTACGTTGGACTATGTAATTTTCTTTTTATTGATTTTGCTACAATTTTGTTTTCTTTACTTCGTAGTCTAAGTAATTACGTAATTTTCTTTCTGTCCAGTTCTCCTGGACACAGAAAATCAAAGTATTCATTATTATCGACCATAAATAACAGTTAATAGAAAGTTGGAGATTAACCAATATCAGCAATGCGAAAACAATCCCAAGTCAAGTTTTTGCAATGGAATTGTAGATCCCTTTCCACCAATTCGGCTTACTTGGAGCATTTCCTAGCATCAAATAGGTGTGAAATTTTGATTCTACAGTCGATGAATGTTGTCGCTACCAAGCTTCCCAATTTCCCCAATTATTATTATCCTCCAGTCTATGAATGTGGGAATCACGGGAAGAAGGTATCCACCGCGATTTATATACTCAAAGAGTTACAATACTGCTTACTTACTTCCCCAGTTTTGAAATCAAGCGAAGATTTGCATGCTTGTGCTGCCACTGTCCAATTAAGCAATTCTCTAAACATTAACGTTTTGTCAGTCTACCTACCAACAGGTCCAAATGACCACAACACAGAATGGCTGCGCACTATCCAAGATCAGCAGCGTGGTAAATGGCTAATAGGTGGAGACTTTAATTCCCACTCCCCATTTTGGGAAAAGAACTGTTCTACTGTTACGAGCAATCGTTTGGTAGAAAATATCGTTGATAGTTCGCTTTACCTTCTAAATGATGGTAGTGTCACTAGGATCCCTGATGTTTCCAAACACAGGGCGACAGCCATCGATTTGTCTCTAATCTCACCAGAATTAGCACCATCCTGTACCTGGGAAACTCACAGAGACACTTTGGGAAGCGATCACCTACCTATCATCATAACCATAACTGACAAAAACATCAGGATGAAAGACAGCTCTCCTGAAATTATTCCAAAATATAATTACAAGCGTTCTGACTGGTCCTTATTTCGAACTGCTCTAGCTAATCAAGATTACAGACATTATGAAAGTGAAAATGTAGACATTATGTTTTCTAAATTCCAAGAGTCAATTTTAGCCGCTGCAGACCTATCAATTCCGAAACTCAAATCTTCTAGATCAAATAATCGATTGGGTAATGTTTGGTGGACAGAGGCATGTGAGAAAGCAGTTCAATATAAAAGGGAGAAATTCAAAATCTACATCAAAAGCCGGAAACCTGAGGATCATGTCGAAATGAAAAAAGCTAACATCCAATGTAACAAAATCATTGCTGAAGCAAAGAAAGATTATTGGGCATCATTCTGCACAAAAGAAATTTCAGATTTCAAAGATTTCCATAAAGTCTGGACGAAAATGAAACAAATGAAGGATGGAACCAACTTACCTAGGTGTCCGATAATGATTGAAACATGTAACACATTTCCTTCAGACATGGACAAAGCAGAAACTTTTGTGGATCTGTTCGCCAAAAACAGTAAAGTTGAAGGTTTATCTCCTGACTGCAAACATCACAGAGAAATGGAAGATTACAACCCAATCTACACTGATCCAGTACCACAGAATGATCTCTGGTTTAATTCTCCAATCACCTTAGAAGAGCTAAAAAACACAGTACTGTCTCTACACAACAAAAAGAGTTCGGTAGGTGTTGATGCAGTTTCGACTGAAATGATTAAACATCTCCCTGAAAACTACCTTATTTTCCTACACAAAATTTTGCAGAAATGCTGGGTTACTGGAACTGTGCCACAAATCTGGCAAAAGTCTATAGTTATACCAATCTTAAAAACAGGAAAATCGAAAACCGATAAAAACAGTTACAGACCTATTGCTTTAACGTCCCACACAAGCAAACTAATGGAAAGATTGGTCTTAAACAGACTTTTACACTACTGTGATAAAAATAACGTTATTCCGGTAAACCAGGCAGGTTTTAGAAAAGGAAGATCCGCAGTTGAGCACCTAGTTAAACTTACAACTCAGATCAAACAACAGTTTGCCCGCAGAAAAAGTGTTTTAGCTACTTTCTTTGGTGTGAAAAAAGCTTACGATCAAGTTTGGCATAAACGTTTATTGTTCAAGCTAAAATCTGTTGGTTTATCGGGCAATATGTTCAATTACATTAAATCTTTTTTAGCTAATAGAACAATTCAGGCAAGAGTGGGAGCTAGTTATTCTTCTTCACGATGCCTCGACATGGGGATTCCACAAGGTTCAGTGATAGCACCTATTTTATTTAATATCCTTATACAGGATCTTCCTAAAGCTCTTTCAAATCGTGTTGTTTTAGTACAGTACGCTGATGATATATGCACTTGGATGAATATCACTTTAAAAAAGACAACTCCA
>JAPXFY010000019.1:4254654-4262154 GCA_030674185.1 Monoplex corrugatus
AAGACAAGAGATGTGACATGAATAAACTCGACGATCTGAAAACCCGGAGAAAACTTGTAAGATCATCTATAAAAAGAAATTGACCTTTTGGGGCATGTGTGCAGAAACAATAAAAGCACTCTCACGAAAGATGTCATCCAGGGAAATGTCCAGGACAAAAGAGGAAGGGGAAGACCACGAACAGATTACCCAGGAAACATCAATGAGTGGACAGGTCGTAACAGTCCAGAGATTTTCAACTTGGTTGAGGACAGACAGACGTGGAGGACAGAGACCCAGACAGCAGTGCTGGCAGCCAACATTCCAAAGAGTGATGCTGTAGATGGAGATGGTGATGGAGTCAAAGCCCCTTAAAAAGTGCATAACATCAATGGCCCCCTTAATACAGAGTATACTCTTTCAGCCCTGCGCCCAACAATTTATCAGGCACACACACCCACTCACTTTCGGTTTTATTTGTATGAATATTCATTACGGAAGGGACGTTACTCTGTCACTCTTCCCTTCTGATAACTTGGAAGATTCCGCCAAGTCATTTTGAAGCAATTTTACGCAGTTTTTTGTTGTTTTTTGACATCAAGATGATTAAACAAGCTCGCTACACAGTGCAACAAGTTTTGGATTAAATCCTCCTCGATAAAGGCGGTGATTTTGAGCCCGAAACAGAAGAAACGGCCTCTGTATCGAGTGTATCTTTGTCGATCGGCACTTCACTCGACAAAGAGCACTCGCAAAGACCGAAAATTGATGAAATTGATGAAATGGAGGAGGAAAATCAACTATCAACATCAAGTGGGCTTGATCATATTGATGCTTCTAGAATTCTCCGACATACTGTATGGCAAGAAAGCGACAGTGACAGTGATAATGAGAATGAAGGCTCCTTTTGTCACTATCTTGCCGTGCAGTATGTCAGAGCGATCTCTGGCCCCACTACCACCACCACCACCATCCTCAACTCATGATAGGGCCTCTGAGTCGAGTGTATCTCACATTTGCAGAAAAAGTGTTTCTTTTTCCTTGATTTTTTCGACATTGTGGATATCATGGGATTGATGGGATTGAACACAATTTCAAAAAAATACTACACATTTTGTAGCATCTCCTTTTGTGTTCACTTGTGTGCATTGTGATTTTGGTGTGCCTCTTTAATTGTGAATATGAATGAATGATAAAAATCAGATGTTTTGTAGTTTTTGTAAATTTTCATAAAATTGTAACTAAGACTAAAAACATCAAATGATCTGAAAATTATATTATATAAGACAGAACATTTATATATTAGCAAGCATACAAAATTTCAATGAATTTCATCAAGTAGTTTTCGAGATATAGGTGTTTTATTGGGGTACCCGTTGATTGTACAGTTCCCCCCCCCCCCCCTTAAAAAACAGGCTGGGAGTGCATCTCTCTGGTAAAACCGACAGGGCTGAAAGAGTTAATACACAGTACGGTTCTTCATGCGGGATACAATATAGGTTCTGGAGGCACACCATTTTCTACAGGCACTGCACAGGACTGAGTCTTGCTGCCTTGGGTCCACTGTTGAATAGCAACCATTCGGCACCTGATTTCAGTTTCAGTGTCAGTTTCTCAAGATGACGTCTCCGCGCTCCAAATGAATTCCATATGCACTGACGTCACAGGTGCCATGTGATGGAGAAAATCCAGAATGATCACGGTACAAGCCTTAATTAAGCCTGCGCCTAAACGCAAGAGCTGGCCAGGTCCTGAGGTCCTACATAGACAGTTCCATGACCCTGAGGTCGTAGGGGAGCGAGGTGGCAGACAACCTCAACTTTTCCCGGGGCCAACACCACGAGGGTGGCACTCATCCCCTCTTCCTCGATTCAAATTCATATTCACATTCACATTTTTTTTACCAAGACTTCAAAAAAATTAGTTTTTAAGGGGTGGGACCTGGGAAATCAACCTATCTCTCCAACGTTTTATACGAAGGCAGCGGGCAGTGCCCTGCTCTTCACGATTTTCAACTAGCGTGAGATCTTTAGCGTGCGCAGCCAGAAGGCATACGGGTTCGACTCGTTTTTCGTCCCTTTCCGAAGGACTAGACGTTCAGTTCGATTTTCCGGTCAAACTGAGGAGAAAAGTCGAGGCCTCTACGGGAAGCGAACCCTGGAACCTCGAATTTTATTGGCAGGCGAACGTCTGAACCATTCTGCCATCCTTCTCCACAGTACGGCGCCACCCATTCTCTCTCTCTCTCTCTGTCTCTCTGTCTCTCTCTCTCTCTCTCTCTGTCTCTCTGTCTCTCTTTTCTTTTTTTTTTTTTTTTCTTTTTTTTGGGGGGGGGGGTTAATTTATGCCCGTTTTTATATATGTCTTGGTGTCCTTATGTATGCTTATATTTGTATTCAGGTGTTTTTTAAATCTCCTGTGCGATAAATTGAACAGAGTAGTCAACGCCAGGGGCATGTCCTTGGATTATGTGCGCGAATGCGTTGATGTGTGTACTTAATTTTCTTTTCTTTTTTTTTCTGTTGACATTTTGTATGTTTTGACGCGGTTATAGCCCTGATATGGCTTTACTCCAGGCAGACCCAGGGAGAAAATATTGGACGGACTTGCAGAGTGGCTGAAGACAGAGAGAGGTGGAAGAGGTGCTTGCGGCAACAAGGGATAGAAACAGATGGAAGGCCATGATCGCCAACGCCATGTGGCAAGGCACTTGATGATGATGATGATGGCTTTACGCAGTTGGCTGGGCTTTAAACAACAATAACAATAACAATAACAATCTTGAGAAACTGAAACTGAAACTAGCACATGGACTTGCCTTGTGTTCCCCGGTTAGGCAGTCCAGTTCCACTTCGGAGCAGGCCGCGCCGTAACAGAAATAGCTGAACACACGACCCTGGTTGGTGGACACGTCATAATCCAGATCCGGCATTCTGTAACACGATGCATACAGGGGGTTACGTTTTACTGGATTTCCACTGTCTTTCTGTACTTGGATTGTATGGATTTCTTTTAGCTTTTATTTCTGTGGAATGGATTTGTTTTAGCTTTTATTTTTGTTGATCTGTTTTTGTCACTTTTTTTTTGTTTCGTTTTTTGTATGAAATACGGCTTGTTCTTCACGCTTCACGGACAGAGTACGTCGCCACAGTACGGCGGCACACATTCTCTCCCTCTCTCTCCCTCTCTCTCCCTCTCTCTATCCCTCTCTCTCTCTCTCTTCTCTCTCTTCTCTCTCTCTCCCTCTCTCTCTCTCTTCTCTCTCTCTCCTTCTCTCTCTCCCTCTCTCTCTCTCCTTCCTCTCTCCTTCTCTCTCTCTCTCCCTCCTCTCTCTCCCTCTCTCCTCTCCCTCTCTCTCCCTCTCCTCTCTCTCTCTCTCTCTCTCTCTCTCTCTCTCTCTCTCTCTCTCTCTCTCTCTCCTCTCTGACAGAGTATGTCGCCACAGTACGGCGGCACCCATTCTCTCTCCCTCTATCTCCTTCCCTCCCTCCCTCTCTCTCTCTTTCTCTCCCTCCTCCCTCTCTCTCTCCCTCCTCTTCTCTTCTTTCCTCTCTCTCTCCTCCCTCCCTCTCTCTCTCTCCCTCCCTCCCTCTCTCTCTCTCTCTCTTTCGTTTTCTTTTTTTCTCCATGTGTGTGTTTTTGTATTATCCAATATAGTAGATATTTTTTCGGCTGAAATTTTGCCAGAGACAATCCCATTGTTGCCGAAGGATCTGTAACGTGCGTTAAATGCATGGCGCACACAGGACTTTGGTTCATCGTTTTATTTGAAACGTTAACACCCAAATCATCACAAGGTATGATAGGGTTAAGTTTTCGCTTTGCTGACATGGTTGATGATACAGAAGTCTGGTAGCAAGGGTGAGGGAGTCAAAGAGTTAAGTAGTAGTTGTCATATTGGTGCAGTATTGTTATCATTACTGTCATTGTTGTTACTGTTATCACTAATACTATTATTTTGTTTCGGTCTGTATGTCTGTGTCATTTGTCTTCCTGTCTTTCTGTCTTTCTTTCTTTCTTTCTTTCATTCTTTCTTTAATTTTCTCTTTCGTTCATTCATTCTTTCTTTCTTTCATTCACTCTTTTTTTGTTCATTAATCCATTCTTTCGTTCTTTCTTTGTTTCGTTCATTATTTCATTCATTCTTTCTTACTTTCGTTCACTCTTTTTTCGTTCATTCATTCATCCATTCTTTCTTTCTTTCTTTTTTCTTTCTTTCATTCATTCACTCCTTTTTTCATGAGCTGGCCAGGTCCTGAGGTCCTACCATGATAGTTCAGAGAGTGAGGTGGCAGAGACGTAAACTATTCCCGGGGCCAGCACCACGAGGGCGGCGCCCATCCCCTCTCCCTCGATTCAAATTCATATTTATTCACATTCACATTTTTTTAAACTAAGTCTTCAGAAAGGCAAGAAGGCTGATTGGTCTTCAGTGTGTGTGACCTGGGAAATCAGCCTATCTCTCCGATGTTTTATACCAAGGCAGCCAGGCAATGCCCCGCTCTTCACGATTTTCAACTGCCGTGGGATCTTAAACGTGAGCAGCCAGAAGGCACACGGGTCCGACTCGTTTTTCGTCCCCTTCCGAAGGACTAGACGTTTAGTTCGATTTTCCAGTCAAACTGAGGAGAAAAGTCGAGGCCCTACGGGGAGCGAACCCTGGAACCTCGAGTTTAGTTAATTGGCAGGCGAACGTGTGAACCATTCTGTCACTCTTCTCCCAAACATTCGGACTCTCCCGTCGTAGGCAGTGCCTTAACCATAGGACCACACTCATCGTCAACGCCGTCGTCGTCGTCTCGTGGAGTCAAAAAATGTTTGGAGACTAGGGCTAAATCAGACTGATTTTTTTTAAGGTCATCGCACCCAGGGAGGTTACCTTTGTGCTCACCTTTTCTTTTTTTTCGTCCCATTTTTTTTTTTTTTTTTTTTTTACAATGCGATGATGGTGATGACAATGACATTCATGATGCTATGGAGTTCCATCCAGGATTGCGACTGCGTGACAGGGCTGTACTTACACTTACTATCATAATAAAAATAAATTATATCCTGGCGTCAACCAGGCCCGAGAGATACAGACACCTGCGGTGCTGGTCAGAAGATTTGAGCAACACCCTCAATGACGCATCCGTGAAGTGGATGAGACACGACTGTGCGGTCCCAGTCTTCCCAATGAGCCTGCAGCACGCCCAGCTCTGGGTAGGAGCCGGTTAGAGCCGAAAAATCCCACAATGATATATTTTTGAAGGAACTGATGGGGATTCGAACCCACAACCTTCCAGTCGGTAGTCCTTTGCGTTAACCACTACACCACGGTGACTGGTAATCAGATAGCTTTCTATCCACACTTACTTGTAAAAACCAGAGGCCATCAACTTGATCCTGTCCATGTATGCCGCCTGGATGAGGTCCTCCCACGTTTTGAAGACATCACCACGAGACTTGGCGTACTGGTCCAACCGTCCGCGTAGCTTCTCACAGGCTTCCTGTATGGTACAGTACAGTGTGTGTGAAGTGTGTGTGTCAGTATGGTTAAGGCACTGCCTACGACGCGAGAAACTGAGTTCAAATCACTAGTCAGACTGGATTCTTTCGCTCATCCCCGACTTTCCCAGTTTCAGTATATCTCTAGTAGTTGTATAAACAGTGGTCTTTGAGATGAGACGAATTACAGTAGTACAGTGTGCAGCACACACAACTGAGGCACGTTAAAGATCCTACGGCAAGGGGTTGTTCTTTAGAAATCTTTGTGGTAAAGTTCACTTTCATAGGGAGAGAGAAATACATGCACACAGAAAACGAAAGGGTGGCGCTGCACTGCGGCGACGTGACTTCCCTGACAAAAGCATTCAGAATTTCACATGGTAAACTCTTTGTGACCATAAAAGATTTGTACATACACACACACACATATATGTGACCTCCCACCACGAAATCAGTCTTAACTCGCAGTCAGTCGAACAGCAATAGGAGCTGAAAAGGTGACTGAATGGGCTATCTGGGGTGTTTTGACTTTTTCTCAAAATTGATTTCTATCCCCCAGAGAATTTTTTTTCTTGAAAAAATATTATTAATCAATCTAAATCGGGATTTTAATGCATGATCGTAGCAGAAAGAACGCAATTTCCTTCCAAAAGTACCTATTTTTGTCTCTTATTATGAACCGTAACCTGTACAGTACCCCCACATGTAATATACTGATGGAAAGCTGTTTGGTGCACCTTTCAGATAATGATAGCGAAAATTAGAAACAAACTGGGTCAAAGCCACCAAATAAAGAAATTTAAGGAAAATGTGTAGGAGAGCACACAAAAACTTTAGAGGCCGTTTTCTCAAAATGGCCGTCATACAACTTAATGACTTTAAACATACATAACTTCTACATTTTTTTTTAGTACAAGCTATATTCAAGTACCAAAATAATCAGCAGAATGTACACTTTCTAGTGATATGTATATCTCAAAATGCCCAAAATGCTAGTTAAGACTGATTTCGTGGTGGGAGGTCACACACACACACACACACACACACACACACACACACACACACACACACAACCACACACATACATATATATATATATATATATATATATACATGTATATATATATATATATATATATATATAGGTGTATATATATATATATGTATACATATATATATTTGTATATACATAGGTGTATATATACATATAGGTGTATATACATAATTATGTATTTATGTATACATACACATATACATTTGTGTGTGTATGTGTATATATAATATATATAATATATATATATATACATATATATATATATATACATACATACATATATATATATATATAATATATATATATATATATATATATAATAAAATATATATATATAACATGTATACTAAATATGACGGTGATCATCAAAATATCTTATCACAACCATCATCATCATCGTCGTTGTCGTCATCTCATCATCATCATCATCTCATCATCATCATCATCATTGTCACTACTGAGTAGGACGAGGGTAGCCGACGACGACGACAATAATGCTGATCATGATGACAGCAGCACCAGCAATAAGGAATAATGACGACAATAACCACAATAACAACAGACCATCACGACCACTCAAAGTGCTGCTGCTGAGTTTGTCGATGATGATGGCTGTCGTCATCCTCATCACAATCATCATCACAATCATCATCATCATCATTATCATTATCATTATCATTATCTTCTTCTTCTTCTTTTTTCTTTTTCTTTTCTTTTTCTTCTTCTTCTTCTGCTTCACCATCATCATCATCTTATTCTTATTCTTCTTCATCATCATCATCATCATCATTCATCACCATCATCATCATCATCATCTTCTTCTTCACCACCACCATCACCATCTTCATCCTCTTCTTCTTCTTCTTCTTCTTCTTCTTCTTCTTCTTCTTCTTCATCATCATCATCATGATCATCATCATCATCACCATCTCCATCTTCTTCATCATCATCATCATCACCATCATCATCACCACCACCAC
>JAPXFY010000019.1:4274654-4287154 GCA_030674185.1 Monoplex corrugatus
CACACACACACACACACACACACACACACACACACACAACACACAACGCACCACACACACACACACCAAGCACACACACACAACACACACAGCACAAACACACACACACACACACACACACAACAACACAAGCACACACGCACACACCACACACACAAGCACACACACACACATACACACAAGCACAGATACAAGCTCACACACACACACACACACACACAACACACACACACAACAACACACACACACAAACAACACACACACACACACACACACACACACACACACACAATACACAAGCACCAACACAACACACAACACACACACACACACACAACCAACACAACAACACACATACACACAACACACACACACACACACAAACACAACACACACACACAAACACACAACACACACACACACACACACACACACACACACACACACACACACACACACACACACACACCACACACACACACACACACACACACACACACACACACACACACACACACACGGCGAACAGACATACCATTGAAAACAACATTAGAGAACAGACAGACGGAGACAAATAGAGACACAGACAGAAGGAATTTTTTTATTATTATTATCATTATCGTCGTCGCTGTTGTTGTTGTACTTGTGTTGTTATCATCGTCGTCGTCCGTCGTTTGTCGTCGTCGTCGTCGTCGATCATCATCATCATCATCATCATCATCTCATAATATTATTATTATTATATTATTATTATTATTATATATTATTACATTATTATCATTAACATTTTTTAAATTATTATTATTATTATTATTATTATTATTATTACTATTGTTATTGTTGTTGTTATTGTTGTTATTATTATCATCATCATCATCATCAATTATGATTATTATTGTTGTTGGTGGTGGTGTTGTTGTTGTTATCATCATCGTCATCATCATTAGTAGTAGTAGTAGTGGTGGTGGTACTTGGATTGAAATCATCATTATCAGTAGTAGTATAATCAGCAGCAGCATTATTTATCATCGTCATAATCATTACTTTTATTGTTATTATCATCATCATTATCTTCATCATTATCATGACAACAATAATAATAACAATAACAACAACAATGATAATGATAATAATGATCATCATCATCGTCATCATTATAACAATAATAATGATGATGATAATAAAGAATGATGATGATGATAATAATAATAATAATAATAGTAATAATAATAATGATAACAATAATAACAATAATAATGATAATAATAATAATGATAACTACACTAATAATATTAATAATGATAAATGAATGAATGAATGGATAGATAGATAGATAGATAGATAGATAGACAGACAGATAGATAGATATATAGATAGATCGATAGATAGATACATAGAGAGACAGACAGATAGATAGGTAGACAGGTAGATAGGTAGACAGATAGATAGACAGATAGATAGATTGATTGATAGATAGATAGATAGACAGATAGATAGATAGATAGATAGATAGAGATAGATAGATAGATAGATAAATAATAGATAGATAGAAAGATAGACAGACAGACAGATGAACAGACAGATAGACAGACAGATGGACACATACATACATATATACGTACATACATGTATACATACACACACAATACATACATACATACATACATACATACATACATACATACATACATTCATACATACATACATACATACATATATACATACATATATACATATATCATACATTCATACATTCAACATTCATACATACATACTATACATACATACATACATACATACATACATACATACATACATTAATACACCATAACGCACCTTGTACTTGACCAGAAAAGGGTGAGAAGTTCCAGTCATCATCATGTCTTCGTCACGGTCAAGAGAACACCGCACAGCTCTCTTCAATCTGACCACACATACAGACTGACCATCCATCATGTGTGTGTGTGTGTGTGTGTGTGTGTGTGTTGTGTGTGTGTGTGTGTGTGTGTGTGTGTGTGTTGTGTGTGTGTGGTGGTCTTTGATTTTTAATGTCTATTCACTAAAGTGATTTTAGACACACACACAAAAAAAGGGGGGATAGAGGAGGAATGAAGAGGATATTTGAAAATTGTCAATTTTGGTTTTGAGAAAAGATGATCCAGAAAACAATTGTTTGAGGAGGGGAAGGTAAAACTAACAAATAACGGTACCATAATTAACGATTTAAACAAACTAAGTAACAAACAAAATTGATAAATTTCTAGAAGAAATGAATAAAAAAAATAAAACTAAGAATTGACTAACCATAACAGTGAACAAGTGAAATATCATTTTAGAGGTAATTCGCTACAGGAATTTTTGACAGGCTAACAAAAAATTCATATAGTAATGATGATGAGGCAAATATGTCAGAAACTGTACTCATAGATAGTGTAGGAATATGTCGTTTTACCCTAACGTAAGAAAGAATATGACTATGTGTTATCTTTTTTCCACACAGACACACTATGTTCTTGGTGCATTTTGTTATTGGTGTGTGTGTGTGTGTGTGTCTGTGTGTGTGTGTGTGTCTGTGTGTGTGTGTCTGTGTGTTGTCTGTGTCTGTGTGTCTGTGTCTGTGTGTCTGTGTCTGTCAAGGAACACGCACGCTCTCTTCATCTGACCACACACAGACAGACCATCCACATGCTGTCTGTGTGTCATTGTGTGTGTGATCATGTGTGTGTGTGTGTGTGTGTGTGTGTGGGGTATGTGTGTGTGTGTGTGTGTTGTATGTGTGTGTGTGTGTGTCTGTGTGTGTGTATGTGTGTGTGTGTATGTGTGTGTGTGTATGTGTGTATGTGTGTGTATGTGTGTGTGTGTATGTGTGTGTGTGTATGTGTGTGTGTATGTGGTTGTGTGTGTCTGTGTGTGTGTATGTGTGTGTGTGTCTGTGTGTGTGTATGTGTGTATGTATGTGTGTATGTGTGTTGGTGTGTGTGATGTGTGTGTGTGTATGTGTGTGTGTATGTGTGTGTGTGTGTGTGTGTGTGTGTGTGTGTGTGTATGTTTTGTGGTGTGTCTGTGTGTGTGCGTGTGTGTCTGTGTGTTGACGGTGCCAGAACACAGTGCTGTTTGTTCAGTTGATGAGAGACAATATTCGTGGTTTGTTTCTTTTTGCGAAGATCGATTCTTCTGACGTAAAAGGCCTCCTGATTTTGCTCTTGCTCTCGAGGAGGAAGCGAGAGAGACAAAGCATATGGTGCCAAGAACATAAATCACGAGGAGAATTCCACCGAACTTTCCATCATCTCCTTAACTTTAGGTTCGTTCAGAATCTTCACCAGGTTTTCCCTAACTTGTGCTTTTTTTTTTCTTTATCTTTGTCCTTGTAATCAGGCACACGCGGATTCCAGAGGAGTGGCCTTGCCCGGACCAACTCGATCAATTTTTCTTTGTAGTCATCCATCCTGCGTAGTCATTCATGTATGCCTGCGAGTCATGGACTCTCACAGCTGACCTCCAGAGGAAAATCCAAGCCTTCGAGATGAGATGCTGCCGAAAGGTCTTCGGCATCTCCTACAAAGACCACATAACAAATGAGGAAGTCCGGAACCGTGTCCACGTAGCCATAGGACGTCACGACGACCTCCTTACCATCGTTAAGAAACGGAAGCTGAAGTGGTACGGCCACATAACAAGAACCCATGGCCTGGCAAAGACCATCATGCAGGGCACCGTACCAGGACAGCGGAGACGAGGCAGACAGAAGAAAAGATGGGAAGATAACATCAAAGAATGGACCAGCCTCCCCCTCACTACCACCCTGAGGAAAGCGGAAGACCGAAAGGCATGGAGGGAGGTTGTCAAGTCGTCTGTGGTGCCCCTACAGCCACCCACCGGCTACGGGACCTGACCTGACCTGATCCTGCGTATGGGGAGAATTGAAATAACCAGTGGTAACCAGGAACTTCAAACTTTACGCATCGAAAAAAGTGGACAGTCCCACTTCTGCGCTCACACGTGAACCGTGAACCATGAGTGGAGTTGTATGGCCCTGCGCAAGACAGACCTCGTCTGTTCATTTTTATACGTACGCGTGAAGGGTGAGCATGAGGCGTGAGGCATAAGGCGTGAAGTATGAGGCGTGAGACGTGAAGCATGAGGCATGAACGTGAGGCATGAGGCGTGAGACGTGAAGCATGAGCATGAACGTGAGGCATGAGGCGTGAAGCATGAGACGTGAAGCATGAAACGTGAGGCGTGAAGCATGCGGCGTGAGGCGTGAAGCATGAGTCGTGAGGCATGAGACGTGAGGCTTGAGCGCGAGACATGAGGCGTGAGTTTTTCTGGCCCAGCAGCCTAAAGGGCATTGCCACAGAGCACTGCTTGTGGTTTGGGACATATATTAAATGCTGCGACTTGCCATCTACTTGTACTGTTCAGCTGTCTGTGTCTCCTATGATCACAGCTGTCTTACCTCGGTTTGCCCTGGATTTGTGGAGGCAGGTGGAGAGAGTTGCTGAGGCTCTGTGTTGTTTGTTTGCTTTGTTAGTTTGTGTTTGTTTGTTTGTTTGTTTGTTTTGCTTGTTTGTTTTCAGTAACAGTGGATTTACCGTTAGTAATTCAGGTCGCTCTCCCCGGTAAAGCATCGTCGCCACAGTGTAGCGCCACACCTTTTCTTCTGTATATGTGTCTTTCTATTTACCTTGCCAAAGTAGGTTTTCCTACAGAATTTTGCCAGAGGTACCTTTTGCATCGCTATGGGATCTTTAACGTGTGCTAAGTGTGTGCCGCAGACAGGATTTCCACCCATCGTCTCACCAAAAACACTAAAAAGAAGCACAGTTTCAGTTTCAATTTCTCAAGATGACATCTCCGCGCTCGGAACGAATTCCACATGCACTAACGTCACAACTGCCATGTGTATGGTGATCATGACACAAGCCTTAAGCCTGCACATAAACCCATGAGCTGGCCAGGTCCTGAGGCCCTACCTAGACAACGTTTTACCTAGTCTATATTTATACTGGTATTTTATCAGCCTATCACTGGAATAATCTTGGTTACAAGTAAATGACATTGGTCACTAATGAAGAAAACTTTTACCATAAAGGGAAGACAATAATTTCTAAAAGTATATTTTGCTTTTCAACTCACTTGTTGGCAGCTATTGCCAACGGCAGAGTCACAATCAACGTCCTGGACTGCTTGCCACCGAATGCTCCACCTGTACACAGACACACACACACACACACACACACACACACACACACACACACGCCCGCGCGCGCACACACACACACGCCCGCGCACGCACACACACACATACACACACACACATACATACACACACACACACACGCACACACACACACATACATACATACACACACGCACACAACACACCACAACACACACACAACACACACACACACACATACACAACACACCACACACACACACACATACACACACACAACACACATACACACACACACAACACACATACACACACCACACACAACACAACACAACACTTACACACACAACCACACATCACACACACACACACACACACACACAACAACACACACACACACACACACAACACACATACACACACACAACACACATACACACACACAACAACACACAACACACACACACACAACACACAACACACACACACACACAACACACACACACACAACACACACACAACACACAACACACACACAACACACACACACACACACACACACACACACACAACACAACACACTAACACACACAAAACAACACTCATCACTTTACCTTTACACACTTAAGCACAGACTTAACTGCACATTCACCTGTATTTAACTGCGACAGTCCATGTTTTTCTTTGATTCAGCCCGATTGTTTTATACCTGTAAGTCCCACTTTTTTTTTTTTTTTTTTTTTTTTGTCTAAAAAAACACTTATGTGAATAGACGTTAAGGGGGCAGACCTACCCAGATTTGGGTACCAAGATTGTGATGTTCAGTGTTTCAGTTCTAATTAACCAATCACCATGACATTTGGTGATAAGAAAATACCTCAAACAGTATTCTTTGGATTGAATATCTTTGTTGGGGTCTGTGAGTTATGAAAAGTTGACAAAAATTAATTAAATAATTAATTAATTGCGATTTTTTTGCGAGATTGTATACATCAGACATAATATGTTCAAAAGTTTTCATCCGATTTCCTTGATATTTGGCACACATATCGCAGAGACAGGTACCTATAGCCGGTAGTAAAATCTTGCAGTTCTTCTTGAAAGAAACATTTTTATCAAAAGTTGTATCATATTTTTTTTATTAAAATTATTCTAAAAATTGGTGTGATGATTGTACAGAAAATAATGATAGTAGAGCTAAGATTTTACTACATGACATACATACTATACAGATTTGCTCACTAAATATCAAATTCGTAACATGAATACATGTGTAGTTATAAATGTCACAGTATGTACTATATTTTTTCATTTTCGCGAGAACATTTTTTAATTACTTTTTGTCAACTTTTCATAACTCACGGATCTCAACAAAGATATTCAATCCAAAGAATACTGTCTGAGGTATCTTCTTGCCAAATATCATGGTGATTGGTTGATTAGAACTGAAACACTGAACATCACAATCTTGGTACCCAAATCTGGGTAGGTCTGCCCCCTTAAAAGAAATAACGAACGAACACTGAAGCTGAGCGGAAGGTTCGGGTTGGTATATAAATATTAATGTTCTCACAAAGATATGATGAAGCAGACTGGTGAATAGATTTGTAACACAAGGTATCCAGCTTGTATTCAGTTCTGTTCAAAACAGGCAACCAGTGCAGAGAGCGAAGGAGAGGACTGACATGATTAAACTTTTCTCTTTCTGAGAACAAGACAAACAGTTGTGTTTTGTATGCGTTGCAGACATTGGAGAGAAGAAGCTGGTAGTCCAGTAAAGAGAGCGATACAGTAATCAAGACAAAACAAAATAAAGATTTGTCACAAGCTTCTTCTTCTTGGCGTACGCTGCTACACAATCATCTGAGTCCGAGCGATGAATGCAGCCGTCTTTTCCAGCTCCTGTCTGCAGCCATGGAGTTTGGTTGTCAGCGCAGTGTCTGTCGGCCACACGTCCTGTCTTGCCACCTGGTGAAGGGGACATTTTTGGAGTATATGCTTCGTGGTTTGGTCTTCTTGACCGCAGGGACAGGTTGGGGAGGGCGCCAGCTTCAGTTTGCGGTACATGTGGCTGTTCAGCCTATTGTGACCAGTGCGCAACCTCACCAGGACAACTTGCTGCTCTCTAGACAACAGGCGGTAGTCATCTCTGTGTCGTCTCGGCATGGAAAGCGCCCTGATGATGCTCCTCTTCTCATTGTAGCTGACACTGTTGTTAGGTTGTTCTTCTCTGGCTCCCTCCTTAGCAAGGAGATCAGCTCGCTCATTCCCGGAGACTCCGCAGTGGGCTGGATTCTGTATTTAAGCTTCTGAACAACAAATTTCCTCTTTTCTGTCACTCTCTATGTTTCTTCTTTCCTCCTTTGCTTTCTGTCATTTCTTCCTATCATTTTCTGCCTTGCTGGTCCATTCACAAGCTTAGATGCAGACTCAGTGTTACTGTTTTTGTTAAAGCCCAGCCGACTGCATAGAGCCATATCAGGTCTATAACCATTTCAAAACATAGACAATACGTCAACAGAAAAAATACGAAAAGAAAATTAAGTACACATATCATTACATGGTAATCAGTAAAAAAAAAAAACATGAAATCCCCTCATGCTAAATAACAGCAAATGGCACAACCTTGACACAGGTTGATAAATTCAAATACCTGGGAACGACCATTTCATCAGACGGCAGATGCACATCAGAAATAGCCGGCAGAATCGGCCAAGCCAAAACAGCATTCGGGAAGATGACAGGCATTCTTACCAACAAATGCCCATCAATTAACATCAGGAAGAGAGTTCTTGAATGTTATATAGAACCAATACTGTTGTACGGATGTGAAGCATGGACAGTCAACAAACAAAGCCAGAACAAGATTGAGGCAGCCGAGATGTGGTTTCTAAGAAGAAAATTAAGAGTTCCATGGACAGCAAAGAAAACAAACGAGACAGTCTTAATGGAGGCAGACACAAGTAGATCACTCATAAGGAAGATTAGGAAAAGACGAGCAACATTTATAGGTCATTTTATGAGGAAGGGGGATTTGGAGCACCTGGTCACAACGGGAAAGCTGGAGGGAAAGAGAGCACCAGGTAGACCCAGGGAGAAAATGCTGGACGGACTTGCAGAGTGGCTGGGGACGAGGGGGGTGGGAGAGATGCTGGGGGCAACGAGAGATAGAGACGGATGGAAGTCCATGATCGCCAACGCCGTGCGGCAGGGCACCTGATGATGATGTTGATCATTACATTCGCGCCCATAATCTAAGGAGATACCCCTGGCGTTGACCAGTCCGTCCCATTTATCGTACAAGAGATTTAAAAAACATACCTGAATACAAACTTAAGCATAACTAAGGACTCTAAAACATATATAAAAACGGGCCTAACCTTCCTGAAATTGCTTCCGCATATCTCATTTCCCTACAGCCAAAAATGCACTTAATACATGTACCCAATCATCACTCCTAAGAGAAAGTACTAAGATTTTATGGAACACATACAGGTGAATGGACCAGCAAGGCAGAAAATGACAGGAAGAAATGACAGAAAGCAAAGGAGGAAAGAAGAAACATAGAGAGTGACAGAAAAGAGGCAATTTGTAGCTCAGAATTTCCGGAAGGTGGGGACACTAATTATACTAAAAGAGTCCCCGGCATCCCGGAGGGAGAACGTTTTGAAAGATATCGTCGAATGTAACTCATCATCATCATCATCATCATCATCATCATCATCATCATCAAGTGCATTGCCGCATGGCGTTGGCGATCATGGCCCTCCGTGTGCATCTATTCCTTGTTGACGCAATCACATCTTCCACCCTCTTCGTCCTTAGTCACTCTGCAAGTCTGTCCAATATTTTTTCCCAGGGTCTACCTGGTGCTCTCCTTCCCTCCACCTTTCCTGTTGTGACCAGGTGCTCTAATTCCCCTTTCCTCATAAAATGGCCTATAGATGTTGCCTAATCTTCCTTATGAATGATCTTCTTGTGTCTGCCACCATCAAGACTGTCTCGTTTGTTTTCTTTGCTGTCCATGGAACTATCAATATTCTTCTTAGAAACCACGTCTCGGCTGCCTCAATCTTGCTCTGGCTTTGCTTGTTGACTGTCCACGCCTCACAACCGTATAACATTAACGGTTCTATATAACATTCAAGAACTCTCATCCTGATGTTAACTGATAGGCATTTGCTGGCTAGAATGCTTTTCATCTTATTGAATGTTGTTTTGGCTTGGCAGAAGGTAGCCAATGTGCCGAAATGATGTCCTCAAAGACAAGACTTACCCACTCGTTTGGTTCGGACGGTGACTTTGTGTTCAGGTACATTCAATATTTTGGCCACGTTCTCCTGGAACAGAAACACAAAGCCAGGGAAACGTCTGATGATCGTACATCTTTTCGGTGATTGATAGAAATGGTGTTCTCTCTCTCTCTCTCTCTCTCTCTCTCTCTCTCTCTCTCTCTCTCTCTCTCTCTCTCTCTCTCTCTCTCTATCTATCTATCTATCTCTAGCTCTCTATCTCTCTCTCTCTCTCTCTCTCTCTCTCTCTATCTATCTCTAGCTCTCTATCTCTCTCTCTCTCTCTCTCTCTATCTATCTCTAGCTCTCTATCTCTCTCTCTCTCTCTCTCTCTATCTCTCTCTCTCTAGCTGTATCTCTCTCTATCTCTCTCTTTCTTTCTCTATCTCTCTGCCAGAACGATGCATCTGCTGTTTTTAGTCCTTTTGAGATACTCCACTCCAGTAGGTTGATAGCCCTCGATTTGTTTTCTGGGATGAGATGTCTTATGAAGAATGTCAACAAAACAACACAAATTTACATCATCAGCTAAAATTCAACAACAACAAAAAACACCACCACAAACACGAAAAATCAGAACAAAATTGAGGCAACTGAAATGTGGTTTCTGAGAAGAATGTTGAGAGTTCCATGGACAGCAAAGAAAACAAACGAGACAGTCTTGAAGGAGGCAGACACAAAAAGATTATTAACAAGGAAAAGACAGGCAACATTTAAGGGACAAATTATGAGGAATGGGGAATTAGAGCACCTGGTCACAACAGGAAAGCTGGAGGGAAAGAGAACACCAGGTAGACCCAAGGAGAAAATATTGGACGGACTTGCAGGGTGGCTGAGGACAGAGAGGGTGGGTGATGTACTTGCAGCGACGAGAGATAGATTCGTGTGGAGGGCCACGATTGCCAACGCCATGCGGCAAGGCACATGATGATGATCACCACCACCACAACCACCACCATCACCACCACCACAACCCACCATCACCACCACACCACCATCACCACCACCACCACCATCACCTACCACCCACCATCACCACACCATCATCACCACCACCATCACCACCCATCACACCTCCACCATCACACCACCACCACCATCATCACCATCACCACCACTCATCACCATCACACCACCACCACCATCATCACCACCACCACCACATCACCACACCACCACCACCACCATCACACCTCTCACATCACCACCACCACCACCACCATCACCATCACCACCACCACCACTACCCAACCATCCCATCACCACACCACCACCACCACCACTCCACCATCACCACCACCACCACCACCATCACCATCATCACACCACCATCACCACCACCATCACCATCATCACCACCACCATCACCATCATCACCACCATCACCACCACCACCACCATCATCACCACCATCACCACCCCACCACCACCATCATCACCACCATCACCACCACCACCACCATCACTACCACCACCATCACCATCACCACCATCACCACCACCACCATCACCATCACCACCATCACCACCACTACCATCATCACCATCACCACCACCACCATCACCACCATCATCACCACCACCACCACCACCACCACCATCACCACCATCACCACCACTACCATCACCACCATCACCACCACCACTACCACCACCACCATCAACCACCACCAACAACCACCCAACAACAACAACAGGGCTAAGATCACCACCCGAATCACCACCAAAGCAGTCTACACGTCACACCTGGGTGCAAGCGGGACTCTGTGTAGAGACGAACACCTCCATGTCTCCATCTTCTCCTGGCTTGACCAGGGTGCTGTAAGTCTCCAGGTAAAAATGCTCCTGGGCCTGCATGTGCACCTCCCCCTCCACCACGTGCTCGGCCCCCGCCATGGCTGTTGTCACGTGACCACGTTGGATGCAGGTAGGAGGAGGGAAGAAGGACTCTTTGGCGATGGCTTCCTGCAACGGTAATAACGTTATATTTACATTATTTAGTCCTCTTCTTGTTGATTATACCAAGGCTTTCGATCTGGTAAGACATGAAGAATTGATCAACCAACGTTATATTTGCATTACTTAGTCCTCTTCTTGTTGATTATACCAAGGCTTTCGATCTGGTAAGACATGAAGAATTGATCAACCAACGTTATATTTACATTATTTAGTCCTCTTCTTGTTGATTATACCAAGGCTTTCGATCGGGTAAGACATGAAGAATTGATAAACCAACGTTATATTTGCATTATTTAGAATTCTTCTTGTTGATTATACCAAGGCTTTCGATCGGGTAAGACATGAAGAATTGATCAACCAACGTTATATTTACATTATTTAGTCTTCTTCTCCGGGTAGACCCAGGGAGAAAATGCTGGACGGACTTGCAGAGTGGCTGGGGACGAGGAGGGTGGGGGAGATGCTAGGGGCAACGAGAGATAGAGACAAATGGAAGACCATGATCGCCAACGCCATGCGGCAGGGCACCTGATGATGATGAGTCTTCTTCTTGTTGATTATACCAAGGTTTTCGATCGGGTAAGACATGAAGAATTGATCAACCAACTAGAAAGACTCAATATTGATGGAAAAGATCTTCGAATAATCAGAAATATGTATTGGGAACAAACAGTTGCAATGAGAATAGAAAACGATATAAGCTCTTCCCGAAATATCAAAAGAGGAGTCAGACAAGGTTGTGTTTTGTCACCAGATCTGTTTTCACTTTACAGCGAAAACATCATGAGAAACCTAGAGGAAGACCCTGGATTAAAGGTTGGAGGAAAAATTGGAGGAAAAATGGTGAACAACATTCGATACGCAGATGACACCGTGCTAATAGCAGAAAATGAAATGTACCTATAAAACCTTGTAAATATACTAGAAATAGAAAGCAAAGGTAAGGGGTTAGAACTAAACAGCAAGAAGACTGAAGTCATGGTGATCAGTAAAAAACATGAAATCCTCTCATGCAAAATAACAGCAAACGACACAACTTTGAGACAGGTTGATAAGTTCAAATATCT
>JAPXFY010000019.1:4294654-4297154 GCA_030674185.1 Monoplex corrugatus
TATTACCCACCTGTCTTTTGAGCCGTTGCAGAATATCCAGGTAACACTTGAAGAAAAAGCTGACTGTAAGAGAACGGCGATACTGTATCATTCCGCCAGGAGCCTCAGCACTCAGCGGAAGTTCTTCTGCCAGAAGCTCACACGCTTTGGAAAGTAGATCCTCGTTCCATTTTCTGAAAGGACACAACCAGTGATGTTTTTAACGCTTTTGTCGTCGATAAATTAGACACGAATCTTTAGGACAAATATACTAATTACGTAACGATTCCAAGCTGTTTTGTTTTAACTCATTTTAAATACACACAATTTAGTATATCAATAGTCATATAAATTTATTGGTCAAAGATATAAGATTGTCAAATATTAATATTAGTATAATACAAATAAATCATATTACATCACATATAATATATAACATTACTATAAATAAACGTACCTGCGTTTACTGTGCTAAATAATGTACCTCCCGGTAGTCGTGTTCTTTCCATAAGTACACAAAGCAACTACAAAACAATAAAATGTATTCATAAATACACATATGCCAACGACTTAAAATATACGAAGGAAATTCTTCTTATACAAAATTCATTAAAGAAAAATCTAAAATTTCCGGGTTTTTTTTTTCAAGGTTACCGTGATCTGGAAGAAGGATCAGACGACATAAACTTAGACAGGAACCAGAAAAAAAACCCACGAAAAATGAATAAGAACGCGTATTTCATACAACAAGACAAGACAGGCGCAACTTTTAGGCCAACTGGCCTTTGTCAAGCGTTACAAATCATCATCATCATCATCATGTGCCCTGCCGCATGGCGTTGGCGATCATGGCCCTCCATATGCATATACCGGTATCTCTTTTTACCGCAAGCGCATCTTCCACCCTCTCTGTCCTCAGCCACTCTGCAAGTCTGTCCAATATTTTTCCCTGGGTCTACCTGGTGCTCTCTTTCCCTCCAGCCTTCGTGCTGTGACAAGGTGCTCCAATTCTCAAACGAGACAGTCTTGATGGAGGAAGACACAAGTAGATCATTCATAAGGAAGATTAGGAAAAGGCAGGCAACATTCATAGGCCATTTTATGAGGAAAGGGGAATTGGAACACCTGGTCACAACGGGAAAGCTGGAGGGAAGGAGAGCACTGGTTAGACCCAGGGAGAAGATACTAGACGGACTTGCAGAGTGGCTAAAGACAAGGAGGGTGGAAGAGATGCTTGAGGCAACAAGAGATAGAGACAGATGGAAGTCCATAATCGCCAACGCTATGTGGCAAGGAACCTGATGATGATGATGATGATGATGATGATGATGACGATGATGATGATGACCAACTTCATACGCTCCTGGCATTGGTTCCTTCATACGCAATATAAACACTCCCCATCACGTGCACTCACTGGCCAATCAGAGCACGGCTTGTCTTGGTTGCCATGACAGAGCGTGACGCCATGCCGCCAAAGGCCAAGGACATGTCTTTGACTGTGACGTCATCGGTCAACAACACGCGCATCCCAGCATTCACTATGGCAGTGTCGTCCTCTTTCCGGTACGATTGTTTGAAGCCGTAGAAGTACTCATTCTGAAAAATAATTATTTATTAAAGGACGATTTAGTTTGGTTTCCACACAGATTGAAATAAACCAAAATGGAGAGAGTGATGCGAACGTGCGTATGCTCGCACACACACTCAAACACACACGCGCTCACACACTGACACATAGATAAATGCAGTTGTAAACACGTGTGCATGTGCACTTTGACAAACATGCACTAATATGTACGCTCGTTTGCAGGGTCTCTCTCTCTCTCTCTCTCTCTCTCTCTCTCTCTCTCTCTCTCTCTCTCTCTCTCTCTCTCTCTCTCTCTCTTACTCGCTCTGTGTGTCTGTACGTCTCTCTCTGTCTCTGTCTCTGTCTGTCTGTCTCTCTGTCTGTCTGTCTCTGTCTCTGTCTCTCTCTCTCTTTTTTCTCTCTCTATCTCTATCTCTCTCTGTCTGTCTCTATCTCTCTCTCTATCTCTGTCTCTCTCTATTTCTCTGTCTCTGTCTCTCTCTCTGTCTCACGCACACACACATACCAGCACACACACACACACACACACACACACAAACACACACACACAAACACACACATACATACACACCTGTCGTGTAAAAGGCACACAAACAGACAGCAATATCTCAGAAGGCAGCAGGGCTGTCTGTCTGTACCCAGTGATAAACGTATCACCCATCACCATTTCCCGTATCTTCCCCTCTGAAAAATCAGTCAAAGAACCTCGAAGGCAGACACAAGAAAATCATTCATAAGGAATACCAAAGGGAGATGCTAGCTGAATGGGTAGCGACTACTGTGTTGGGTTTGAGAAATTCTACATGGGAGATAACTCCGTGACTCTCAAGAGTTATGTTACTTAGTTGACATTCAAAAGGAAGATTCGGAAAAGACAGGCAACACTGATACGCCATTTTATGAGGAAAGAGAATCAGAGCACCTGGTCAC
>JAPXFY010000019.1:4302154-4304654 GCA_030674185.1 Monoplex corrugatus
CGTCGTCGTGTTGTGTATAGTATAGTAGTAGTATGTAGTGTAGTAGTAGTGTAGTAGTATAATAGTAGTAGTAGTAGTAAGTAGTGTAGTAGTAGTTTGTTGTGTTTTGTTGTTGTTGTTTTGTAGTAGTAGTAGTAGTAGTTAGTAGTAGTAGTAGTTGTAGTTGTAGTTGTAGTTGTAGTTGTAGTTGTAGTTGTAGTTGTAGTTGTATTGTTGTTTGTTGTTGTTGTAGTAGTAGTAGTATAAGTAGTAGTAGTAGTTAGTATGTTGTTGTTGTTGCTGTTGTTGTTGTTGTTAGTAGTAGTAGTAGTAGTGTAGTAGTTGGTAGTAGTAGTTCTTGTTGTTGTAGTAGTAGTTCTGTTGTGTGTAGTAGTAGTAGTAGTAGTGTGTAGTAGTCGTAATAGTCGTAGTGTCGTTCGTCGTCGTGTCGTAGTAGTAGTAGTAGTAGTAGTATAGTAGTAGTAGTAGTAGTAGTAGTAGTAGTAGTAGTAGTAGTAGTAGTAGTGGTAGTGGTAGTGGTAGTGGTAGTAGTAGTAGTTAGTAGTAGTTGTAGCAGTTGTAATAGTTTGTTGTAGTAGTAGTAGTAGTAGTAGTAGTAGTTGTTGTTGTTGTTGTTGTTGTGTGTAGTAGTAGTAGTAGTTGTTGTTGTAGTAGTAGTAGTAGTAGTAGTAGTAGTTGTTGTAGCAGTAGTAGTAGTAGCTGTTGTAGTAGTAGTAGTTGTAGTAGTAGCTGTTGTTGTTGTTGTAGTAGTAGTAGTAGTTGTTGTAGTAGTAGTAGTAGTAGTAGTAGTAGTAGTAGTAGTTGTTGTTGTTGTTGTTGTTGTAGTAGTAGTTGTTGTTGTTGTTGTAGTAGTTGTTGTTGTAGTAGTAGTAGTTGTAGTAGTAGTAGTAGCAGTAGCAGCAGTAGCGGCAGTGATAGGAGTAGTAGTAGTAGTGGTGGTGGTGGTAGTATTTGCTGTTGTTGTTGTTGTAGTGGTGGTGGTAGTAGTGGTAGAAGTAGTAGTAGTATAGCAGCAGCAGCAGCAGCATTTGTAATGGTGGTGCTGGTGGTGGTGTTGGTGGCGGTGGCGGTAGTAGTAGTAGCAATAGTGGCAGCAGCAATAGTAGTAGTAAGTAGTTAGTAGCAGTAGCAGCAGCAGCAGTAGTTGTTGTAGCAGTAGTAGCAGTAGTAGTAGCAGCAGCAGCAGCAATAGTAGTAGTAGTAGTAGTAGTAGTACTAGTAGCAGTAGCATCAGCAGTAGTTGTTGTAGCAGTAGTAGCAGCAGCAGCAGTAGTAGTAGTAGTGGCAGTAGTAGCAGTAGCAGCAGCAGTAGTAGTAGTTGTAGTAGTAGTAGTTGTTGTAGCAGTAGCAGCAGTAGTAGTAGCACTAGTAGTAGTGGCAGTAGTAGCAGTAGTAGTAGTAGTAGTAATAGTATAGAATAAGTAGCAGTAGTAGTAGTAGCAGTAGTAGTAGTATAGTAGTTGTAGTAAAGCAGCAGTAGTAGTAGTAGCGACAGTAGTAGCAGCAGCAGCAGCAGTAGTAGCAGTAGTAGCAGCAGCAGCAGCAACAGCAGTAATAGTAGTGGCAGTAGTAGCAGTAGCAGCAGCAGCAACAACAGCAGTAGCAGTACTGGCAGTAGTAGCAGTAGCAGCAGCAGCAGCAACAGCAGTAGCAGTAGTGGCAGTAGTAGCAGTAGCAGCAGCACAGCAACAGCAGTAGCAGCAGTAGTAGTAGTGGCAGTAGTAGTAGTAGCAGCAACAGCAGTAGTCACACAAGTCACAGTAGTAGTGGCAGTAGTAGTAGTAGCAGCAACAGCAGTAGTCGCACAAGTCACAGTAGTATGGCAGTACCAGTAGTAGCAGGACTGATAGTAGTAGTAGTGGTTGTCGTTATTATCCGTAGTAGTGGCGATGGTCATTGCAACAATGGTAACTTTATTAGTACTAACCACATTCATATCCATATTCATATCCATGTTTATATTCATATTCATGTTTATATTCATATTCATATTCATTTCACACTCATATTCATATTCATTTCACACTTACATTCATATTCATGTATTTATATATTCATATATTCATATTCATACTAATATTTATTTCTTTTCGTCACGATGGATTTCCCGTGTGAAACTCAGGCTGTTCTCCCCATTGTGAGCGTGTCGCCGCAATGCAGCGCCACCCATGATATACATATATGTATATATACATGTAAATATATACATACATATGAGCCAGGGTCAAAAGGTGCTTTGTGGTGATTTCCTTGTTCAAATCAATGCAACTAATTTTCTTGCCTTTGCACAGCCTCAACAATCCTAGATATTGAGCTTTAAATGTCAAATCAATTAGTAGACATGAATTTATGGTGGTTGAACAAATCATTTGGCTTTTCCAGAGGCAGTAGCTCATACTTTATAGGGCGTAGTTTCATCCGTGAAAGGTGTCACACGAACGCTAAAAACTCAACTAGTTTCCAAAGTATCCATTTGATTGCAATGCTGATGAGTTCTATT
>JAPXFY010000019.1:4312154-4322154 GCA_030674185.1 Monoplex corrugatus
ATATATATCATTTATCAATACATATATGTATACATATGTGTGTGTGTATATATATATATATAGAGAGAGAGAGAGGAGAGAGAGACCGAGAGACAGAGATGCATTATATATAGATACATAGATATAGATATAGATAGATAGATAGATAGATAGATAGATAGATAGATAGATAGATAGATAGATAGATGTGTGAGTGCAAGGGAGTAAGTCAGATAAGTGAAAGATAGTTTGATCAAAACTATGATGGGAAAAAAAGATGATTCAAGAGAAACCGTTTATACACCGACAGAGAGACAAACACAGACAGAGACAGAGAGACAAACACAGACAGAGACAGAGAGACAAACACAGACAGAGACAGACAGACAGACAGAAACAGAAAGACAAAAAGACAGAGAGATAGAGAGACAGACAGACAGCGACAGAAACTGTTTATACACCGACAGAGAGAGAGAGACAGAGACAGAGATACAGAGAGACACAGAGAGAGAAGAATGAGATGGAGAGAGAGAGAGAATGAGAGAGAGGGGGGGAAGGAGGGATGGTGAGGAATAAAGAGAGAAAGAGAGAGAGGGAGGGAGGGAGAGGGAAAGAGAGACAGACAGACAGACAGACAGGCAGGCAGGCAGACAGACAGACAGACAGACAGGCAGACAGGCAGGCAGACAGACAGACCAACAACACACCTGGGTAAACGGCCTAAACCCATCAATGATTGATCTGTAACCGGTGCAGCGACACAAGTTGCCTGGCAACATAAATCCACATAAAAGTAGATTAGTATGTGATGAGATGAGACGAGATGGAATGGAGTGGATCTTCTCCATAGGCAGGACCTGGCCAGCTCATGGGTTTACGTGCAGGCTTAAGGCTTGTGCCATGATCATTCTGGATCTTCTCCATAGGCTAGGTAGGACCTCAGGACTTGGCCAGCTCATGGGTTTACGTGCAGGCTTAAGGCTTGTGCCATGATTATTCTGGATCTTCTCCATAGGCTAGGTAGGACCTCAGGACTTGGCCAGCTCATGGGTTTATGTGCAGGCTTATGGCATGTGTCATGATTATTCTGGATCTTCTCTATCACATGGTACCTGTGACGTTAGTGTATTTGGTATTCAATCCGAGCGCGGAGACGTAATCTTGAAAAACTGAAACTGAAATTTGTGTGATGCAAATCAGAGTGTTCGTTCTCCTAGATATACTGCCTTTGATAGTGCTGACGAGCTGCCTTCTGCTCTGATTTCACAGAGAAAAGCAAAGGCCATTTTGTTGCAATCGGAGATAGTGTTATTGGTGTTGAACTATAACTTTTTCTTTGTGCATAATGACACATGCAAGAGAAGTATGTTTTAATGTTTTGTGCCATTTAGATTAGACGTTTTAGTCTCTTATACTATAGGGTTAGGGCTGGATGAAGAAATGAAGGAACGCATCTCTCTCTCTCTCTCTCTCTCTCTCTCTCTCTCTCTCTCTCTCTCTCTCTCTCTCTCTCTCTCTCTCTCTCTCTCTGCCTTTACCATCTAAGGCAGTCTCCAGCTGTTTAGCAGTAGGTACAGGGTGGTTCCTGAGCAGAGCGTACATGGACATTACGAAGCCCGGTGTGCAGAAACCGCATTGCGATCCGTGAGCAGATGCTATTCTCTCCTGGGTAGGATAGAAGACTTTTTTTTATAAAAAGATCAGGTTATATGTGTGTGGGGGGGGGGGTTAGAGTGTATGTGTGTGTGTGTGTGTGTCTGTGTGTGTGTATGTATGTGTGTGTTTGTGTGTGTGTGTGTGTGTGTGTGTGTATGTATGTGTGTGTGTGGTGTGTGTGTAAGTGTGATATGTGTGTGTGTATGTGTGGTTTGTGTGGGGTGTGTGTGCGTTTGTATGTGTGCGTGTGTGTTTGCGCGTGTGTGTGTGTGTGTGTGTGTGTGTTGTGGGGTGAGAGCGTGTGTGTGTGTGTGTGTGTGTGTGTGTGTGTGTGTGTGTATGTATGTGTGTGCATGTGTGTGTGTGTGTGTGTGTGTGTGTGTGTGTGTGTGAATGTATGTGTGTGTGTGTGTGTGTGAATGTATGTATGTGTGTGTGTGTGTGTGTGTGTGTGTGTGTGTGTGTGTGTGTGTGTGTGTGTGTGTGTGTGTGTGCGTGCGTGAGGGAGGGTAAGGTAGTCAAAACGTTATGGGGGTTTTGTTTGTTTTTTGTTGTTGTTTTGTTTTTGTTTTTGTTTTTTTTACGTTTTGTGTTGGGGTTTTTTTGTTTGGTTTGGGGGGGGGGTTTTTTTTTTGGGGGGGTGTTTTTGTTGGGTTTTTTGTTTTTGTTTTGGGCTGTTGGTGGATAGCGTGCAGGAGTGAAAGGGTTAACAAGCAGAACACTGCCCACTACCTACCTGCACAGGGTGAAGGCGTGTAGACAGACTCCCAATGCCCTCCACTGTAGTGATGGCCACACCGTGCAGGCTGCACACCACAGTCAGACAGGCCACCACACTGCAATGACTGCGGCCCATGAGCAAGGAAATTTTTTTTTTTTTATTAAAAAAACACTGGCAAAAGACACCAAAAGAAATAGTTTCAGTTTCAGTTTCAGTTTTTCAAGATGACGTTCCTGCATTCGGAAATTTTTTTTTTTTTTTTTTTTTTTTTTTTAGGATCTTCGCACTCTGGGAGGTTACCTTTGTGTTCACCTTCTTACCTTCTTTTTTTTTTCTTTTTTTTTTTGTCCCAATATTTTCTACGCCACCTTAATGGCCACAGAAGCTGGAACAGTTTTTATAATGCAATGATGATGAAGTCGATGAGGATGATAATCATAATGCTATGGAATTCCGTCTAGGATTGAGACTGCGTGACAGGGCTAAGTCTCTCTCTCTCTCTCTCTCTCTCTCTGTCTCTCTCTCTGTCTGTCTCTGTCTCTCTCTCTCTCTGTCTCTGTCTCTGTCTCTCTCTGTCTCTGTCTCTCTCTCTGTCTCTCTCTCTCTCTAACACCCTCAATGACGCATCCGTGAAGTGAATGAGACTCGACTGTGTGGTTCCAGTCTTCCCAGTGAGCCCATAGCACGCCCAACTCTGGGTAGGAGCCGGTAAATTCACTCGGAATTAATTCCATATGCACCAACGTCAGAGGTGCCATGTGATGGAGAAGATCCAGATTGATCACGGTACAAGCCTTGAGCCTGCACATAAACCCATGAGCTGGCCAGGTCCTGACGTCCTACCTAGATAGTTCCATAACCCTGGGGTCGTTGGGGAGTGAGGTGGCAAAGACATCAACTTTTTCCGGGGCCAGCACCACGAGGGCGGCGCCCATCCTTTCTCCTTCGCTTCAAATTCAAATTTATAGTCACTTTTTTAAAACCAAGACTTAAGAAAGGCAAGAAGGCTAATTGGTCTTGAAGGGGTGGGACCTGGGAAATCAACCTATCTCTCCAATGTTTTATACCAAGGCAGCCGGACAATGCCCTGCTCTTCACGATTTTCAACTGCCGTGGGATCTTTAGCGCGCGCAGCCAGAGGGCACACGGGTCCGATTCGTTTTTCGTCCCCTTCCGAAGGACTGGACGTCCAGTTCGATTTTCCGAACAAACTGAGGAGAAAAGTCAAGGCCTGTACGGGGAGCGAACCCTGGAACCTGGAGTTTAGTTATTGGCAGGCGAATGTCTGAACCACTGTGCCACTCTTCTCCTCAGCCAAACAACAACAAAAAAAACATCCCCTTCATGGCTTGTGGAGCCGTGGCATCGTGTCTGTGGGGAGTCAAAGGGTTAACTGTCTGTCTAGAACCACAGATGTCCTGGTTCCATTCCCTATCGCATAGAATTTCCCCCGTCCTTCCTTCCTTTGACTCTCGCAGCCTATCCACCAACTGCAAAAACTTAACCCTTTGACTCCCTCGCCTTATCCACCAGCTTCCTGCAAGGCGAGGGACTCATAGGGTTAAGTTTTTATTGTTGCTGTTGTTGTTTGTTTGTTTGTTTTTGTTTGTTTAGTTGGTTGGTTGGTTGTTGTTTTTTGTGGGTTTTTTGTATTTTTGTTTGTTTGGGTTTTTTTCTTTTCTTGTTTTTTTTGTTGTTGTTTTTTTTTTGCAGTTAGTGGGTAGGGCGCGGGAGTCAAAGGTTTAAAGCTCAGCCGGCTGCGTAGAGCTATATCAGAGCTATGACCAGTTCAAAACACACACAATACTTCAACAACAACAAAATGGGGGGTTGGGAGAGAAAAATTAAGTACACGTATCAATGCATTCGTGCACACAATCCGAGGACATGCCCCTTGCGTTGACCACTCCAATTCATCGTACAGGGGATTAAAAAAAAAACATACATGAATACAAATTTGAATATAACTAAAGACACTAAAACATATATAAAAACAGGCCTAAATTACCTCGAATTGCTTCCACATATCACATTTCCTTAAAGCCAAAATGCACTTAACACATGTACCCAATGATCATTCCTAAGAGAAAGTACATAAGACTTTATCGAACACATACAGGTGTATGAGATGTGGTTTCTAAGAAGAATCTTAAGAGTTTCATGGACAGCAAAGAAAACAAACGAGACAGTCTTGTTGGAGGCAGACACAAGTAGATCACTCATAAGGAAGATTAGGAAAAGACAGGCAACATTTATAGGCCATTTTATGAGGAAGGGGGATTTGGAGCACCTGGTCACAACGGGAAAGCTGGAGGGAAGGAGAGCACCAGGTAGACCCAGGGAGAAAATGCTGGACGGACTTGCAGAGTGGCTGGGGACGAGGAGGGTGGGGGAGATGCTAGGGGCAACGAGAGATAGAGACAGATGGAAGTCCATGATCGCCAATGCCATGCGGCAGGGCACCTGATGATGACAGGTGAATGGACCAACCAGGCGGAAAATGATGGGAAGAAACGACAGACAGCAAAAGAACAAGACCCAATTGAAGGGAGTGATAGAAAAGAGGAAATTTCAAACACAGAATTTCCTGAAGGTGGGGACACTATTTGTATTGAAAGAGCCCCAGGCGATGAACATAAGACAGGTGAAGAGACGGAAAAGAACAAACTGCACTCAGTCAGCAAAGTAAGAAAAACTACAGTATCAGTTTTTCAAGATGACGTCTCCACGCTCGGAATGAACTTCATAATTATGAACTATCGTCACAGGTGCCATGAAATGGAAAAGATCCAGAATTAATCATGGCACAAGCACATGGAGAAGATCCAAAATGATCATGGCACCTGCCTTAAGCCTGCACATAAACCCTATGTGTTGACAAGCCACTGATGCCACGTGATGGAGAAGATCCAAAATAATCATAGCACAAACCTTAAGCCTGCACATAAGCCCATGAGCTGGCCAGGTCCTGAGGTTCTACCTAGGCTATGGAGAAGATCCCAGAATGATCATGGCACAAGCCTTAAGCCTGCACATAAACCTTGTATGTTGGCAAGCCACTGATGCCATGTGATAGAGAAGATCCAAAACGATCATGGCACAAGCCTTAAGCCTGCACATAAACCTATGAGCTGGCCAGGTCCTGAGGTCCTACCTAGTCTATGGAGAAGATCCAGTATAATCATGTCACAAGCCTTAATCCTAAACATAAACCCTATGTGTTGACAAGCCACTGATGCCACGTGATGGAGAAGATCCAGAATGATCATGGCACAAGCCTTAAGCCTGCACATAAACCCATGAAACGGCCAGGTCCTGAGGTCTTACCTAGCCTGTGTTTTTTGTTACCTTATACTAGTACTGTATCCAAACGAAAACCATCAAGAACAACAAGAACAAATGAGAGCAAAACCAAAGAGTAACAGTCAATCTAGCCAATAAAACAACACAACCAGCAGTATAAAAAACATAACAAAGGACCCCCCCCCTCCCTCCCCATACAACATTCGAGAACGAGTGAGGTGTACGGGGCATTCTCCATGCAGAGACAGGCGGAAATAAAGTCCCGCAGAGACCAGACCCTACTTGCAAAGCTGAGGTCGGGTCACCACTCTTTTGCTGCGGGCCTATAAACATAGGATCGACTCAGCAACGGATCCAATGTGTCCCCTGTGCAACGAGGAGGAACAAGATCTGGCACATTGGATCCAAAGATGCCCCGCAATCGAGTACATGCGGTGGCAATTATTCGGGGAGGACAGCGGGAGGCTGGAGTGCCTCACCAAGTATCCCGTGAAGGCGGTGGATCTGGCAAGGAGAACTCTCCTTGGATCTCGACAACAGCAATGATGTCGCCCATTTCCACACACACACACACACACACACACACACACACACACACACACACACACACACACACACACACACACACACGTACATACACACACACACATACACACAAGTACGTATACATGTATACACACACACACATACACACACACATACATACACACACACATACACACACGTACATACACACACATACACACACACACACACATACACACACACACACGTACATACACACACACACACATACATACACAAACACACACACATACATACACACACACACATACACACACAAACACATACACACACACGTGTGCGCACACACACACAAACACACACATACACACGCACACCTACACACACACACACACACATACACACGTACACACGTACACACACACTCACACGTACACACACACACACACGTACATACACACACACATACACACACACATATACACACACGTACATACACACACACATATACATACACACACAAATACATATACACACACACACATACACACACACACAAACAGAATTATCTTTAACGTTCCGTTACTTCTCATGTTCAATGTTATGGTTAGCCAATTTTGCTGTTTCAATCGTTAATCCTCTTTTCTCCTCATGTATCCTTTTATTTTATTTTTTTTTTTTTTTTTCTAAAATCACTTTAGTGAATAGACATTAAATCAAAGACCACCACACACACACACACACACACACACACACACACACACACACACACATACACACACACAACACACACACACACACACACAACACACACACACACACACACACACACACACACACACACACACAACACACACAAGAGCCAGCAAAGGATACTGTATTGTGTCTTGGTCAGGCAGATAACGAGACATCATAACGGTACAGGCACCACATCCCCCCTCCCCACACCCTGCCTTGGTCCCCGTCAACTGTACTGGTTCTTGGTTAAGGAATTTGTGTATACACATGATGATATTGTATAGTTGAGGTGTAGGGTATAGGCCTATGTATATACAAAGTGTAGAGTTAAAATTTATGACACTGGAAAAATCCCCAAAGATATGTCAAAATCAATTTTCAGTGCACTTCCAAAGAAGACAGGGGCTATAGAATGTGAATTCCATTGCACAATCAGTTTGATGAGTCCTGTAACAAAAATCCTGTTAAATATAATCATGGTGAGGACAAGGAATAGAATCAAAAGAGAAATAGCAGAAGAACAGTGTGGATTTGTGGAAGGGAAAGGAAATATTAATGCCATATACATCCTAAGAACTATCATAGAGAGGTCAATCGAGATGAATAAAGATTTGTATTTATGCTTTGTTGATTATACCAAGGCTTTCGATCGGGTAAGACATGAAGAATTGATCAACCAGCAGGAGAGGCTCAATGTTGATGGAAAAGATCTACGAATAATCAGGAATATGTACTGGGAACAAACAGCTGCAATGAGAATAAAAAACGATATAAGCTCTTTCCAAAACATCAAAAGAGGAGTCAGAGAGGGTTGTGTTTTTGTCACCAGATCTGTTTTCACTTTACAGCGAAAACATCATGAGAAACCTAGAAGAAGACCCTGGATTAAAGGTTGGAGGAAAAACGATAAACAATATTCGATACGCAGATGACACCGTGCTAATTGCAGAAAATGAAAGGGACCTACAAAATCTTGTGAATATACCAGAAATAGAAAGCAAAGGTAAGGGGTTGGAACTAAACAGCAGGAAGACTAAAGTCATGGTGATCAGTTAAAAACATGAAATCCCCTCATGCAAAATAACAGCAAAGGGCGCGACCTTGAGACAGGTTGATAAATTTAAATACCTGGGAACGATCATTTCATCAGACGGCAAATGTACATCAGAAATAGTCAGCAGAATCGGCCAAGCCAAAACAGCATTCAAGAAGATGACAAGCATTCTTACCAACAACTGCCTATCAATTAAAATCAGGAAGAGAGTTCTTGAATGTTATATATAACCAATACTGTTGTGCGGTTGTGAGGCGTGGACAGTCAATAAGCAAAGCCAGAACAAGATTAAGGCAGCCGAGGTGTGGTTTCTAAGAAGAATGTTGAGAGTTCCATGGACAGCAAAGAAAACAAACGAGACAGTCTTGATGGAGGCAGACACAAGTAGATCACTCATAAGAAAGATTAGGAAAAGACAAGCAACATTTATAGGACATTTTATGAGGAAGGGGGATTTGGAGCACCTGGTCACAACGGGAAAGCTGGAGGGAAAGAGAGCACCAGGTAGACCTAGGAAGAGAATGCTGGACGGACTTGCAGAGTGGCTGGGGATGAGGAGGGTGGGGGAGATGCTAGGGGCAACGAGAGATAGAGACAGATGGAAGTCCATGATCGCCAACGCCATGCGGCAGGGTACCTGATGATGATGATAGTTGAGGTGTAAGGTATAGGCCTATGTATATACATAGTGTATAGTAAAGGTGTAGGGTATAGGCCTATGTATATACATATTGTATAGTATAGGTGTGGGGTATAGGCCTATGTATATACATAGTGTATAGTATAGGTGTAGGGTATAGGTCTATGTATATACATAGTGTATAGTATAGGTGTAGGGTATAGGCCTATGTATATACATATTGTATAGTATAGGTGTAGGGTATAGGCCTATGTATATACATAGTGTATAGTATAGGTGTAGGGTATAGGTCTATGTATATACATAGTGTATAGTATAGGTGTAGGGTATAGGCCTATGTATATACATAGTGTATAGTTAAGGTGTAAGGTATAGGCCTATGTATATACATATTGTATAGTATAGGTGTAGGGTATAGGTCTATGTATATACATAGTGTATAGTATAGGTGTAGGGTATAGGCCTATGTATATACATAGTGTATAGTAAAGGTGTAGGGTATAGGCCTATGTATATACATATTGTATAGTATAGGTGTAGGGTATAGGACTATGTATATACATAGTGTATAGTATAGGTGTAGGGTATAGGTCTATGTATATACATAGTGTATAGTAAAGGTGTAGGGTATAGGCCTATGTATATACATAGTGTATAGTATAGGTGTAGGGTACAGGCCTATGTACATACATAGTGTATAGTATAGGTGTAGGGTATAGGCCTATGTATTATACATAGTGTATAGTATAGGTGTTGGGGTATAGGACTATGTATATACATAGTGTATAGTAAAGGTGTAGGGTATAGGTCTATGTATATACATAGTGTATAGTTGAGGTGTAGGGTATAGGCCTATGTATATACATAGTGTATAGTAAAGGTGTAAGGTATAGGCTATGTATATACATAGTGTATAGTATAGGTGTAGGGTATAGGTCTATGTATATACATAGTGTATAGTAAAGGTGTAAGGTATAGGACTATGTATATACATAGTGTATAGTAAAGGTGTAGGGTATAGGTCTATGTATATACATAGTGTATAGTTGAGGTGTAGGGTATAGGCCTATGTATATACATAGTGTATAGTAAAGGTGTAAGGTATAGGCCTATGTATATACATAGTGTATAGTATAGGTGTAGGGTATAGGTCTATGTATATACATAGTGTATAGTATAGGTGTGGGGTATAGGCCTATGTATATACATAGTGTATAGTAAAGGTGTAGGGTATAGGCCTATGTATATACATAGTGTATAGTATAGGTGTGGGGTATAGGCCTATGTATATACATAGTGTATAGTATAGGTGTAGGGTATAGGACTATGTATATACATAGTGTATAGTATAGGTGTGGGGTATAGGCCTATGTATATACATAGT
>JAPXFY010000019.1:4337154-4359654 GCA_030674185.1 Monoplex corrugatus
TCTCTCTCTCTCTGTCTCTCTCTCTGTCTCTCTCGTCTCTCTCTGTCTCTCTCTCTCTGTCTCTCTCTCTCTCTCCTCTGTCTCTCTCTCTCTCTGTCTCTCTGTCTCTCTCTCTGTCTCTCTCTCTCTCTCTGTCTCTCTCTGTCTCTCTCTCTCTCTCTCTCTCTTCTGTCTGTCTCTCTCTCTTCTCTCTCTGTCTCTCTCTCTCTCTCTGTTCTCTCTCTCTCTCTTCTCTCTCTCTCTCTCTCTTGTCTCTCTCTGTCTCTCTCTCTGTCTGTCTCTCTCTCTCTGTCTCTTCTCTCTCTCTGCTCTCTCTCTCTCTCTCTGTCTCTCTCTCTCTCTCTCTCTACCCTTCTCCTCCTCTTCCTACTACTACTACTACTACTACTATTAACGATAATGATAACAATAATAACACTAATAATAATCATAATGACATTTATAGGGCACCATATCTTGATACAAGAATCAAACCAAGGCGCACACTCTCACCGTTCACCAAAACAATCACCACCACCAACAACAACAACAACGATCAAAACTCCAGGGCACGAAGCACACACAAACTGGAGGGGAAGGACAGGAGGGCAGTGGGGCAAAACAGTCAACGTGTAGAGGGGGAAATCACTGCTGAGCAAAAAAGGTATGTCTTCAAGCAGCGACCGACTGTGATACAGTTGTATCGAGGATTTTCTCCCAGGTGATAATTCAGTTTTTCAATTTTCAGTTTCTCAAGATGGACGTCTCCACGCTCGGAATGAATTCCATGTGCACTGACGTCACAGGTGCCATGTGATGGAGAAGATCCAGACTGATCACGGCACAAGCCTTAAGCCTGCACATAAACCCAATGAGCTGGCCAGGTCCTGAGGTCCTACCTAGATAGTTCCATAACCCTGGGATCGTATGGGAGTGAGGAGGCAGAGATCTCAACTTTTCCCGAGTCCAGCACCACAAGGGCGGTGCCCATCCCCTCTCCCTCGCTTCAAATACATATTCATATTCCCATTATTTTTTTACCAAGACTTCAGAAAGGCAAGAAGGCTAATTGGTCTTCAAAAGGTGGGACCTGGGAAATCAACCTATCTCTCCAATGTTTTATACCAAGGCAGCCGGGCAATGCCCTGCTCTTCACGATTTTCAACTGCCGTGGGATCTTTAGCGTGTGCAGCCAGAAGGCACACGGGTCCGACTCATTTTTCGTCCCCTTCGAAGGACTAGACGTCCTATTCGATTTTCTGGTCAAACTGAGGAGAAAAGTCGAGGCCTGTACGGGGAGCGAACCCTGGAACCTGGAGTTTAGTTATTGGCAGGAGAACGTCTCAACCATTCTGCCACTCTTCTCCCTGATAATTCAATACGGCTAGCAATGTTACAGGCCTCTTGTTGTTATTGTTATTGTTGTTTAAAGCCCAGCCGACTGCATACCGCCGTATTAGGGCTATAACCGCTTCAAAACATACAAAACTTGAACAAGAAAAAAAAAAAAGAAAATTAAGTACACATATCAATGCATTCGCGCAAATAATCTAAGGACATGCCCCCGGCATTGACCACTCCGTCCAATTTATCGCACATGGGAGATTCGAAAAACAACCTGAATACAAATATAAGCATACATAAGGATACCAAAACATATATAAAAACAGGCATAGATTACCTAAAATTGTTTCCGCATATCTCACTTCCCTAGAGCCAAAAATGCACTGAACACATGTACCCAATTATCAATCCTAAGAAAAAGTACGTTAGACTTTATCGAACACATACAGGTAAATGGACCATTAAGGCAGAAAATGATGGGTAAAAATGACAGAAAGCAAAGCAACAAGGCAGAAACAAAGAGAGTGACAGAAAAGAGGAAATTTCTAGCAGGGAATTGCCAGAAGGTGGGGATACTTTTATACTGAAAGAGCCCCCAGCATTCCCACGGGGAATTACAGGCCTCTAGAGCTGAACCTAGCTCAGTCAGTTACAACACCTGATATACATGATCCATGCCCAGCGCAGATGGACAAGCATGAACTGTGTGCTAGTTCTGCTAGGGAATGTACACAGTCAGACAGACAGACGCACACACATACACAGACCACGCGAGTGCACAGCGAGAGAGGAGACAGACAGACAGAGAGACGACAGAGAGAGACTGAGAGACGAGACAGACGGACAACAGGCAACAGACAGACAGACAGACAGTAAGACGAGACAATGGCACACACACACACACACAAACACACACACACACACACACACATACACACACGCGCGCGCACACACACATACACACACGCACACACACACACGCACACACACACACACACATACACACACACACACGCACACATACACACACACACTGAGGATGCTGACTAGCGTACACTCAAGCTTGTTCAACAAATGATCCTTAACCCAACTTGTCATCTTCTCTATCACACAAACACATATTCTCTCTTTTCCCTTTCTCGTTTTTATTTGTTTTAGTTTTACTTATTTTATCTTATTTCATTTTACCTTATCTTATTTATTTATTTTACTTTATTTTATTCTATTCTAATTTCATTTTCTATTTTATTTTATTTTATTTTATCTTATTTTATTTTATTTCATTTTTTTTCAGTTTGTTTTGTTTCATTTTATTTATTTTATTTTATTTTATTTCATTTCATTCTATTTTGTTTTGTTTCATGTTTTGTTCCTCCTGTATTATGAATATGGCGCTCTAATAATTGAGCCAAGGAACAACAAAATGGTTGGTTATCCTGAGTTCGAACCACGACACCTGTGTTATGTGTATGGCTCCCTGATCAGCTGAACTACCAGGACCACAAACAGAAGAAGAAGAGGAGGAGGAGGAAGAGGAAGAAGGAGGAGGAGGAGAAGGAGGATGAAGAAGAAGAAGAAGAGGAAGAAGAAGAGGAGGACGACGACGACGACGAAGAGGAGGAGGAGGAGAAGGAAAGGAACAAGAACAAAAACAAGAACAAAAATCCTGTGGTTGCACACAAAAGTCAAGCCATAGTGACATCTTACCCTCTGCCCATTGACGAAGAAGATCAGTTTGTCCGTGTCCATTATCCTTCTTCAGCACTCTCACAGAGGAACCAGGGCTGGCGTTGGTAGTAGTAGCCTGCAGAGTCCCACACACTGCAATCAAATTGTGGATTATAATCATTATGTATTCACAGAGTTACGATTTTCTCAGATGGGTTATACACACGTTGTTTTTGTCCACATTGTGCAGGCGATAGATTTATTGCTTTGTGGGTTGGTTGGTTCTTTTCACTGGGGGGATCCCCGAAAACATCGCAATAGAGCTGTATGTACAATACAATACAATACACACACACACACACACACACACACACACACACACACACACACACAACACACACACACACACACACCCCACACACACACACACACACACACACGCACACGGCTATAAATGGGGAGAAAGAATAAAAGCAATGGAAAATTATAGAGAGCATATTATATACAATTATATATTACAATGTGATTCCCCTCCCAGTGGAGACAGGCTGCAGCGGGGATTGAGTGAGGTCAGGATTTTATGCAGAGGAGAAAAGGTGAGTTTTGAGAGCGGACTTGAAGGAGACAAAAGTAGGTTGCTGACGGACTGAGAGAGGAAGTTTGTTCCAGGAAAGTGGACCAGAAACAGAGAAGGCTCGTGGACCATAGGTATTGAGCTTAGTGCGTGGAAAGCTAAAAGTCAGAGGATCGGAGGCAGAGCGGAGGGTACGTGAGGGAAGATAGATCTCAAGTAGGCTTGACAGGTAATCGGGGGCTGCGTTATTGACGCTTTTGTAGCACATATACACCTGGCTCTATTGTTTAATTGTCTCGTTTGTAGTCTAACATAAGTGTGATTGGCTGTACTGCTAGATGTTGGTTAATCCTAAGCCTTCAGTTGAGAGGTTAGTTTGTCTGGCTGGCCAGACATTGTCAACATCCTGTCTCAGATTGAAGTACAGGTCTGGGCCGGTTTATACTTGAGGGGTTCTACGTTGGTTAATCCTAAGCCTTCAGTCGAGAGGCTAGTTTGTCTGCCTTGCCAGACATTGTCAACATCTTGTCTCAGACTGAAGACAGTGAAGTACAGGTATGGGCCTGTTTCCACCCGAGATGTTTCTGTGACAGAGCCATGGACTCAAGATCTGAGATCTTGAGTTCAGTCCCAGCCCACAACATTAAACACTGGCTTGTTTGCTGCCCATCTTAATATTTCCATCATTCTGATGGTGTTAGCTTAGTGTTTCACAGGTCCACTGACCTGTTGGCTGCCCATCTTAATGTTTCCATCATTCGGGGTGGTGTCAGCTTAGTGTTTCACAGATCCACTGGCCTGTTGGCTGCCCATCTTATTGTTTCCATCATTCGGGTGGTGTCAGCTTACTGTTTCGAAGGTCCACTGACCTGTTGGCTGCCCGTCTTAATGTTTCCATCATTCTGGTGGTGTCAGCTTAGTGTTTCACAGGTCCACTGACCTGTTGGCTGCCCGTCTTAATGTTTCCATCATTCTGGTGGTGTCAGCTTACTGTTTCATAGGTCCACTGGCCTGTTCACTGCCCATCTTAGTTTCCTTCATTCTGGTGTGTCAGCTTAGTGTTTGATAGGTCCACTGGCCTGTTCACTGCCAATCTTATTGTTTCCATCATTCTGGTGGTGTCAGCTTAGTGTTTCACAGGTCCACTGGCCTGTTCACTGCCCATCTTAATGTTTCCGTCATTCTGGTGGTGTCAGCTTAGTGTTTCACAGGTCCACTGGCCTGTTTACTGCCCATCTTAATGTTTCCGTCATTCTGATGGTGTCAGCTTAGTGTTTCACAGGTCCACTGGCCTGTTCACTGCCCATCTTAATGTTTCCGTCATTCTGGTGGTGTCAGCTTAGTGTTTCACAGGTCCACTGGCCTGTTCACTGCCCATCTTAATGTTTCCGTCATTCTGGTGGTGTCAGCTTAGTGTTTCACAGGTCCACTGGCCTGTTCACTGCCCATCTTAATGTTTCCATCATTCTGGATGTATAATCTTAGTGCTTGAATGGTCCACTGGCCTGTTTGCTGCCATGTTAATGTTTCCATCATTCTGGTGGAGTCAGTTAAACGTTTTAAAGATATCACCCCCCCCCTCCCCCAGCAACACACACCACACATTTATCCCCATTCCCGCTCAGTTCAAGATCTTGTCAACGCATAAGGTTTTGCGCAGGCTCAGGAAGTCTGCCAGATAATTGCTGGCAGATTGGGATGGAGCGCATGTGGAGATGTCCGAGTGCGATGAATCCCTATTGAACAAATTCCAAGCACTATAAAGCAATGGACGCTTGTTAACGTCCTATCGGTATACTCAGCCCTAACGGTATATTTCGTTGAAAACAGCATACGCAACATTGTTTACGAAACCTGAAGCTGAAACTTTCAGCGTATTGCTTTGGAAGATTGTAAATGTGTACACAATGAAAATTAAAAGGTCACGATTAAGTTAGAAATGTAGTTATTTAAAATCTCTTGGTACAATTTGGCATCCCTTCCTGACCTACTCTTGGTTTCGTCTGCTTTTACAGAGAACGGTGATACATTAATATTCCATCATTCTGGTGGTGTCAGCCAAGTGTTTCATAGGTCCACTGGCCTGTTGGCTGCCAATCTTAATATTTCCATCATTCTGGTGGTGTGAGCTTAGTGTTTGAATGGTCCACTGGCCTGTTTGCTGCCCCCCCCCCCCCTCCAACACATTATTCAAAGCCATTTCATCATTTTGGTTGACGGTCCTACTTCGATCAAATGTGCACTAAAACAAATAATTATCTTTTTTTAATTCATTCTATATGAACAAATTTGTGATTTTCTAAAACAGTAGGAATGTTCGTAAAACATAAAGTGGAACGTGATAATTTTTGTGTTGCTATACCAGTATACGCGCTTGCTGTGCCAGTAATGAGATACATAATTACAACACATTCGGTTGCCAGTGCTAAGTGCTTCTGGGGAGGAGTTGTTAGTCGGGATGTGTGGGATGGAAAATACCTGCTTCTAAATGCATATGGCTGAGTATACTGATAAGGTATTAACAGACGTTCATACTGAGTGTTTTCACCTTTTCGGCGGAAGTCACCAGACACTGACCTGAAGTACAAGATTTTTCACGTGCGTGTATTCTGCTCTGCGTGATTATACACACGGAGGGGGATGCTGGGGGCTCTTTCAGTATAAATAGTATTCCCTCCTTCTGGAAATTTTGTGGTGAAATTTCGTCTTTTCTGTTACTCTGTTTCTGTATTGTTCCTTTGCTTTCTGTCATTTCTTCTTACCATGTTTTGCCGTGCTGGTCCATTCATCTGTAGGCCTATGTGTTTTATAAAATCTTACGTACTCAGGATTGATAATTGGGTGTGTGTATTAAGTGCATTTTTGGCTCTTTGAAAACGGGATGTGCAGAAGCAGTTTTACGTAATTAAAGTTCGTTTATACATATATGTAAGTGAAATTCTTGTTGGCAGAATTTTTGTTACACACACACGCTCGCGCGAGCACACACACACACACACACACACACACACACACACACACACACACACACACACACACACATACACACACACACACACACACACACACACACACACACACACACACACACACACACACACACACACACAAGAAAACACAAACAAAAACAGACACACACGTACACACGCATGTACACAAACACATGCGCACGCGCGCACATACACACACACACATATAAACATACGCATTCACACACACGCAGGCACACACACTCACACACACACGCAGGCACACACACACACGCAGGCACACACACACACACGCAGGCACACACACACACACACACACACATCTATTCGACATTAGATAGAAGAACGCTGATTATAGTTACCGAAAACTTTCAAGAATTTCTTACAGAATACAGAAAACAGACTTTGCAGTAATGTTTGCACATTAACTATAGTCTAAACACCCAAAACTACAGGCATAAACACTCCTGGAATATAATCAACCCCTTTGATTCCCGCACCCTGTCCACCAGCAACCCTGCATTGTCAACCACGCAAGCAAACAGGAACCAGGAAAAAAAACACGAAAATAAATAAATAAATAAAAAAGAATAAGAACGCGTATTTAATACAAGAAGACAAGACAGGCGCAAGTTTTCGGCCAACTGGCCTTTGTTCCTTTGGTTTTTTTTATTTTTTTTTTTTTTATTTCATGCAAGCAAAAGCAAAAACTGAACCCTTTGACTCCCTCATCCTATCCACCAGCTTCATGCAGGAAGCTGGTGAATAGGGTGAGGGAGTCAAAGGGTTAAGTTTTTGTAGTTGGTGGACAGGGTGCGACAATCGAAGGATTAAATGACCTGACTAACATTGATAGATGTTCACACAACCTTTCGTTTGTGTAAGATTAGCAACGACAGATAATGTTAGTGGGCACACACACACACACACACACACACACACACACACACACACACACACATACACACACACACACACACACACACACACACACAGGCACACACACACACACACACACACACACACACACACACACACACACACACACACACACACACACACACATCCACATCCTTTTTCTTAAGACCTTGCCGCTTCCTTTTAATTTTTTTTACGTCCCTTACTCTGTTCCCCTCTCCCCTCCACAACCCCCCCCCCCCCCCTTATTTCATCCTCCATGCCATTTTTCCCCGTCTAATATCACTTATAGTGAAAAGACGTTAAATCAAGCAACGAACGAACACACACACACACATAATAATTAATAATAATTACAATATTTATATAGCGCAAAATCTTGATAAAATCAAATCTAAGCGCTGAAGCAGACACACACGCAAGCACGCACGCACGCACGCACGCACACACACGCACGCACTCACACACACACACACACACACACACACACGCATGGCTATAAATGGGGAGAAAGAATAAAAGCAATAAAAGCAAGAATAAAACCAATGCAGGAGGCTGGTGGATAGGGTGAAGAAGTCAAAGGGTTAAGTGTTTGCTTTGCTAGCATGGTTGACAATGCAGAATGCTGGTGGACAGGATGCGGGAGTCAAAGGAGTTAAATGCTGGAACACGTTTGCTGAGATCTTACGTATCACAGACAATGTACTGTTACAGTAACTGTATTATACTACAGTACGTGTCCTAGGTTTGGTCAGACTCTACTGATAAACGAATGAGAAATCACTGCAGGTAGCAGGCTGCTTTGTGTACCTAGCTACTATCTGATTAGTTACAAGTACGTTGAAACTTTCACCTGAAGCATACCTACTCCACTAGACGAACAACATCAACAGAACCATTAAAGAGAAATTAAAATGCAAGATTGAACAAAAGTGAAAAGTGACTTGCCTCGACTGTGGTGTCTTCTCTGGTAGCTGTTTTGTTTCTGTCCGATTTTGCTGTGGCTTCAACAGCTGAAAACAAACGCTGGTGGATAAAATGGGTCACAGAACACTTATAACGTGTGTGAACAGCCATGTGATCTACAAAGTTATTTTCAACGGCTAGTCGGAATGTATGGCGCACAACCGGTTTACTCTTGGGACGAATTGAATTTTTGCAATAATTTTTTTTTTTTTCAAACTTTAAGGATAAGCCTAATTTTGCTTTTTTTTTTTTTTTAAAGTAGCAAGTACGCCATCGGCGATTTGTTTTCTTCAGAAGAGTAAAGTGATGTTTCAGCAAAAATTCAACCAGCTGGAAAGCCTTATATCTGCAGACAGCAACATCATAGTCTACGCAACAAAAATGAAGTCTACGCAAAAATGGCAAAAGTAGCGTAGTCAATGAACAGGCTCAGCAACATCTGGAATCTTCCATCAGCTAATCATCATCATCATCATGACCATCATCATCATCATCATCATCATCATCATCATCAAGTGCCTTGCCACATGGCGTTGGCGATCATGGCCATCCATATGCATCTGTCCCTTGTTGCCGCAAGTACATCTTCCACCCTCTCTGTCTTCAGCCACTTTGCAAGTCCGTCCAATATCATTTCCCTGGGTCTACCTGGTGCTCCCTTTCCCTAGCTAATAAACACCAAATTAATAATCTACACGTCCAATGTCTGATAAATCCTGCTTTATGTTTGGGAGACTTAGCGAACTGAAGTAAACAGGAACCAGAAGAAAGAAAAAAACATGAAAAAAGAATAAGAATAAGAACGCATATTTAATACATACAAGAAGACAAAACAGCTCATTGCATGTCTTCTGGGCTTCTCTCGTTGAATTATGCCCTCGTTTTTTTTTCTCAGGCATCATCATCATCATCATAATCATCATCATCATCATCATCATCATCAAGTGCCCTGCCGCATGGCGTTGGCGATCATGGCCCTCTATATGCATCTGTCTCTTGTTGCCGCAAGCACATCTTCCACTCTTTTCTGTCCTCAGCCACCCTACAAGTCCGTTCAATATTTTCTCCCTGGGTCTACCTGGTGCTTTCTTTCCCTCCAGCTTTCCCGTTGTGACCAGGTGCTCTAATTCCCCTTTCCTCATAAAATGGCCTATAAATGTTGCCTGTCTTTTCCTAATCTTCCTTATCAATGATCTTGTGTCTGCCTCCATCAAGACTGTCTCGTTTGTTTTCTTTGCTGTCCATGGAACTCTCAACATTCTTCTTAGAAACCACATCTCTGCTGCCTCAATCTTGTTCTGGCTTTGCTTATGAAATAGAGTCACCTAGAAGGCTTTGAAAGAAGATGTCTTCAACTAATCCTGAAAAGTAGATGGAAGAAACGCATCTCCAACAATGTGGCGGCCACACGATCTGACCTCAGTGGTGTTGTCAAACTCATACTGCTGTTTCATGCGCTCACGCACGTGCACACACACACACACACACACACACACACACACACACACACACACACACACACACACACACACACACACACACACACTAACATGAACACACGCACACACACACGAACACACGCACACGCAGGCACACACATACACAGGGACACACACACATACACACACACACACACACACACACACACACACACACACACACACACACACACATACACATGCACACACACACACGCACACACACACGAACACACGCACACGCAGGCACACACATTCACAGGGACATACACACACACACACACACAGAGGCACACACACACAGAGGCACACACACACACACACACATTGCAATAAATAATTGTATATAATATGCTCTCTATAATTTTCCATTGCTTTTATTCTTTCTCCCCATTTATAGCCGTGTGCGTGTGTGTGCATGAGTGCGTGTGTGTGCGTGCGTGCGTGCGTGCGTGTGTGTGCGTGCGTGCGTGTGTGTGTGTCTGTTTCAGCGCTTAGATTTGATTTTATCAAGATTTTGCGCTATATAAACATTGTAATTATTATTATTATTTGCATACACACACACATACACACGCACATATACATACACACACATACATACACGCACGCACGCATACACACAACACACACATGCGCGCGCGCACGCGCACACACACACACATACACACCCCGCACGCACGCACACACACATACACACACGCATGCACACACACATACACACACACGCACGCACGCGTGCACACATACACATACAGAGAGAGACAGAGACAGAGAGACAGACAGAGACAGAGGAGAGAGAGACAGAAGAGAAACAGAGAGAGACAGAGAGAGACAGAGAGGAAGCAGAAACGGCATGATTCCATTCATCAAAACATGATTCTGGTCGAACTCACTGTGCTATGAGAAAATAGAACGGAGGAAGACCATATCTACAAGACTAAAAAGTATGCAATTCTGCAAGCATTTTGAGGAAATCCAGCTTCCAAACCAAAGTCCTCACCCTAGATACGGAGGTGAGAGTTAGGGAGATTGGTTGGCACATCTGCTTAGAACCTCATGAAACAGCTCTCGATTTCTGATAAGGAGGGGACCAGAACCTTACAGGCAAAGGTTGATGAAGGGACCAGAACTTTACAGGCAAAGGTTGACGAGGGGACCAGAAACTCAAAGGCAAAGGTTAATGAGAGGACCAGAACCTTAAAGGCAAAGGTTGATGAAGGGACCAGAACCTTACAGGCAAAGGTTGACGAGGGGACCAGAAATCAAAGGCAAAGGTTAATGAGAGGACCAGAACCTTTAAGGCAAAGGTTGATGAAGGGACCAGAACCTTACAGGCAAAGGTTGATGAAGGGACCAGAACCTTACAGGCAAAGGTTGATGAAGGGACCAGAACCTTAAAGGCAAAGGTTGATGAAGGGACCAGAACCTAAAAGGCAAAAGTTGATGAAGGGACCAGAACCTTACAGGCAAAGGTTGATGAAGGGACCAGAACCTTAAAGGCAAAGGTTGATGAAGGGACCAGAACCTAAAAGCAAAAGTTGATGAAGGACCAGAACTTACAGGCAAAGGTTGATGAAGGGGCCAGAACCTTACAGGCAAAGGTTGATGAAGGACCAGAACCTTACAGGCACAGGTTGATGAAGGGACCAGAACCTTAAAGGCAAAAGTTGATGAAGGGACCAGAACCTTAAAGGCACAGGTTGATGAGGGGACCAGAACCTTAAATGGAAATGTTGATGAGGGGACCAGAACCTGAAAGACAAAAGTTGACGAGGGGACCAGAACCTTAAAGGCAAAGGTTGATGAGGGGACCAGAACCTTAAAGGCAAAGGTTAATGAAGGGACCAGAACCTTACAGGCAAAGGTTGATGAAGGGACCAGAACCTTACAAGCAAAGGTGATGACAGGGAAATGTACTGTACTGGGGCGTAGGTCACAGAAGCACAAAACAGTCAAAACACCTATCGGTTTCGACCACTGGATCTACCACAGGATACGCTAACGGGGAGAACAAGTGTTTGTGTTTGTGTGAACTATGTTCCGCCCTAAGGTGAGAATAGCACACTTCCTTTTCATCAACTATTCTCTTCTCATGCAAAATAACAGCAAACGGCACAACCTTGCGACAGGTTGATAAGTTTAGATATCTGGGAATGATCATTTCGCCAGACGGCAGATGCACATCAGAAATAGCCAGCAGAATCGGCCAAGCCAAAACAGCATTCAGGAAGATGAAAAGTGTTCTTACCAACAAATGCCCATCAATTAACATCAGGAGAAGAGTTCGTGAATGTTATGTAGAACCGATAATGTTATATGGTTGTGAGGCGTGGACAAGTCAATAAGCAAAGCCAGAACAAGATTGAGGCAGCCGAGACGTGGTCTCTAAGAAGAATGTTGAGAATTCCATGGACAGCAAAGAAAACAAACGAGATACTATTGATGGAGGCAGACACAAGAAGATCATTGATAAAGAAGATTAGGAAAAGACAGGAAACATTTATAGGCCGTTTTATGAGGAAAGGGGAATTGGAGCACCTGGTCACAACAGGAAAGCTGGAGGGAAAGACAGCACTAGGTAGACCCAGAGAAAAAATAGTGGAATGACTGAGAGAAAAAACAGTGGACGGACTGGCAGAGTGGTTGAGGACAGAGAGGGTGGAAGATGTGCCTCCGGCAACAAGGTAGCCTACAGATACATATGGAGGCCCATGCCATGTGGCAAGGCACTTGATGATGATGATGATGATTCTCTTCTCACCTGTACCACTCGTATTTTTCTTAACTGGTTAAAGGCAATAGTAGAAACAGCTGAAGAAGAGTTCCAGTTGGATCTAGCTGGAGGGGGAACAGAAGAAACTTCATAACGCTTAAAATTTATCTGTTCAGTTGGTGTGGTATCTGAAAGCCAGGTGACATGGCTTTGAGGCACCTGTCCACCTTACCGAGGCGCAGGTTTAAACCCACGTGGAAGAGCAGGGGGGGGGGGGGCAGAGGCAGCAGCGAAAGGACCACCCAGGAGTTATAACCTGAGAACTTTCTGCTGTCCCAGGTCTCCGTAGAATTTCTTGCTACCTCAGGCGGGAAACAGCTGCTGTGCATATAATAATGTAAACCCCGATCGTTACTAACTTCCGGTTTTGGTTCTGTGGCGGTGAAGATTGGATTGTGTGAAGGTAATGACTGATATTGCACGTTAAGCATGGTCACTTAGATGTTTTTCTTTTACTCATAAACTTCCATTTGGTAGGCTGATCTGCTTAGGAGCATATCATTAGTTGCATGTGTTTGAATCGTGTTATTTGAAGCTGTATTCAATCGAACCCATAAATTTTAAAATAACACGCTACTCGCCTACTCAGGCTACTGCACTTACTAAGTTACTTTTATTAGCGTAGGCTACTTCACTAGCTTTACGAAGGATATTCAGAAACAAATTAATCTGGTTATACCCGGATCACACTAGTTAGATCGCTGTTTATGTAACCAAGATTGTGAAGACGGTTAAGCTTCAAGATCCTTGCCTTCGGTGAGTCTGTCTGCCTTCTCTTCAGACATAAGTTGAAGTTCATACCTTTTGAGGCTTCTCGACCGTTTACACATTTGGATTTGCGTTACTAGATAATAATTATTAGATAGTTGATCTAGTCATGATTAGTGTGTATTTTGTTAGCCTACAATGACGGTTGTTATGGTAAGGTTCCAGTGAAAAAGAAATTGTTGGTAGTTTCGGTTCCGTTTCACTTTCAGTTTGACTGTTGTGTGTAGTTTCAGTTCATAATATGAGCTGCAACCAATAACTGAAATGATGAAGATGCAACAAGTGGAAACTGAATGTCAGTCCAGCACTTGACTGTTTTTGAGGCAAGATAGAGTCAAGACTCATGAGTTAGGGTTGAGTAAAAGATTGAGAATTTTTTCTTTTTTTTTAAGCTTAGGCCTAAACATTCATGTTAACTTAACTCTAAACCCTAGACCTCATTTCTCATTGTGATCCCAATGCAGGAGAACAGGTCAGCCAGTCAGACCCCAATTTGGTCAGTGACAGCTGTTTCCATTATTAGCAACATACTGTATAATACGCCATCAGTTTATTCATTTCATGGGTTTTGGATATCTGCCGTGCTGATTATTCTGACAAGTCAGGAGACAGATGACTTTTTTTACTCAGAGTGATTGTTTCTGTGAAAACAATCCAATAAACTTTAAGCTCTTGTAATAATAATAATAATAAAAAAAAAAAAACTGTGAGCAGATTTAAAACATATCAATAGTCAGTATTTTTTAAACAAACAGTGGCAATGTCACGCGCTTAAATAAATATGGCAGCAGAAAAATGTGATTTTTAATTCCAGTCTACAAATACTACAATGTTCAAAGTAGCTCAACAAGATAAGATATTTGATATTGTTTGGTTTCATTAAACAATGCTGAAACCAGTCTCTGCAAGTATAAGCTGAAATTACTTCTGTGTTTCATAACTGATCGTAGCATGGATTTTAAAATACAGTAACTTGTATTCTTTTTCATTTTCATGTCACAAATGAAGTGTGGCTTTGGTGTTTGCCTAAAGTAAAGGCATCAAAAGATGGTTAACCTGTTGACTCCCGCACCCTATCGACCAACTGCACAAACCTAACCCTTTGACTCCTGGGATCCTCACCCTATCCACCAGCTTCCTGCAGAAGTTGGTGGATAGGTGAGAGTGTCAAAGGTACCGTTTTTGCCCTGCTACTGCTAGCATGGTTGACAATGCAGGATGCTTGGTGGATAGGGTGAGGGTGTCAAAGGGTTACCGTTTTTGCCCTGCTACTGCTAGCATGGTTGACAATGCAGGATGCTGGTGGATAGGGTGAGGGTGTCAAAGGGTTACTGTTTTTGCCCTGCTAGCGTGGTTGACATTGCAGGATGCTGGTGGATAGGATGCAGGAGTCAAAGGGTTAAAGTCATCTCAAGGAAATGCTATTGAAAAAAACCCACAGTTGTAACCAAAATCAGGGGTGGAATTCTTCCGCGTATTGACGGATTTCCGCGGATCGAAATCTCAAATCTGCATGTGAATACAATTAATATAGTCATATTTTATGTAGTTTTAGTGTGAGAAATAACAGTGAGGCAATTTTTATGTGAAATTCAGACAAAATTTATTCATTTTCTAACTCAATTCAGAAGTGAATTTAGAGCCCCAAAATGTGCCAGATTGCACAGATTTGTGTTCAGATTTCAAATTTTCCAGGGGAGCATGCCCCCGGACCCCCCTAGATTCAGTTGATTTTTCCTCATTTTTGACTTTCCTCCAATCCCACCCCTGCAAAGTAGTTTTAAACAAAATACTGTAATTTCAAACTAAAGTGCATCATGAGTGTCCAGTCACCAGATGTTTCATGCCAACAAGTCTTCTTCCCAGCCAGAAATAAATGGGAAAGCTGTATTCTGTGTTTTGTGTAGTTATTGTGTGTAACTTACTAACTGTAAGCATGATGATGAACATAACTTGAGTTGGTATGGCAAACCCAAATGTATTCAGGCTTTAAAAACATAAGGTGAGTTTGGTAAGTGACAACCAAAGTGTTCAGGTTTAAAAATATGCAGTTGTTAGAACACAAATGTGTTCGGCTTTAAAAATATAATGCGAGTTTGTAAGCAACCCAAATGTGTTCCGGCTTTAAAAATATAATGCGAGTTTGTATAGCAACCCAAATGTGTTCCGGCTTTAAAAATATAATGCGAGTTTGTATAGCAACCCAAATGTTGTTCCGGCTTTAAAAATATAATGCGAGTTTGTATAGCAACCCAAATGTGTTCCGGCTTTAAAAATATAATGCGAGTTTGTATAGCAACCCAAATGTTTCCGGCTTTAAAATATAATGCGAGTTTGTATAGCAACCCAAATGTGTTCCGGCTTAAAACATAACATGAGTTGATATGGCAGGTCAATGTGTTCAGGCCTTAAGAACATTATGTGAGTTGGTATGGCAATCCAAATGTGTTCAGGCTTTAAGCTAGCATGTCAAAACCTTTGGCAAGCTGAAGAATATAATTAATTGTATGATTTTGAGTTTCAGAAGCAAGCCAGCAAAAAGAAAAAGACTAAAGAAGACAGATTCTATCATCAGTAAGAAGACATTCTACCATTCTGACAGGAACTCTTTGAATTATCATGAATACCCACAAGATGTTTGTTGCAGGCTGTAAAAAAAATATCAATTTCTTGTTTCCTGTTTCAGAATTGAGTTGAACCTGATTCCTTCACTGGAAAAAGCCCTCTGTTTGCTGTTGCTGTGGTTGAGACATTCAGCATGTTTGGTGGACAAAAGCCAGCTGGTGAGTATGTCGGGACTTAATTAGATGAATTGCAACAGATGTGATTTGAACAGACAACTATATTTGACCTCCCACCACGAAATCAGTCTTAACTAGCATTTTGGGTATTTTGAGATATACATATCGCTGGAAAGTGTACATTCTGCTGATTATTTTGGTACTTGAATAAAGCTTGTACTCAAAACAATGTGGAAGTTATGTATGTTTAATTTAAAGTCATTAAGTTGTATGACGGCCATTTTGAGAAAACAGCCTCTAAAGTTTTTGTGTGCTTTCCTATGCATTTTCCTTAATTTTCTTTATTTGGTGGCTTTGACCCAGTTTGTTTCTAATTTTCGCTGTCATTATCTGAAAGGTGCACCAAAGAGCTTTCTGTCAGTATATTACATGTGCGGGTACTGTACAGGTTACGATTCATAATAAGAGACAAAAAGAGGTATCTTTGGTAAGAAATTGTGTTCTTTCTGCTGCGTTTAGTGCATTAAAATACCATTTTAAATTGATTAATAATATTTTTTCAAGAAAAAAATTTCTGTGGGGGATAGATTATAGTCTACAGAAATCAGTTTTGAGAAAAAGTCAAAACACCCCAGATAGACCCTGAGTCACCTTTTCAGCTCCTAGTGATGTTCGACTGACTGCGAGTTAAGACTGATTTCGTGGTGGGAGGTCACATTTGTACACTACTCCCATGTCTGTTACACTCAAGAGACTCAAACAGTATTTTTAATGCAGACTCACCTGTTCTCTGGTTCTTTTTATTTTTATTGACCTGTTCACTTATATAGTAACACATCACAAGACTCTTTGAATACTTTCCCATGGGATGCCAGGACCTCTTTCAGTATAAGTAGTATTCCCACCTTCTGAAAATCCTGTGCTAGAAATGTCCTCTTTTCTGTCACTCTCTTTGTTTCTTTCTTCTTCCTTTGCTTTCTGTCATTTTTTTTTAATAATTTTCTGCCTTTCTGGTCCATTGAGATTGACCTGTCTGCGTTTGATTAGATAGGTCCGCTTCTGCAGTGGCAGCAGTCAGCATCGGCTTGCTGTGAGCATTTTGAGTGTATTTTTGATCCTCTTTATATTGCTTAAAATGTTGAGTAAATGGTTTAAAAAATATAATGAAATAAAGCTTGTTTTCTGCTCTACAACACTGTGTTGTTTGTTTTACAATAAAATATAAAACTTTGAAGCGCTTCATGGTTAAACAATGCGGGTGCTGTTGTCTTTGCTCCGACCCGAGCCGCCATGACTAACACTGCGTCAGCGCGTTCAAAACGAGTGTGGTCAGAAACACGGCGATCGCTTCGCAGTGTTGCTGTGTCTATTTTTAGAACTAGCGTCCTTGGAAACTCCAATTTCCAGCGATTCCATTGGTCTATTTATTGTGCAGACAGCCTTGTAAGAACCATTTGATATCGCGAGTTGAAAACAAGGAACTTTTCTGAGAGCCGATATCTTCGGAACTGTTTATCAAGATGCTTCAATTTTTATATCAAATTGAAGCTTAGACTTTGAAGTTTTTAATAAGTGCACTGTTGAAATCGCAAACTTTGATACGGCCGTACATACTTTGGATTGATAATTGGGTACGTGTATTAATTGCATTTTTGGCTGTAAGGAAATGTGATGTGCGGAAGCAGTTTTAAGTGATTTAGGCCTGTTTTTAGGTAAATGTTTCAGTGCCCTGAGTAATGTTTACATGTGTATTTAGGTTGGTTTTGTTAAAATCCCATAGTGACAAAGTGGTTGAGTGGTCAGTACCAGGGGAATATCTGTAGATTATGTGCGCAAATGCATTGATATGTGTACTTAATTACCCCCGCCCCCCCTTTTTTCCCCCCTTCTAGTGAGGTACAGCAGGGCTGTTAGAGTTCAGCGATTTCGCGGAAATCCGCGAATACAGTGATCCCATTTCAGGGAAAGTCAAAGTGCTTCCGCGAAAGAAAAAAAAAACCAAAAAAAAAAAAAAAAAAAACCAAAAAAAACCAAGAACCGCGATCGACGGCAGAGCAGAGCAGACGAAAGGATGGTCTTAGTTCAAGGGAAACAACTCCTACCGAAGTTGGCCACGAGTTATCCTTCCCACAATTCTGTGCGAAGTTCCGGAAGTTTTCTTCAAATGCGATTAATTCGACTCCGAGGTGCCCTGGACCCCACCGGGGCCTGGGCGGCCCCTGGACCCCGGCCAATTTTCAGGGAAAAACAGATTTTACCACTAACAGCCCTGGTACAGTACTGTTTGAGATGGTTGTGTCCCTGATACGGCTCTGTGTTTTGGCTTGGTAAGCATTTGTAACAGTAACTTTGAATTGTGAATCACAATAGTGTGAATTCTGAATCACAATAGTCTTTAGGAAAAAAGCAAAAGGAATATGGGGTGTGGATGTCTAATACCCATGTCTAGTCACCGATTCACTTTTGTTAGTATTATAATCAGAGCCTGGAATTCGTCGCGGAAACAAGGATTTCCGCGGAAATCAAAATCGAAAATCGCGCAAAAAAAATATTTTTCGCGTTAAAAAAAAATCGACGACCATACACTGAAACGATCTGCTGTGTATGATGGATCCTGATCTTGTGCCCAATGTTTATTAAATACTCTTTTGACTGATATTCATTGTGATTTTCAGTGTGTTAGATGCCTTTAAATTTGTCTCCAGAATGCCTCAGAATGCACAGATTTTAGTCTTGATTTTAAAAATTTTCCGGGGGAGCATGCCCCCGGACCCCTCTAGAAGTTTCCTCTTTTTTTTTTCCTAGCAATTCCAGGCTCTGATAATAGGTATTATCCTTTTTTTCATTTCCTGGAAGATACTTGCATCTGTAGCTTGTTTTTCTTGTACTGTATAAAAACAAGTGTGACTGCCCGCATTCAAGCTAACAGTAACAGGAACCAAAAAATAACAAAAAAAAACCCACAAAAAAAGAATAAGATTGTGTAATTAATACAACAAAACAAGACAGGCACACATTTTTGGCCAACTGGCCTTTGTCAAGCGTAAGATCACAAACAAACAGATACAAAAATTAGGAGAAAAAGACTGAAACTTCCCTGGTGCTCCGTACGTTCTTGTTGTGCATACTTTTGATAATGTTTTGTTGTTCAGAGTTTGTTCAAGAGGGATTCAATACATTCGGACAATTTCACATGTGCTCCACCCAAATCTTCCAGCAGTTATCTAGCAGACTCCTTGAGCATGCGCAAAACCCCATGCACTGGCAAGGTCTTGAACTCAGGAGCAGAGAGGGAGAAGAGGGAGGACCTTTGACACCACCAGAATGATGGAAACATTAACTCACTCGCTACGTACAATTATGCCCCTTGCTGTTCCCCTGATATGCACCATTTGTAAAGGTCATGAGAAAAATTCTCATACAAATAAATGAAAACAGAAAGTTATGAAATTTGGCGGGTCATATATTAAAAGATTGGTGTGCGACATGCTGAAATTTCAACTGTCTAACCCTCATGGTTGCTGAGTAATGGTACAAGTAAAATAAGAGAAATTTTCAGGTGAAAAATGTCTTACAAAATACACAGTCAGGTCAATACATCAGTTCCTACAGTCACATTTTGAATGAACTTTCATAAAATTCAACATGCACACACTCCACGTGCACTGAAGGAGGAGATAGTGTTGAGCAGGGCTGAGTTGTTGAGTATTGTTCAGCCATTTGCTTTTCTGTCGTCTGCTTCGCTGAAGAGCTAGTGGGTCGTGAACTTTGCACTGTCTACACACCAACTGCAGAGTACAGTGACCTCATGGCCTGAAACGAGGCTAAAAATGACCGAAGAATCTATTTCTGGCTATTAGTTTCGATTAACGGAAATACTGAAAGCCACGCAAATTTTCAAAACTCATGTCGGATTTTTCCGACGCTCGTAGACAAGCGTTGTTGAGACATGATCGGGAAATCCTGACGCTGGTAGCAAGAGAGTTAAGACAGGCGGCGAGCAGGCCGGTGTTTAAATTAGTTAATGTTGTGGGCTGGGCCTGAACTCACCATGTCAGATCCGAGTCCACAGCACTATCAATAGAACCAACCATGGATGGGAAAACTCACAAAACAGTGTGTTGTTGTCGTCTAACAGGTTTCACCTTGAGACAGCCTGCTACAAGCAGCCCCACCACAGGTGGGGGGTTTACCTGTGCATAATTTATGATAATTTGTTTTCATTTGACAGGTTTCATCTTGGGACAGCCTACTACAAGCAGTCCAACCACAGGTGGGGGGGGGGGGGGGTTTAACTGTGCATAATTTATGATAATTTGTTGTTATTTAACATATTTCATCTTGGGACAGCCTGCTACAGGCAGTGCCACCACAGGTAGGGGGTTTAGCTGTGCATAATTTATGATAATTTGTTGTTGTTAATGTTATTTGACAGGTTTCAGTTTTGGACAGCCCACCACAGGTAATGCCACCACAGGTGGGGGGGTTTACCTTTCCGTAATTCATGATAATTTGTGGTTGTTTGTTTAACAGGCTTCAGCTTTGGACAGCCCACCACAGGTAACGCTACCACAGGTGGGGGGTTTAGCTTTGGGGCCACTGGCACAGGAACAATGGCAGGTGCTCCAGCCCCCACAGGAGGCGGTTTCAGCTTTGGTGCAGCACCTTCCACAGTGGCTCCCGGTGCCACCACACAGGCGGGGGCCGGCTTCAGTTTTGGTGCACAGCCTACTGCAGCAGCCGCCGGCATGAATCCTGCAGGAGGTTTCACGTTTGGCACACCGGCCAGCACTGCCGCCGCCAGTGCCACCTCTCAGCCTGCCGCCGGCACTGGGTTCTCTTTCGGCAGCACAGCGCCGGCCACGGGTCAGCCTGGAGGGTTCAGTTTTGGGGGAGGGCCCGCTGCCACGACTCAGCCCGCAGCAGCTGGTGGAGGCGGCGGTTTCTCTTTCGGGGGTGCGGGAATTACTCCGGCCAGTGGGGTTAAACCCACCCCAGGTGTGGGATTTTCATTTGGGAATATGGGTGCCACACCGGCTACCCAGGCAACAAGCGGTGCCACTGGTGCTGGTGCTGGCGCTGGTTTCAGCTTTGGACTAGGTGAAGAGCAGATGCTGTATATATCATTGTTTTAGACTAGGTGCAGAGTAAATGTATAAATCATTATTTTGGACTAGGTGAAGAGCAGATGCTGTATATATTGTTTTGGACTAGGTGAAGAGTAGATGTATAAATCATTATTTTTGACTAGGTGAAGAGTAGATGTATAAATCATTTTGGACTAGGTGAAGAGTAGATGTATAAATCATTATTTTTGACTAGGTGAAGAGTAGATGTATAAATCATTTTGGACTAGGTGAAGAGTAGATGTATAAATCATTATTTTTGACTAGGTGAAGAGTAAATGTATAAATCATTTTGGACTAGGTGAAGAGTAGATGTATAAATCATCATTTTGGACTAGGTGAAGAGTAGATGTATAAATCATTATGAACTAGGTGAAGAGTAGATGTGTAAATCATTAGTATGAACTAGGTGAAGAATAGATGTATAAATCATTAGTATGAACTAGGTGAAGAATATATGTATAAATCATGAACTAGATGAAGAGCGGATGTATAAATAATTGTTTTGAACTAGATGAAGAGTAGACGTATAAATCATTATGAACTAGGTGAAGAGTAGATGTGTAAATCATTATTATGAACTAGGTGAAGAGTAGATGTATAAATTATTATGAACTAGGTGAAGAGTAGATGTATAAATCATGAACTAGGTGAAGAGTAGATGTATAAATCATTATGAACTAGGTGAAGAGTAGATGTATAAATCATTATTATGAACTAGGTGAAGAGTAGATGTATAAATCATTATGAACTAGGTGAAGAGTATATGTATAAATCATTATGAACTAGGTGAAGAGTAGATGTATAAATCATTATTTTAGACTAGGTGAAGAGTAGATGTATAAATCATTATTATGAACTAGGTGAAGAGTAGATGTGTAAATCATTATTTTAGACTAGGTGAAGAGTAGATGTATAAATCATTATTATGAACTAGGTGAAGAGTAGATGTGTAAATCATTATTATGAACTAGGTGAAGAGTAGATGTATAAATCATTATGAACTAGGTGAAGAGTAGATGTATAAATCATTATTTTAGACTAGGTGAAGAGTAGATGTATAAATCATTATTATGAACTAGGTGAAGAGTAGATGTATAAATCATTATTTTAGACTAGGTGAAGAGTAGATGTATAAATCATTATTATGAACTAGGTGAAGAGTAGATGTA
>JAPXFY010000019.1:4364654-4377154 GCA_030674185.1 Monoplex corrugatus
TATGTGTATCACTGTGTGTGTGTGTGCATGTGTTTGTGTTGATGTTGTGTGTGTATCAACGTGTGTGTGTGTGTGTTTGTGTGTCTTTCATTGTGTGTGTGTGGTGTGTTATTTGGGCAAGCGCTAATTGTCGGATTAACTTATCCAACGTCGCTGTCTTCTGAATGTGTTGGCAGGTGCCCCAGCCACCACAGCATCGTCATTGGCCTCACTGCTGGCCGCACCTACACCAGCTTCCACACAGCCCATACAACAGACACTGGGTGAGTGGACAGGGCAGTTGGCACTTGTACATTGTGTGTGGTCAGCTTTGCTGGTCGTTTATCTTTTTTACAGATGTACTGATATTTTCATTTTTTGTCTGCACGTTAACCCTTTGACTCCCTCTGCCTGTCCATTAGCATTGTGTTTTGTCAACCCCTATGTGGACCACTGTAAACATGTCATTTACATGAAACCAAGATTATTCCAGCGGCAGGCTGATAAAATACCAGTATAAAATATAGACTAGGTAAAGCGTAGTCTAGGTAGGGCCTCAGGACCTGGCCAGCTGATGGGTTTATGTACAGGCTTAAGGCTTGTGCCATGATTCACCATACACATGGCACCTGTGACGTTAGTCCATATGGATTTTGTTCCGAGCGCGGAGACATCATCTTGACAAACTGAAACTGAAACTTTGTCAACGATGACATCATCATCATCAAGTGCCTTGCCACTTGGCGTTGCCGATCATGGCCCTCCATATGTATCTATCCCTTGTTGCCGCAAGCACATCTTCCACCCTCTCTGTCCTCAGCCACCCAGCAAGTCCGTCTAATATTTTTTCCCTGGATCTACCTGGTGTTCTCTTTCCCTCCAGCTTTCCTGTTGTGACCAGGTGCTCTAATTCCTCTTTCCTCATAAGACAGTCTATAAATGTTGCCTGTCTTTTCCTAATCTTCCTTATGAATGATCTTCTTGTGTCTGCCTCCATCAAGACTGTCTCGTTTGTTTTCTTTGCTGTCCATGGAACTTTCAACATTTTTCTTAGAAACCACATCTCAGCTGCCTCAATCTTGTTCTGGCTTTGTGTGTTGACTGCCCACGCCTCACAACCGTACAACAGTATTGGTTCTATATAACATTCAAGAATTCTCTTCCTGATGTTAATTGATAGGCATTTGTTGGTAAGAACGCTTTTCATCTTCTTGAATGCTGTTTTGGCTTGGCTGATTCTGCTTGCTATTTCTGATGTGCATCTGCCATCTGGTGAGATGACAGCGAAACAGAAATATCACCTTTTGAGTTCCTCACCCTATCCACCAGCTTCCTGCAGGAAACTGGTGGATAGGATGAGGGAGTCAAAGGGTTACATTTTTGTTGTTGGTGGATAGGGTGCGGGAGTCGTAGGGTTAAGCAGAGTGTATTTGTGAATTTTTGTTCAATGTGATCATTTCTCTGTCAAGTGTGTGTGTGTGTATGTGTGACCCCCCCACCACGAAATCAGTCTTAACTCGCAGTCAGTCGAACAGCACTAGGAGCTGAAAAGGTGACTGATGGTCTATCTGGGGTGTTTTGACTTTTTCTCAAAATTGATTTCTGTAGACTATAATCTATCCCCCATAGACATTTTTTTTCTTGAAAAAATATTATAAATCAATCTAAAATTGTATTTTTATGCACTGATTGCAGCAGAAAGAACGCAATTTCCTACCAAAAGTACCTATTTTTGTCTCTTATTATGAACTGTAACCTGTACAGTACCTGCACATGTAATATTCTACAGAGAGCTCTTTGGTGCACCTTTCAGATAATGACAGCGAAAATTAGAAACAACCTGGGTCAAATCCACCAAATAAAGAAATTTAAGGAAAATGTGTAGGAGAGCACACAAAAACTTTAGAGGCCATTTTCTCAAAATGGCCGTCTTACAACTTAATGACTTTAAACATACATAACTTCTACATTTTTTGGAGTACAAGCTTTATTCAAGTATCAAAATAATCAGCAGAATGTACACTTTCCAGTGATATGTATATCTCAAAATGCCCAAAATGCTAATTAAAACTGATTTCGTGGTGGGAGGTCATAGTGTGTGTATGGTATGCTGGTTTGTGTGGTTTTGATGACAATATGTCTGTGGTCAAACGACAATGTGTCTGAAGCAGTATGTTTATTTGTCCATAAGGTGACTTGTCTTTCTTTAGTATAATCTTATTGATCGGTGATACCCTGGTGTATGTGTGCCCAGTATTGTTACTTTGTTTTTGCACAATTTTAGAAACTTAAGGTATGCTTATGTTTGGGGTTATGTGGTCAGTGTGTGTGTTTGTTTTTTGTGTGTTGTTTGTTTTTTGGTCATATTTCTCGTCACTGTTTGCTCTCTTTCATTACATTCTGTCGTTTTTTTGGTTTTTTTCAGTTTTGCTGTTTTTCTACGTGTTGAATAAAAAATGTTGCTGGTAACACGTCGTCTTTGTTTTGTAGGGTGTCTTTGTTCAGTTGGTCATGTTTGTATGAATGTCGTTTCTCTTCTCATTTTTGCCCAGTCCTCCCTCCACCGTGGGGATGCCAGGGGCCTTTTTCAGTATAAATAGTATTCCCCATCTTCTGGAAATTCTGTGCTAGACATTTCCTCTTTTTTGTCACTCTCTTTGAAATTCTGTGCTAGACATTTCCTCTTTTTTGTCGCTCTCTTTGTTTCTTTCTTCCTTCTTTGCTTTCTGTCGTTTCTTCCTGTCATTTTCTGCCTTGCTGGTCCATTCACCTTATGTGTTCGATACAGTCTTACGTACTTTCTCTTAGGATTGATAATTGGATACATGTGTTAAGTGCATTTTTGGCTCTAGGGGTATGAGATATGCGGAAGCAATTTTAGGTAATTTAGGCCTTTTTTATGTATGTTTTAGTGTTCTTGGTTATGTTTAAATTTGTATTGAGGCGTGTTTTTTAGGTCCCCTGCGCAATAAATTGTACGGAGTGGTCAGTGCCAGGGGCATCTCTTTGGACTGTGTGCGTGAATGCGTTGATATGTGTGATCCTTTTTTTTCCCTGTTGAAGTATTGTGTATGTTTTGAAGTGGTTATAGCCCTGATATGGCTGTACACAGTCAGCTGGTCTTGAACCCATTGACTCCCGCACCCTGTCCACCAGCACCCTGTATTGCCAAGCATGCTAGCAAAGCAAAAACCTAACCCTTTGATTCCCTCACCCTTTCCACCAGCTTCCTGCAAAACCTAACCCTTTGTTTCCCCTTCACCCTTTCCACCAGCTTCCTGCAGGAAGCTGGTGGAAAGGGTGAGGGAATCAAAGGGTTAGGTTTTTGCAGTTGGTGGACGGGATGCGGGAGTCAAAGGGTTAAACAACAATGACATTGCCCAGTTCTCCTCCATCTTCAATAGAAATTTTGCTAATAACACATCATTATAGTTTTGTAGAGTACCTGTTTTCTGTTGGTCATGCATGCGTAAATGATGTAAGAAATACCAGTCGCTGTGGTGTAGTGGTTAACGCAGCGGACTATCGACTGGAAGGCTGTGGGTTCGAATCCCCATCCTTCCCTTCAAAACTATATCATAGTGGGATTTTTCGGCTCTAACCGGCTCCTACGCTGAGTTGGGCGTGTTATGGGCTCATTGGGAAGACTGGGACCACACAGTCGAATCTCTTGCTCAAATCTTCTGACCACACAGACGAGTCTCTTGCCCAAATCTTCTGACCAGCACCACAGGTGTCTGTATCTCTTGGGTCTGGTTGATGCCAGGATATATTATGATAGTAAGCGTTAAGTACAGCCCTGTCATGCAGTCTCAATTCTAGATTGAACTTTGTGGCATTATGATTATCATCCCCATTGACATCATCATCATCGCATTGTGGGGGGGGGGGGGGGGGAAAGTGCCAGCTTCTGTGACCATTAAAGATGGCATAGAAAATGGGGGGAAAAAAACAAAAAAACAAACCCAAAGAACTGGAATCTGTCCATTATAGGGGCCGCTGTCGCACCCCAACAGCCTGCAGCACCTGGCGGTTTCTTCGGCGCCGGTTTGGCTGGCCCCTCCACAACTATTGCTGCTTCTGCATCCACAGCCGCCCCGTCGTCTTTCTCCTTTGCCACACCCGCGCCGGCCACCGCCTCATCTGCAGGCTTTTCTCTCAGTGGAGGAACAGCGACTCTAGGTACAAGCGCACCCGGTCTAGGTTTGGGAGTACCTACCCTTGGTACAAGCGCACCCAGTCTGGGTTTAGGAGCACCCAAGTTGGGCTTGACGTCGACGACCACTGCAGCCAGCACAGCAGCCGCAGGGTTTTCTCTGAGTTTGACATCTTCAGCACCAAGGTAAGGACATGATGGACTTGCTTGGATAGAGAGAGAAACGGAGCAATTTATCTATTGTTCCTTGTGTTCCCTTCTTGGATAGAGAGAGAAACGGAGCAATTTGTTTATTGTTCCTTGTCTTCCCTCCCTTTTTCAGCCTCAGAATGCCCCCAGTTGGGTTGCCGGGAGCTCTTTCAGTATAAATAGTATCCCCAAATTCTGTGCTAGAAATTTCCTCTTTTCCATCACTCTCGTTGTTTCTGCCTTGTTGCTTTGCTTTCTGTCATTTCTACTTGTCATTTTCTGCCTTAATGGTCCATTCACCTGTATTTGTTCGATAAAGTCTTACATACTTTTTCTTCAGATTGATAATTGGGTACATGTATTAAGTGCATTTTTGGCTCCAAGGAGATGAGATATGCGGAAGCGTTTTTAGGTAATTTATGCCTGTTTTTATATATGTTTTGGTGTCCTTATGTATGCTTATATTTGTATTCAGGTGTGTTTTTTAAATCTCCCCTGTGTGATAAATTGGACGGAATGGTCCTACGCCGGGGGCATGTCCTTAGATTATGTGCGTGAATGATTGATATGTGTACTTAACTTTCTTTTTTTTTTTTTCCCCTGTTGAAGTTTTGTGTTTTGAAGCGGTTATAGCCCTGATATGGCTCTGCGCAGTCAGCTGGGCTTTAAACAACAATAAAAGATAAAAGCCTCAGAATGTCCTTGGCGTCCATGGGATCTTTAACCTGAGCAGGCCAGTAGGCACATGGGCCCAGGGTATATCTGTAGTGTGACTAAAGCCGTAAAGGTTCCTGTAAAATATTTCGTACTAAATGTTTTTTTTTTCTTCTGAGTATGTCAGTAGTTTGAGTGAGGGTTCCTGTGAATTTTTTTTTTTTACTGAAGTTGTCTCCTTCTGGGTACGTCAGTATGTGTGACTGAGGGTTTCTGCAGAATGTTTTACCACTAAATGCTCCACTCGTGCTGCTGGTAATTTGGGGAACACAGGTTGCGCCATACTTTTCATGTGAATTGATTTTGTTGTCATTAGTGAGGTGAACAATACTTTGTCATGATTTCAGCCAGTGAGCAGATGGCTGTAGTAAGTTGGCTCTGTATGTGTGTGTGTGTGTCTGTGTCCTGTGTCTGAGAGAGTAGAGAGAGTGTGTGTATGTGTGGGTGTGTGTGTGCCCGTTGTCTTCAGCCACTCTGCAAGTTTGTCTAGTATCTTCTCCCTGGGTCTGCCCGGTGCTCTCCTTCCCTCCAGCTTTCCCGTTGTGACCAGGTGTTCCAATTCCCCTTTCCTCATAAAATGGCCTATGAATGTTGCCTGCCTTTTCCTAATCTTCCTTATGAATGATCTACTTGTGTCTGCCTCCATCAAGACTGTCTCGTTTGTTTTCTTTGCTGTCCATGGAACTCTCAACATCCTTCTTAGAAACCACATCTCGGCTGCCTCAATCTTGTTCTGGCTTTGCTTGTTGACTGTCCACGCCTTGCAACCGTACAACAGTATTGGTTCTCTATAATAGTCAAGAACTCTCTTCCTATTGTTAACTGGTAGGCATTTGTTGGTAAGAATGCTTTCCATCTTCTTGAATGTTGTTTTGGCTTGGCTGATTCTGTTGGCTATTTCTGATGTGCATCTGCCATCTGGCAACACTACTACAGTAGGCAAAAAGTAAAAGGAATAAGTGTGTTGGCATATGTAGGGTGATAGAGATGTGTCTCCATCTGGTTAACTTTGTTGCAACACTACTACAGTAGGCAAAAGGTAACATGAATACATGTGTTGGCATATTTAGGGTGATAGAGATGTGTCTCTACCTAATTAACTTTGTTGCAACACTTCTACAGTAGGCAAAATGTAACAGGAATAAGTGTGTTGGCATATTTAGGGTGACAGAGATGTAGGATGTCCCCATCTGGTTAACTTCAGTACAACAGTAAAACTGTCATTGAGATTAAATTTTTAACCCTTTGACTCTCACCTTATCTACCAGATCCTGCATTGTCAGCCATGAAAGCAAAGCAGAAACTTAACCTTTTCGCTCCCTTACCCTACCCAACAGCCTCCTGCAGGAACTGGTGGATACGGTTAGGGGGTGAAATGGTTAAATTTTTACAGCTTGGTTGTAGGAGTGAAAGGGTTAACTCTTTGACTCCTGCACCCTCCACCGACTGCAAGAACTTAACCCATCGACTTCCTCACCCTATCCATCAGCTTCCTGCAAGAAGGGAGCGAGAGGGTTACGGTGTGTGTGTGTGTGTGTGTGTGTGTGTGTGTGTGTGTGTGTATGTGTGACTGTGTGTGTGTGTGACTCTGTGTATGTCACTGTGTGTGACTCTGTATTGTGTGTGTGTGTGTGACTGTGTGACTGTGTTGTGTGTGTGACTCTGTGTGTGTGTACGTGTATGTGACTCTGTGTGTGTGTGTGTGTGTGTGTGTGGTGTGTGTGTGTGTGTGTGTGTGTGTGAGTGAATCCCACCTCTAAAAGTACCTGTCAACATTCTGTTCGTGTCTCCATTCAGCCTGTCCACAGTCACCACCACCACCACAGCCACAACAGCAGTGACCGCAGCAGCAGGCGAAGGCGTGGCAAAACCCGGGCGACAGATGACATACAAGCAGCTGGAGGAGGAGACCAACAAGTGGATGTCGGAACTGGAAGAGCAGGAGAGAAACTTCCTGCTACAGGCCACACAGGTCAACGCCTGGGACCGCCTCGTCATCGACAACGGGGAGAAGGTGGGTCAGGTCGGGTCGGGTCGGCTCAGTTTCTGTTGTTGTTTTTGCAGTGCAGGGCTCCCACTTTTCCACAAATTCACGGATTTCCACAAAAACCGAGTGAGAATCCGCGCAAAAACTTTTTTTTTCCGTGAAAAAAATCTTCACCACACTATAAATTAAGCTCAGATATGTGTCAGATTGTGCCATTTTGAATGTAAATTTTAGAAATTTTCCGGAACCCCCACCCCCACCCCCCACCCCCAGCTTTTCAGAGATTTTTGCTCAGATATGTGTCAGATTGCGCCATTTTAAACGTAAATTTTTAAAATGTTCTCTATGATAGTTCTTAGGATGTATATGGCATTAATAGTTCCTTTGCCTTCGACAAATCCACACTGTTCTTCTGCTATTTCTCTTTTGATTCTATTCCTGTCCTCATCATGATTATTCTTAATGTGCGATGGAGTTCGCATTCTATATCCCCAGTGTGAGAAAAGGACAGAGCAGCAAGGAAGTTTCGATCTTTTTCTCCTAATTTTTGTATCTGGTGTTTGTTTGTGATCTTACGCTTGTCAAAGGCCATGTGCCTGTCTTGTCTTGTTGAATTAAATACGCATTCTTATTCTTTTTTCGTGTTTTTTTGCTGGTTTCTGGAATTTCGGGTAAATATATTGGCAGGTGAACGTCTAAACCATTCAGCCACTCTTCTCCCGATTTACGTAGGGAAGTTGGAGATACCGGAACTTCATGTAAACTAACCAAGTTCTCCTCTCATGTTTTTCCACAGATTGTACAGCTGAACTCAGACCTGGAGCGGGTGAAGCTGGAGCAGCAGAAACTGGACCACGAGCTGGACTTTGTGCACTGTCAACAGCGAGAGCTGGCTGACCTCCTTACTCCTCTAGAAGCCGCCCTCGAGGCCATGCCTGCTATCTCTTACCAACAGCATGCAGATCTGGAGCGTGAACACACGTGAGAACATTGAAAAATCTTTTTTTTTGTTTTCTGCGAATTGCTGTTTTAATTTTGCAAATGTGTATGTATGCATGTAGCAGTCTGAAACTGGATCATTGGCCGTGTAATTGATTTTTTTTTCTTGAACTTCTTGTTTTTATATTTTTAAATGGACAATATTTACAGTATGATATCGAACACAATTCAAGGGAAGAATCAGTCTCTAAAAATAAGAAGAAAAAAAATGAAGTGGAACATACAAAGGAGCAGAACATAGACCAAACTATGATATTATGATGTTAGTGATATTGTTGAGAAAAACGTTCAGGACAAAGCACTTGTAAACAAAATGGACAAATAAGAATGAACTCAATCGCTTCGTGCCGGAAGAAAACCTCCGTCACGTCACTTCCGTTTACTGCTTGGAAACGTGACATCGATTTATCGACGGAGGACATTTGTACTTTTTTTTTAAGTCAGAAGGGTCAGTTATAGGGAAAACACACTGGGAACCAAAACTAGGGTATGTTTACAGCAGTTATTTACCTTAGACCGTTTGTGGCAATGTGAAACAAAGACAACAGTAGCCTTTTTTTCAGCGCTACCCGTGACATACAAATTTCGCAAATGGCGTCAAGGAAAGCAAGTCAAACCTCACAATTTTGTAAATATTTTGTGCTCTGGAGCAACTGTATGCAAAAAGTGAAAACTATCAGTAATGTTGTGATTTTAAACATCCATGGCATGGAAATTATGTTCTGGACTTCATCTAAAACTGTTTCACAGTGTGTATTCATATCCATGAAAAAAAAAAAAATTACACCCCTTTGGATACCTATTTGGATACCTCATCAGTTACAAGTACATGGAATACCATAAATAAAGTAAGATTATTTGTAAAGGTCTAATCCTGGTCTTTCTGTATCACTTTACTCTGTCTACTTTATTTGGTTGTTTTTCTATATTTTTTTAAAATGTGCTAAAAATCCTCTGAATTGGGGGGCAGAATGACCCTGAAGACTGCGACTCGATTGAGTTAAGACGGCTCCCGCTGTGTGCAGGTACCAGTTAGCAGAGAATCTGGACGCTCAGCTAAAACGCATGGGACAGGACCTGAAGGAGATCATCGATCGTCTCAACTCCTCCAACACCAAACCTGATCCAGACGATCCTGTAAGTCCAGAGAGAGAATATCTTGTGATAGATAATTGCCAGTTGTACTGAACGATGAATACGAATACACACATACCCACAGAGAAAATATCCACTGGTTAGAAAGAGAATATTGTATGATGAATCATTTTTTCCCCATAAAATTGAAAGTTTATAAAGAGAATGATTATATGATAAATTGTTTTTTTCCCTAGAAATTGAAATTTTAGAAAGAGAATATTAGATGATAAATGTTCTTCTTTTGTTGTTGTTGTTGTTGTTGTTGTTGTTGTTGTTTCAAGAAATTGGAATTTCTTTAAACCTTTGACTCCAGCACCCTGTCGACCAGCATCCTGCATCGTCAACCATGCTAGCAAAGCAAAAACTTTTGACTCCCTCACCTTATGCACCATCTTCCTGCAGGAAGCTGGAGGATAGGGTGCGGGAGTCAAAAGTTCTAAGTGTTTGCAGTTGGTGGATAGGGTGCAGGGGTCAAAGAGCTAAGTGTTTGCACTTGGTGGATAGGATTCAGGGGTCAGAGTTAAGTGTTTACAGTTGGTGGATAGGGTGCAGGGGTCAAAGTTTTAAGTGTTTACAGTTGGTGGATAGGGTTCAGGGGTCAGAGTTAAGTGTTTGCACTTGGTGGATAGGGTGCAGGGTTCAAAAAGTTAAGTGTTTGCACTTGGTGGATAGCGTACAGGAGTCAAAAGTTCTAAGTGTTTGCAGTTGGTGGATAGGGTGCAGGGGTCAAAGAGTTAAGTGTTTGCACTTGGTGGATAGGGTCAGAGGTCAAAGGGTTAAATTCATGCTAATTATGGTGGTTGTGGTTTTCAGGTCCAACAGATCACCAAGATACTCAACGCACACATGGATTCACTGTTGTGGATTGACCGTCAGACAGGTAAGGGTTTCACTTTCAGTTTCAGTTTCTCGAGGTAACGTCTCGGCATTCAGAATGCAGACCTGCCAACCAGTACGATTTTGGCGTATTATTTTACGATCATAATTAAATAATACTAAATTACGATCGAGTAAAAAATGATACGATGCAAAAAAACAAAAACAAAAAAAAAAACGATTATAGGTCTAGTAGTGACTTTGAGCCGAGAGCGCCACTGAGAAGACAATCACGATCGGTAAACAAGTGGACTATGGGCGCAGCCATGTTTGTTATTATAAATGAGAATCTCGTCAAACGAGAGTCTCGTACTGGGTCAAACGAAAGTCTCGTACCGACTGTGAGACTTCCGTTTTTGCAAAAAGAAAATGGCGACACGAGGTAGACCGCGTGGTAGTGGCAAAGGAAAACGTGGTGGTGAAGCTGCTTTGGGCACCGGCAGTGAAAGTGTACAGAAAAAGGCAAAAAGAGAACAAAAGTTCATCCAGTCGTACTCACAAGAGTACCCATGCATCACTGCATCGAAAGTGGGAAGCACATATGCAAGGTGCAGTGCTTGTGAGTTCGATTTTCTAGTTTCGCATGGCGGGATCGACGATGTAAAAAAGCATGTGACTTCGTTGAGGCACATTGCAAAGGCATCAGCCTTAAGAAACACCTCTTCTCTTGTTGATTATATTCAAAGAACTGAAGATACTGATCTCCAGCCCATTCGTGCAGAGGCATATTTCACGGCGTTTTTGGTGGAACACAACGTGCCACTTTCAGCCTCTGACCATGCTGGACAGTTGTTTAAGAAGATGTTTCCTGACAGCAACATAGCAGATACCTACAGTTCTGCAAGAACAAAAACCACATCCATTGTGAAGGAATGTGCTGAAGATAGTAAGGCTGAACTTGTGCAGTGCATGAAGGGACCCTTTGTGTTAGGTACTGATGGTAGTCAGGAGGGGGAAGACAAGTTCTTTCCCATTGTTGTGAGAGCTGTGGATCCCCATGGAACTATCAAAACTGAACTGCTCAGTGTCCCCTCATGTGAGACGTCAGCCACTGGAGAACACATCTTTCAGTTGTTGGACTCTGAGCTAAGGGCTTACCAGATAGACTGGAGGAACTGCCTGGCATTTGTAACCGACAATGCCAATGTCATGATTGGGGTCAACAAAGGTGTCATCTCGTTCATCAGAGACAAACATCCAGAGACCTTCTTGGCCAGATGTGTATGCCATCTCCTTAGTCTGACTGTGAAGAAAGCCATGAAGGAGTCTAGCAAGTTTGACCTTGATGACACAATGCGTCAACTGGCCTGGTATTTCTCCAAGAGCACTGGCAGACAGCAACGCCTGAAGCAGATCCAGAAGGAACTAGGCTTGCCAGAGCACAAGGTTGTTGAGCATGTTCCCACCCGATGGCTCTCTCTTGGGGCTGCCTTGGACAGAGCAGTTGAGCAGTGGAACGCTTTGGACAAATTCTTCAAGGAAGAATGCAGTGTGAAGACATCACATGCTTCAAGTACATCTAGTTCTGACCCACCTATGAGGCAAAAACTCGGGGATTTCTTCCGGCGCAAGACCACCAAATTGTATGTCTTGTTCTATGCAACAGTCTTGGAGGTGTTCAACCAAGTCAACAAACTTGAACAGACCGACAGCGCCAGAATCCATCTGATCAAGAGAGACATGGAACGACTGTACAGACGCCTGCTTGTCAGTTATCTGAAGCCAGCTGCTCTGAACAATGGGGCCCTGATGGATGTGGACTTCAAATCCTCATACAACATGAAGCGTGATGAAGACATCTTCATTGGTAGCACCACCCGAGAACACCTGGACTGTGTGGAAAGTAAGCAGCAGCAGATCTTCATGGAGAATGTGAAGACATTCTACAAGGAGGCATGCAAGTACATGAAAGAGAAGCTGAACCCGGCCGAGGAAACTCTATGGAAACATGCAGAGCTTGCGGATGTGAACCTGCAGAAGTCAGTTCAAGCATCTTCTTTGAAATACTTCTTGAAGAAGTTCCCATGCACTCTGCCACCTAACACAACCCCTGATGAGCTGGAGGGAGAGTTTCTGGAGTACCAGGCAGCAGAACTTCCACCTGTGGTGTTGAACCAGCCATCAGCAGAACTGCAGTGGAAGGAGATTGGTGCCATGAAAGATCACAATGGTGCCACTAGACTGAAACATCTGTCCCAGTTCATGCTGTCAATTCTCCTCATCCCTGTGTCCAACTGTGGGTGTGAGAGAATCTTCAGTCAAGTGCGAAGAAACAAGACTGACTTTCGGGGATCCATAGGGGCAAAGACATTGGATGCTCTCATGGTTCTGAAGTCCAAGAAAGGGGGCCCATGCTACAAAGCAGTGTTCTCTGATGAGCTCTTGAAAAAGTGCAAGTCAGCTACCAAAAGGCAGCACACTGAGCACAGTGCAACAAGCTCTACCGACACAACTCAGTAACTT
>JAPXFY010000019.1:4379654-4394654 GCA_030674185.1 Monoplex corrugatus
CTTTTTTTGAATGTTTAATTTAGTACTTAGATCGTACAGTCTAACCAAATGAAGAGTAATAACCAAATCAACAGAAATTCATGAGTGCAACTTTTTCCATTTGACGACGGAATCCGTTTTTTCAAGACAGGGTTCGCACAGTCCTTAAAAGTCCTTAATTTTGAGGGCATGCTTTTAAGGCCTTAAAAGTCCTTAAAAATCAGGCTTTTGCTGAAAGGTCTTTAAAAAGTCCTAAAGTTTTGTCACTGCCTATGATTTTTAATAAAGTCTGTGTAAAATCTTGAGTTTGTAAAAAAAAAATAGAAAAGGTTGAAATTGAATTGAAAAGAGTCGGAGTTAAGATTGACGATCTCACCGATACGTCGTCTGCTATAGGTCAAAACACCAGAGTTACGGGCCTTCATGGCGCATGCGCGTACGTGAAAGAATGTTCCACCATTTTGAAATTGAGAAGTCAACATGCTGGGGAAGTGTTTGTTTAATGTGGTTTGGCTGGAAAAAGACGAATACAAAGAATGGCTGCAGGCAGACCCAAGTGGAGACAGATGCAAGGCCTTTTGCCGCATTTGTAAGAAGACCATAGACATTCGTTCAATGGCAGAATCGGCTGTAAATACCCATGGAAAAGGGAAAAAACACTGCGACCTGATGAAGGCTTCAAATCCTGCAGTTCGTCTTTCGAATTTTTTTACAAAAAATTCTACAACGAGCGATCCCATCACTTCTAGCAGTTCGTCATCCTGCAGTTCATCAACCAACTGTTCTGCTCAAACTCAGATGTCAGTGAACAGCCTGAGCCGTACTAAAACAGAGGCAGTGAAAGCTGAACTACTGTGGACTTTAAAAGTAGTGACAAGTCATTACAGCTTTTGTTCGTGTGAAGGCATTTAAAAAAAAAGTGCTTCAAAAGTCCTTAAATTTTTTGTCTGAAATTTGTATGAACCCTGCAAGAGTCAGAAACGGAAAATCTATTTTTTGAAAAAGCTTCGGTGCCTGGCCCCCCAGAACCTCGATACGGGGCACTGCCGGCCCCTGGACCCGTTTCAGTTTTTTTACTTTTTCTAAGTTGCACCCTTGGAAATTTCTTCACCATCATAAAATGATCTTACTAAATTTAGGTAATGGAGATTATTTATTAATGGGCATGACCCTTCCCCTGTTTGCATTTTGTAATGGGCATTCCCTCTCCCCCCCTCCCTCCCCCCATTTTTTTTTTTTTTTTTTACTTTTGTTTATTGTTATTACAGATTTATGGGGGAGGGGTGTACCACAGTGCATTACCACCCTCACCACCCCTATTTTTTCTGTCTGCATGTGTTCTAGTTTATCCACAAAGGTGGCTTTTTCCATAGAATGTTTTGAGGAACAACTCTTTTATTTTCATGGATTCTTTTAAAGGATTATTTGTAATCAACTCTCTTTATTTTCATGGATTCTTTTAAAGGATTATTTGTAATCAACTCTCTTTATTTTCATGGATTCTTTTAAAGGATTATTTCTAATGACATGCACCAAGTCCATGCTGCACGTAGCATCTCTGTTTATGATCTTATTCAAAAGATTGTGATAGTTAAACCACTATGTTTAATCACCTTTACAACACAGCATTATTTGAATTGTCCTGATTATCATGGCTAAATCATCGTGTTCAGTGACCTTTTACAATACAACACAGCATTATTTGAATTGTCCTGATTATCATGGCTAAATCATCGTGTTCAGTGACCTTTATATCACAGCAATGTCATTTATTTGTTTTGTCCTGATTATCATGACTAAATCCAGACCTGCCAACCCATACGATTTTGGCGTATTTAGTACGCCAGTTTACTCAAAATACGACCAATACGCCGACTTAATAAAAAATACGACGAAAAAAAAATTAAAGATAAAAAAATCAAGTACCATTAGAAAGTGAATTTTTGGGCTCAGAATGCTCTAGATTGCACAGATTTGCACCAATTCTTTAAAAATTTTCCGGGGGGGCATGCCCCCGGACCCCCCCTAGTTAGCTTGCGCCTTCGGCGCTGCGCACTCAGAATACACCAATATTTTCAAAAATACTCCATTTTTCCTGGACAAATACTCCAACTTAAAAGTCAGGGTTGGCAGGTCTGTAAATCATTGTGTTCAGTGACCTTTATAACACAGCATTATTTGAATTGTCCTGATTGTCATGGCTAAATCATCATGTTCAGTGACCTTTATATCACAGCATTATTTGAATTGTCCTGATTATCATGGCTAAATCATTGTGTTCAGTGACCTTTATAACACAGCAATGTCATTTATTTGTCCTGATTATCATGGCTAAATCATTGTGTTCAGTGACCTTTATAACACAGCAATGTCATTTATTTGTCCTGATTGTCATGGCTAAATCATCGTGTTCAGTGACCTTTATAACACAGCAATGTCATTTATTTGTTTTATCCTGATTATCATGGCTAAACCATCGTGTTCAGTGACCTTTATAACACAGCAATGTCATTTATTTGTCCTGATTATCGTGGCTAAATCATCGTGTTCAGTGACCTTTATAACACAGCAATGTCATTTATTTGTCCTGATTATCATGGCTAAATCATTGTGTTCAGTGACCTTTATAACACAGCAATGTCATTTATTTGTCCTGATTATCATGGCTAAATCATTGTGTTCAGTGACCTTTATAACACAGCAATGTCATTTATTTGTTTTGTCCTGATTATCATGACTAAATCATTGTGTTCAGTGACCTTTATAACACAGCAATGTCATTTATTTGTCCTGATTATCATGACTAAATCATTGTGTTCAGTGACCTTTATAACACAGCAATGTCATTTATTTTGTCCTGATTATCATGACTAAATCATTGTGTTCAGTGACCTTTATAACACAGCAATGTCATTTATTTGTCCTGATTATCATGGCTAAATCATCGTGTTCAGTGACCTTTATAACACAGCAATGTCATTTATTTGTCCTGATTATCATGACTAAATCATTGTGTTCAGTGACCTTTATAACACAGCAATGTCATTTATTTGTTTTGTCCTGATTATCATGACTAAATCATTGTGTTCAGTGACCTTTATAACACAGCAATGTCAATTATTTGTCCTGATTATCATGGCTAAATCATTGTGTTCAGTGACCTTTATAACACAGCAATGTCATTTATTTGTTTTGTCCTGATTATCATGGCTAAATCATTGTGTTCAGTGACCTTTATAACACAGCAATGTCATTTATTTGTCCTGATTATCATGGCTAAATCATTGTGTTCAGTGACCTTTATAACACAGCAATGTCATTTATTTGTCCTGATTATCATGGCTAAATCATCGTGTTCAGTGACCTTTATAACACAGCAATGTCATTTATTTGTCCTGATTATCATGACTAAATCATCGTGTTCAGTGACCTTTATAACACAGCAATGTCATTTATTTGTCCTGATTATCATGGCTAAATCATTGTGTTCAGTGACCTTACAACACAGCAATGTCATTTATTTGTCCTGATTATCATGACTAAATCATTGTGTTCAGTGACCTTTATAACACAGCAATGTCATTTATTTGTTTTGTCCTGATTATCATGACTAAATCATTGTGTTCAGTGACCTTTATAATACAGCAATGTCATTTATTTGTCCTGATTATCATGGCTAAATCATTGTGTTCAGTGACCTTTATAACACAGCAATGTCATTTTATTTGTCCTGATTATCATGACTAAATCATTGTGTTCAGTGACCTTTATAACACAGCAATGTCATTTATTTGTCCTGATTATCATGACTAAATCATTGTGTTCAGTGACCTTTATAACACAGCAATGTCATTTATTTGTTTTGTCCTGATTATCATGGCTAAACCATCGTGTTCAGTGACCTTTATAACAGCAATGTCATTTATTTGTTTTGTCCTGATTATCATGGCTAAATCATTGTGTTCAGTGACCTTTATAACACAGCAATGTCATTTATTTGTCCTGATTATCATGGCTAAATCATTGTGTTCAGTGACCTTTATAACACTGCAATGTCATTTATTTGTCCTGATTATCATGACTAAATCATTGTGTTCAGTGACCTTTATAACACAGCAATGTCATTTATTTGTCCTGATTATCATGACTAAATCATTGTGTTCAGTGACCTTTATAACACAGCAATGTCATTTATTTGTCCTGATTATCATGGCTAAATCATTGTGTTCAGTGACCTTTATAACACAGCAATGTCATTTGTTTTGTCCTGATTATCATGGCTAAATCATTGTGTTCAGTGACCTTTATAACACAGCAATATCATTTATTTGTCCTGATTATCATGACTAAATCATTGTGTTCAGTGACCTTTATAACACAGCAATATCATTTATTTGTCCTGATTATCATGACTAAATCATTGTGTTCAGTGACCTTTATAACACAGCAATGTCATTTTTTTTGTCCTGATTATCATGGCTAAATCATTGTGTTCAGTGACCTTTATAACACAGCAATGTCATTTTTTGTCCTGATTATCATGACTAAATCATTGTGTTCAGTGACCTTTATAACACAGCAATGTCATTTATTTGTCCTGATTATCATGACTAAATCATTGTGTTCAGTGACCTTTATAACACAGCAATGTCATTTATTTGTCCTGATTATCATTACTAAATCATTGTGTTCAGTGACCTTTATAACACAGCAATGTCATTTATTTGTCCTGATTATCATGGCTAAATCATTGTGTTCAGTGACCTTTATAACACAGCAATGTCATTTATTTGTCCTGATTATCATGACTAAATCATTGTGTTCAGTGACCTTTATAACACAGCAATGTCATTTATTTGTCCTGATTATCATGACTAAATCATTGTGTTCAGTGACCTTTATAACACAGCAATGTCATTTATTTGTCCTGATTATCATGGCTAAATCATCGTGTTCAGTGACCTTTACAACACAGCAATGTCATTTATTTGTCCTGATTATCATGGCTAAATCATTGTGTTCAGTGACCTTTATAACACAGCAAGTGAATTATTTACTTTGTCCTGGCAGGCACCCTGAATCGCCGTGTGGAAGAGATGGGAAAACTGATGGAGAACGAGAGGAAGGAACAAGAGAGGAACTTCCGCCTGGCCTATAGCTGAGCCCTGAGAGGACGGTTAACCCTTTTGGCTCCTGCATCCTATCCACCAACTGCAAAAACTTAACCCTTTGATTCCCTCACTCTTTCCACCAGCTGGTAAATAGGGTGAGGGAGTCAAAGGGTTAAGTTTTTGCTTTGCTAACATGGTTAACAGTGCAGGTTGACAGGGTGCTGAAGGCAGAGGGTTAATGCCGTAAGAGAGTGGCTGATGTTGTGGTGGGATTCCAGTGTCAAGAGGGTTAATGCCATAAGAGAGTGGCTGATGTTGTGGTGGAATTCCAGTGTCACAGGAGGCCTGCACAAGGATGTGTTCAGAGAACGATGAATGTCACAGAGACAGTTTTTAAAATGTGATTTCTTGTGTTGTACATGAGAGTTTGAGCTCAGTTTTCGTCTTGAAGTCTGTTCATTTTGAGTACTCGTAATTGGGGGTTATTTTCAGTTTGTCTTTGTTATTATTATTATAATTATTTTTATTATGTCCTTTTTTTTCCCATTGTTCTATGTATTTATTCCTTGTATTTCTGATTTTACTGTATTGAATTCTTTCTTCTTTTTTTTAATTTTTTTTTAATTTATATACATTTACATTTTTGTTTGTTATATGTATTTATGATGTTTGTTTGGTTGGGGTTATTTACTTTATTTTATTGATTTGTTTAGGACATGTTTATATGGTGGGATTGTTCGCTCTGACAAGGTTTTAGGGGTTGGTTCCTGTTTAGGAATGAAAGCATTTTGACTTGAAGAGAAGAAGTGAATAGAAAAATCCACAAAACTTGTAAATTTTCGAACTGTAGCTAAAGGAAGTGCCAGTCATGTATGAAAAATGTCATCAATAGGCTGTAGTGTTTTGTCAGTAAGTGGCAGCAATTGTTAGAGTGTATTAAAATAGTATACTGCTCCTCTCCCCGAATTGCCTAGACAAATTATTGATGTGGCATTGAAACAAAACTGATTTTGTAAGGCCAGAATGACTTGTGTTGTTGATGTTTTTAAATATGTTTTAGAAATATATTTTGATATGATATCAGTTTTGATTTTTTAACCCTTTGACTCTCGCACCCTGTCCACCAGCTTCTTACATTGTCAACCATGTTAGCAAAGCAAAAACTTAACCTTTTGATTCCCTCACCTTATTTGCCAGCTTCCTGCAGGAAACTGGTGGATAGGGTGAGGGAGTCAAAAGGTTAAATTGTTTTCAGTTGGTGGATAGGGTGCAAGAATCAAAGGGTTAAAAATACTGCTTGATTAGGAAAATATCTGGCCTGAAATGATGTCAAACATTTTGTACGTGTATTGTAGATCAAATAATAAATTGTTGCTCCATGTTGTGAGTTGTCTCCCTGTGTACCTCAAGAGTCTGAGACTGAGTGTTGAAAGTGTCGGGTATGAGTGTTGAAAGTGTCGGGTATGAGTGTTGAAAGTGTGGGTATGAGTGTTGAAAGTGTTGGATATGAGTGTTGGAAGGTCGGGTATGAGTGTTGAAAGTGTCAGGTATGAGTGTTGAAAGTGTCGGGTATGAGTGTTGAAAGTGTCGGGTATGAGTGTTGAAAGTGTTGGGATATGAGTGTTGGAAGAGTCGGGTATGAGTGTTGAAAGTGTCAGGTATGAGTGTTGAAAGTGTCGGGTATGAGTGTTGAAAGTGTCGGGTATGAGTGTTGAAAGTGTCGAGTATGAGTGTTGAAAGTGTCGAGTATGAGTGTTGAAAGTGTCGGATATGAGTGTTGAAAGTGTCGGGTATGAGTGTTGAAAGTGTCGGGTATGTGTGGTCAGTTATGAGTGTTGAAAGTGTCGGGTATGAGTGTTGAAAGTGTTGGGTACGAATGTTGAAGGTGATCGGTATTCTGTTTCTTCTTTTTCCTTGCTGACTCTGTCCCAATGATTATGTGTATACTTCTCAATGTCTACATACTACATCTGATAAAGAGCTAACTCCCTGCCCTGCCTTTTGAGATGGTTATAACAAAATAATTTCTTCATCATCTCATGTGCCTGCTGCATGGCGTTGGCGATCATGGCCCTCCATATGTATCTAACCCTTGTTGCCGTAAGCGTATCTTCCACTCTTTCTGTCCTCAGCCACCCTGCAAGTCCGTCCAGTATTTTCTCCCAATCATGGCCAGACAATAATTTAATACTAATAATAATTTCACTGTGTATGGCACATAACCGTCCACTTCAAAAGCAGGCTCGATGCACTTCGCAAGAACAAAGAACAGTGTAACATGCACACGCACACACACACCTGTGATATGACTCTGCACAGTCGGCTTGGCTTTAAACAATAATGATAACAAAGCAAACAAACAACACAACAAAACACCATCAACAAACAAACAAACCAAAAATGACAATATTGACAAAACTAGGTAAAAAATACTGAGGAGGATGCCTTCTGCATCATATGCCTGAAAACATTTTACTTATAGTCAGCAACAAAATTTGAAACAGGCTGTCATGCATTCTCCACCATATGCCTAAATCATTTTATTTCATAGTCGGCAAAAAATTTTGAAACAGGCTGTCATACATTCTGCATCATATGCCAGGAAACATTTTGCTTATAGTCGGCAACAAAATTTAAAACAGGCTGTCATGCATTCTGCATCATATGCCTGAAATCATTTTATTTCATAGTCGGCAAAAAAAATTTTTAAAACAGGCTGTCATGCATTCTGCATCATATGCCTGAAAACATTTTTTTTTCATAGTCAGCAACAAAATTTGAAACAGGCTGTCATGCATTCTGCATCATATGCCTGAAAACATTTTTTTTCATAGTCAGCAACAAAATTTGAAACAGGCTGTCATGCATTCTCCATCATATGCCTGAAAACATTTTATTTCATAGTCAGCAACAAAATTTGAAACAGGCTGTCATGCATTTAGCATCATATGCCTGAAAACATTTTATTTCATAGTCAGCAACAAAATTTGAAACAGGCTGTCATGCATTTAGCATCATATGCCTGAGAACATTTTATTTCATAGTCAGCAACAAAATTTGAAACAGGCTGCCATGCATTTAGCATCATATGCCTGAGAACATTTTATTTCATAGTCAGCAACAAAATTTGAAACAGGCTGTCATGCATTTAGCATCATATGCCTGAAAACATTTTATTTCATAGCAACAAAATTTGAAACAGGCTGTCATGCATTCTGCATCATATGCCTGAAAACATTATATTTCATAGCAACAAAATTTGAAACAGGATGCCATGCATTCTACATCATATGCCTGAAAACATTTTATTTCATAGCAACAAAATTTGAAACAGGCTGTCATGCATTCTGCATCATATGCCTGAAAACATTATATTTCATAGCAACAAAATTTGAAACAGGATGCCATGCATTCTACATCATATGCCTGAAAACATTATATTTCATAGCAACAAAATTTGAAACAGGATGCCATGCATTCTACATCATATGCCTGAAAACATTTTATTTCATAGCAACAAAATTTGAAACAGGCTGTCATGCATTCTGCATCATATGCCTGAAAACATTATATTTCATAGCAACAAAATTTGAAACAGGATGCCATGCATTCTACATCATATGCCTGAAAACATTATATTTCATAGCAACAAAATTTGAAACAGGATGCCATGCATTCTACATCATATGCCTGAAAACATTATATTTCATAGCAACAAAATTTGAAACAGGATGCCATGCATTCTACATCATATGCCTGAAAACATTATATTTCATAGCAACAAAATTTGAAACAGGATGCCATGCATTCTGCATCATATGCCTGAAAACATTTTTTTTCATAGTCGGCAACAAAATTTGAAACAGGCTGTCCCTTTCACTCCGTTTTTGATCATGTTCTTGGTGTGCCTCTGCCCGATGTTTAGACAGGAGAAGTTTCACTGCATAAATAACTGCATCAACCACAAAGCCAGTCCTTATTCATGTTGGACAAGAAGACATATTTATCATCGTCATTTTGAACTTTTCTGTCCACTAACGTCTCTCTCACTCACTCTCTTTCTCTCTCTGTCCCTCTCCTGCTCGCTCTCTTTCATACACACACACATACATACACACACACACATACATACACACACACGTACATGCACACACACATACACATACACACACACACACACACACAGATACCACAAGCACATGTGTGAATGCAATGCAAATGGTTACTTCATGCTTTGAGTTTCCATTTCACATGTTAGTCATTTTTTATTTTATTGAAAGTTTGTCCTGCTTTTTTTCTTGTGTCAGGATAATGATTTTCTCAATCTTGGACACGGCAAGTAATTTTGTTTTCCAGATTTGTTTTTTGGTTTGGTTTGGTTTTGGTGTGTGTGTGTGTGTGTGTGCTTTTACTGAGGTAATTTTGAGATGGATATAATCCTGTTAAGGCTCTGCACAGTTGGCTGGGCTTTAATTTAACAGTAACTACAAAGTTAATCACTTAATCAAGTTAATGACAGGCAAAAAGTAATTTGTCTTTTTTTAGTTTTGTTTTTCTATATATATATATATATATATTTTTTTTTATTTTTTTTTTATTCAGCAAACATTGAATTCATCGAAGACATTGCAGCATCATTTCTCAGTGTGCGCCATACCTTGGTTTGTTCCAAATTCAACATTTTCAAAGGACACGAAGATGCTCCCTACTGATAGGTAGGCCTCAGTTTCAGCTATTATTTCCCTTGACTGGCGAAGGGGGAATAACTGAAATAAGAAGGAAGTTAAAACGATGTAGCAGACGAGACAGTTGCAATGTTTTGCTTATGAAAAAAAGTTTTATTTAAGATCTGATTTCTTCCATAGCTGGTTTGCGCCCATACCTGACTTTGGTGAGATGTTTGACATAATCGAAATCGTTCGCATACCGGTGATACGTGTATGTCTTCAGTGTAGAAGTTTTGTTTGCTAGACGTCAGTCCCACTTCCGCTTCTGGTTCTTCCAAAGCCAAATGCTGTGTGTCTGTATAATTATGTATGTGTGTGTCGTTGTTTTTAAAGCTCCATAACTTTGTGTATGTATGTGTGTGCGTGTCGTTGTTGTTTTTAAAGCTACATAATTCTGGAAAAGCCACACTAATCAAGAATAATTATCATTGGTGATAAAGGTTTCTATTTGCCCCAAATGACTAAGGCCTTGGTAAGATGCTGAACCTTAGCACTAACTAGTGAATAACTAATAAATTGCCTTGAGTGGGAAATCCATAGACACAAGAACACAGTAATAGATGATGTAGTAGTAGGAGTAGTAGCAGTTATATATTTTTTATCATATTAATTGAAAATAGCAGTAGTATGGGAAAAATGTAAATTGCAGGAATAGGATCAAAAGAAAATGAAAGAAGCATTAAAAATAAACAAGGGACAGGAGAGACTTGTCAACTCTAACATTGTGATAAAAAACACATGAACCATAACACACAAACACACACAATGTCAATGAAGTTATAAAAATGATTTACAGTGAAATGATGACTACCAGATGTCAACTGATCAAATGCTTTACAAAAGCACATGAAACAACAGCAGACACAGATAAGGCGAATATATGTCAAATGGGGAAAATTATCATCATCATCATCATCAAGTGCCTTGCCACATGGCGTTGACAATCATGGCCCTCCGTATGTTTCTATCCCTTGTTGCCACAAGCACATCTTCCACCCTGTCTGTCTTCACCTACTCAGCAAGTCCGTCCAATATTTTTTCCCTGGGTCTGCCTGGTGCTCTCTTTCCCTCCAGCTTTCCTGTTGTGACCAGGTGCTCCAATTCACTTTTCCTCATAAAATGGCCTTTTCCTGATCTTCCTTATGAATGATCTTATTGTGTCTGCCCCCATCAAGACTGTCTCATTTGTTTTCTTTGCTGTCCATGGAACTCAACATTTTTCTAAGAAACCACATCTCAGCGTCCTTGATCTTGTTCTGGTTTGCTTGTTGAATGTCCATGCCTCACAACCGTATAACATTATCGGTTCTGTATAACATTCAAGAACTATCTTCCTGATGTTGATTGATAGGCGTTTGTTGTAAGAATGCTTTCCATCTTCTTGAATGGAGGGAATAGAAGGGAGAATTGGTGTGTTTGTAAACTATTTTTTGTCAGTGTTCTTGAACACATTAACCCTTTGTCTCCCACACCCTGTCCACCAGCATGCTGCATTGTGAACCATGGTAGCAGAACAAAAACATAACCTATGACTCCCTCAACCTATCCACTAACTTCCTGCAGGAAGCTGGTTGATACGGTGAGGGAATCAAAGGTTTACATTTTTGCAGTTGGTGAACAGGGTGTGGGAGTTAAAGGGTTAAGGTATCGGTCTTTGATAATGATGATCTGTAACATTTTGACTCCCACACTGTATCCACCAACTGCTAAAACTTAACCCTTTGACTCCCTCACCTTATCCACCAACTTCCTGCAGGAAGCTGGTAGATAGGATGAGGGAGTCAAAAGGTAAAGTTTTTGCTTTGCCAGCAGGGTTGAAAATGCAACATGCCGGTGGACTGGGTGCTGGAGTCAAAGGGTTAAGTGAGAAATATGTGTAGGGGGAGGGATGAACAACATATATTTTATTTTTCAGAGTGAAGTGAAGTGAAGGACACATCATGGTGAACACACCCATACCACACAGTTTGAAGTCGGAAGCCAAGAAGGCCGCCAAGATCCTGCGAGAATTCACGATGCCGAACTCCAAGACTGGACCGGACAAACTGATTCCTGGTCAGTCTGTTGTTTTGCAAGACTTGTGTGTATATTTGTCACCTCCTCTTTTAACCCTTTGACTACTGCACCCTATCCATGACTACTAAAAATTAACCCATTGATTTCCTCGTCCTATCCATCAGCTTCCTGCAGGAAGCTGGTGCCAGGATAGGATGAGGGAATCAAGGGTTAAGTTTTTGCTTTCCTTGCATGGTTGAGAATGCAGGATGCTGGTGATATGGTGAGGGAGTCAGAGGGTTAATATGTCTGCTGTTTTATAAGACGTGTATATAATTGACACGTCCACTTTGAATAAGTCTGCTGTTTTCTAAGACTTATGTATATAATTGACACATCTACTTTGAATATGTCTGCTGTTCTATAAGACTTGTGTATATAATTGACATCTACTTTGAATATGTCTGCTGTTCTATAAGACTTGTGTATATAATTGACATATATCTACTTTGAATATGTCTGCTGTTCTATAAGACTTGTGTATATAATTGACACATCTACTTTGAATATGTCTGCTGTTCTATAAGACTTGTGTATATAATTGACACATCTACTTTGAATATGTCTGCTGTTCTATAAGACTTGTGTATAAATTATAATTGACACATCCACTTTGAATATGTCTGCTGTTCTATAAGATTTGTGTATATTTCACATGTCCACTTTGAATAAGTCTGCTGTTCTATAAGGCGTGTGTATAATTGTCATGTCCGTTCTTAATAAGTCTGCTGTTCTATACAACTTGTGTATAAATTACTATAATTGTCTGTTTGTCACGTCTGTTTTTAATAAGTCTGCTGGTCTGTAAGACTTGTGTATATTTGTCACTGAGAGAGAGAGAGTGTGTGTGTGTGTGTGTGTGTGTGTCTGTCTGTGTGTGTGTCTGTGTGTGTGTGTGTTTGTGTGTGTGTATGTATATTATGTGTGTGTGTGTGTGTGTGTGTGTGTGTGTGTGCTTGCTAGCATGTGTGACTGTGTGTGTGTGTGTGTGTGTGTATGTTCGTTCTTTGATTTAACGTCTTTTCACTATAAGTGATATTAGACGGGTGTGTGTATGTGTATGTGTGTGTGTGGGTGTGTGTGTGTTTGCAAGCATGTTTGGCTGCATGTGTGTGTGAGACAAAAGTTTTGCTAGAGTGAAAACCCTGTTCATGCTGATTACATTCAGGGGTATGTACATGTATTATTATGATATATTTGACAGTGGGCATCTTCGCCAGGGCTCGTGGTCTGGCCATTTTGACAGTGTTCAAGGCTGGTTTTCTGGTCACCGCTAGAGGCGGAAGCGGCATTGTCATTGCCAGGGTCAGGGACGAGTTGGACTACAGTGAAGGTGTGTAACATGTTTTGTTATGTAACTAATAAAGTAAAGTGATAGTCCCCCCCCTACCCCACCCCCACAGCGAAGAAAACAAACAAGGCAGTCTTCAAGGAGGCAGACACAAAAGAACGTTAATGAAGAAGATTAGGAAAAGACAAGCAACATTAATTGGACATTTTATGAGGCAAGAGAAATTAGAGCACCTAGTCACAACAGAAAAGCTGAAGGGAAAGAGAGCACCGGGTAGACCCGGGGAGAAAATATTGTGACGGACTTGCAGAGTGGCTGAGGAAAGAGAGGGTGGGAGATGTACTTGCAGTGACAAGGAATAGATTTGTATGGAGGGCCATGATCGCCAATGCCATGCAGCTGGGGACATGATGATAGTGTTAGTGATAGGGAGAGATTTGTTGACTGAAGTAGTTAGATGATTGTCAGGAGAAGAGTGGCAGAATGGTTCAGACGTTCAGCTGCCAGTAGCTGTAAACTTGAGGCTCTAGGGTTTGTTTCCTGTTGAGGTCTCCACTTTTCTCCTCAGCTTGACTGAAAAAACTGGTTGAATGTCTAGCCCTTATGGAAGGGGGATGAAAAACGAGTCGGACCCATGTGTCTTCTGGCCTACACATGCTAAAGATCCCATGGCTGTTGAAAATCATGAAGAGCAGGGCTTTTCACCGGCCTATCTCTAATCTCTCTTTCTTGTCAAAACTCCTTGAAAAAGTCGTCCTCAACCAGCTGAACTCTCACCTGTCTGCCAACAATCTCCTCAATCCTTTCCAGTCAGCCTACCGCCAGTGCCATAGCACTGAAACTGCCCTACTACACATTCTCAACAATCTCCTCCTTGCAACTGATACTGGCAAAGTCTCTCTCCTCACACTCCTTGATCTGTCTGCAGCCTTTGATACCATTGATCATGGTATTCTCCTTTCTAGACTTCATCATACTTTTGGCATCTCTGACATTGCTCTGTCTTGGTTCACTTCATACCTATCAAACAGAAAACAAACCGTTCTCATCAATGGCACTTACTCTCAACCTGCATACCTGACCTGTGGTGTTCCACAAGGATCTGTCCTTGGTCCTGTTCTTTTCACTCTTTACACCTCCCCCCTGTCCACCATCATCAACTCCCACTCTATAAAACACCACTTCTATGCTGATGACACCCAACTTCAAGACAGTGACTCACCTGATAATATACAGCGCCTGTTGACTCGCACCACTGAGTGTTACTCAGACATTAAGAACTGGATGACGTTCAACAAACTTCAGCTTAATGACGACAAGACAGAAGCTATCCTCATTGGCACCCGTCAGAAACTTTCTCAGCTGCCTCCTCTTTCTCTCCCATTATGTAACACATCAGTCCCAATTTCTGATTCAGCTAAAAACCTTGGTGTCTGCATTGACTCTACCCTCTCCATGAACAACTTTGTTTCTCAAACTGCCAGATCCTGCTACTATCATCTCCATCGTATAAGGCTGATCAGGAAGTATCTCTCTGTGGAAACAACTGCAAAACTCGTTCTCTCCTTCATAATGTCTCGCATTGACTATTGCAATTCACTCCTGTCTGGTCTTCCTGCCTCCACCATTCACATCCTACAGCGCATTCAAAACAATGCTGTACGCCTTGTACTCAAAAAGAAAAAAGTTGACCACATATCTCCTCTCCTGGCACAACTTCACTGGCTCCCTGTATCAAAGCGCATACAGTACAAACTAGACACCATGTGCTACAAAAGCCTCAATAACGCAGCCCCGATTACCGTCAGCCTACTTGAGATTCATGTTCCTCAGTCCT
>JAPXFY010000019.1:4399654-4439654 GCA_030674185.1 Monoplex corrugatus
AATAAGATTATCTGTGGAATAATCAATCAAGCACATAAACAAAAGCAAGAACATATATAAATACAACATCTGCCCTTTACACAGCAAAAAGAAAGTAAGTGAAAATCTTTAATAGGTTTTGAGATATAAGCTTTTAAAAATACATACTGCGCTGCAAAATTGGCTGCCCAAAATATACTTGGCACTGAGGAGTGCCGTTTCTGGGGAAATTTGGCGGTGAAAGAGTTCATGCCTATGTTCCACAGTAGCAGAATGGTTTAGATGTTCATGTGCAATATCTTAACTCAGAAGTTCCAGGGTTTGTTTCCCATTGAGGTCTCAAATTTTCTCCTAAGTTTGACTGGAAAATCGAACTGAACATCGAATCCTTCGGAAATTTATGAAACACAAGCCAGAGCCTAAAAATGCCAGGGCAGTTGAAAAACATGAAGAGCAGGGCATTAGCCCAGCTGACTTGGTGTGAAAACATCACAGAGAGAGAGAGAGATAGGTTGATTTCCTGAGTCCCTCTCCTTGAAGGCCAATTAACCATCTTGCTTTTCTTACGTCTTGGTTAAAATATTTGGTGGTGCAGTACTGCGGTGACGTGCTCTCAATGGGAAGAGCAGCCCAAGTTTGACTTGGTAAATCCATGAATATGAATATGAACATGAATATGTATTGTATTTTATGTTTGTATTGTGTTCTATAGCTTGTGATAATAGATTTTTCATGGGAAATTCAGGTTGCTGCATTTAGGATGAGCTTGTAGTGACCGTGCACACTTTTTTGTTTTTTGTGCGCTTTTGCTTTCTTCATCATGTGCCCTGCCGCATGGCGTTGGTGATCATGGCCCTCTATATACATCTATCCCTTATCATCGCAAGCACATCTCCCACCCTCTCTGTCCTCAGCCACTCTGCAAGTCTGTCCAGTATTTTCTCCCTGGGTCTACCGGATGCTTTTTTCTGTCCAGCTTTCCTGTTGTGACTAGGTGCACTAATTTCTCTTGCCTCATAAAATGTCTTATAAATATTGCTTGTCTTTTCCTAATTTTCTTTACTAATGTTCTTGTGTCTGCCTCCTTCAAGACTGTTTCCTTTTGTTTTCTTTGTTGTCCACAGAACTCTCAACATTCTTCTTACAAACTACATTTCAACGGTCTTAATCTTGTTCTGACTCTGCTTGTTGACTGTCCATGCCTCACATCTGTACAACAGCATCGGTTCTATTTAAAACTCAAGAACTCCCTTCCTGATGTTAATTGAAAGGCATTTGTTGGTAAGAACGCTTTTCATCTTCCTGAATGCTGTTTTGGCTTGGCCGATTCTGCTGGCTATTTCTGATGTGCATCTGCCGTCTGGTGAGATGACCGTTCCCAGATATTTAAATGTATCAAACCTCAAAGTGCATAGTTAAGCGAAAAGGTGCCTAAAGCTTCTAGGTAAACCTGATGAGCTTGTTAAGTAGTGGGAACACTCCTTTTATGTCTCACTTCAGTCTGTGACTTGCATTGTGTCTGTTGAACGTGAACGCTGGCTTCTGCTTTGGTGTGAGAGGAAAACCAATGCTGCTGAGGGAGAGGAATGGGAACTTTAAAGCTATATCTTCAAGTTGAACTATGTCTACTGTGTGTGTTTGTTTGTTTGTGTGTGTATGTGTATGTGTGTTGTGTCTGTGTGTGTGCGTGCGTGTGTGTGTGTGTGTGTGTGTGTGTGTGTGTGTGTGTGTGTCTCTGCCTGATTGTGTGTGTGTGTGTGTGTGTGGGTGCCTCTGTGGTGTGTGTATGTGTATATGTATGTGTGTGTGTTTCTGTGTGTGTGTGTGTGTCTGTGTGTCCGTGTGTCTGTGTGTCTGTTTGTGTGTGTGTTTGTGTGTGGTGTGTGTGTGTTTGTGTGTTGGTGTGTGGTGTGTGTGTGTTTGTGTATGGTGTGTGTGTCCGTATGTGTGTGTGTGAGTGTGTGTGTGTGTCCGTGTGTGTGTGTGTGTGTCCGTGTGTGATGTGTGTGTCTGTGTGTGTGTAGGGGGGGTGCCTCTGTGTGGTGTGTGTGTGTGTGTGTGTGTGTGTGTGTGTGTGTGTGTGTGTGTGTGTGTGTGTGCTTCTGCCTGGTTGTGTGTGTCTGTCTGTGTCTGTGTGCATACATGCGCGCGCATGTATATGTGTGTGTGTGTGCACATAGGATTTGCACAATTACATGTGTTTGTGTGTGTGTACAAAGTGTTTATACATGATCGTGGATTCTAATATCAACACGAACGTATGTGTACTCTCGCCTATAACCTCATTTGTGTTTTGTCCTGTGCTGTCAGGTTTTACGGACGTGAGATTCGAGCGTACGAGATCCTGGCAGGCGACGTGACCCCTCCAGAGTCATGCGGTGCTCTGTACCAAGTGATGAAGGAGCACCAGGAACTGGCAGCACGGGCGGCCTTACATCTGGCCAAGAAACAGGCCGCCAAACATGCTGACGCTGCTCGCGACCACCTGGCCGAGTCCACTGGCCTGTCTTTGCCAGTCAGTGCTGTTCTCGTCTTATTTTGATTTTCATCTTCTAATCCCATAATTCCATATCTGTATTCATACGCATATCATGTGACACCTGGGTGAATCCACGGGCTTCTCTTTGCAAGTCAGTGCTGCTCTCGTCTTATTTTGATATTCATCTTCTAATCCCTAATTCCATGTTCATATTCATATTCATACTCATATTCACATTCCTTTCTTCCCCCCACCTCTTGGGAGCTCTTTCAGTATAAACAGTATCCCCACCTTCTGAAAATTCTGTGCTAGAAATTTCCTCTTTTCTGTCACTGTCTTTGTCTCTGCCTTGTTCTTTTGCTTTCTGTCATTTCTACTTGTCATTTTCTGCCTTAATGGTCCATTCACCTGTATGTGTTCAATAAAGTCTTCACGGCTGCATTTTCCCAGCCATTCCATCACCTTTTAATTGCGAGCCGGCACCGGCATCGCCTGCGAGTACTATTTTTGTCCAGGCAGGGTCGACCAAAGTCCATATCACTGGCTAGCGTGCCTTTGTGTTCTGGCACCACTGATAAAGAAGGAAGCCGAGTGCAGTTTTCTGTGTGTATTGTGAATTTGTGCAATGATCTGGGGTATTTTCGTCACTTTACCTGTGTGCATTCAGTGCTGTGAATATTCATTGTTCTGAAGAAGTGATCTTTACTTTGTCAGATTACCTTGTCTTTGAAATTTGTTGAAATTACTAATGTGATGATCGACTGACATCTCCAGGTTGCTCTTTGTTCAGTATAAAGTGAGATTATTTTCGTAGTAGTGACGGAAGTATAGTGCAATTTACAATCTTTACATGAATTCCTCAGTTTTGGCAAGGTCTGATTTGTGGTCTTCAGTGCTTTAACTTTCTAAAATTAAAAAAAAATCGCTGTCAGCTGTTTGTTTTCATTCTTTTTTAGAGGCTTACATTTGACTAAAATCGGGTGTTAGCTGTTGCCTGACGAAGGCACGCGCTGCGCCGGCTATAAACTAGGCCACGCGCGTGTATTAATTAAGCCAGTCTTTATCCAGGGCAACCTCCGACACATCTCTCTCTCTCTCTCTCTCTCTCTCTCTCACTCTCTCTCTCCATCTGTCTGTCTGTCTCTCTCTGGAGTTGCGTCTAACATTCATCTGTGTGTGTGTGTGTGTGTGTGTGTGTGTGTGCATGTGTGCAAGCACATACCTACACACACAGAGAGAGACAGACAGACACACACACACACACACACACACACACACATACACATACACACACACACACACACACACCACACACACATATATATATATATATATATATATATATATATATATATATATATATATGTAATATACCCACATTCAAGATAGTTTTTGCAGTGTGTACATAATGTACCATAGAACTTGGTTTGTGAGACAGCTGTATTACCTTGTTGAAGACACTGTATATAGTGGTTTGTGAGACAGCTGTATAATGAAGACATTGTATATAGTGGTTTGTGAGACAGCTGTATTACCTTGTTGAAGACACTGTATATAGTGGTTTGTGAGACAGCTGTATTACCTTGTTGAAGACACTGTATATAGTGGTTTGTGAGACAGCTGTATTACCTTGTTGAAGACACTGTATATAGTGGTTTGTGAGACAGCTGTATTACCTTGTTGAAGACACTGTATATAGTGGTTTGTGAGACAGCTGTATAATGAAGACACTGTATATAGTGGTTTGTGAGACAGCTGTATAATGAAGACACTGTATATAGTGGTTTGTGAGACAGCTGTATAATGAAGACACTGTATATAGTGGTTTGTGAGACAGCTGTATAATGAAGACACTGTATATAGTGGTTTGTGAGACAGCTGTATAATGAAGACACTGTATATAGTGGTTTGTGAGACAGCTGTATAATGAAGACACTGTATATAGTGGTTTGTGAGACAGCTGTATTACCTTGTTGAAGACACTGTATATAGTGGTTTGTGAGACAGCTGTATAATGAAGACATTGTATATAGTGGTTTGTGAGACAGCTGTATTACCTTGTTGAAGACACTGTATATAGTGGTTTGTGAGACAGCTGTATTACCTTGTTGAAGACACTATATAGTGGTTTGCGAGACAGCTGTATTACCTTGTTGAAGACACTGTATATAGTGGTTTGTGAGACAGCTGTATTACCTTGTTGAAGACACTGTATATAGTGGTTTGTGAGACAGCTGTATTACCTTACTGAAGACACTATATATAGTGGTTTGTGAGACAGCTGTATTACCTTGTTGAAGACACTGTATATAGTGGTTTGTGAGACAGCTGTATTACCTTGTTGAAGACACTGTATATAGTGGTTTGTGAGACAGCTGTATTACCTTGTTGAAGACACTGTATATGATATTGTCCTTCCAGTGTGCACATCATTTACCTTAGATCTAGATTTCATTTACTTTTGTATTCTAGAATTGGAAGCACTTAGAACACTGTTAGGTGCACTATAATGTGCAGTATTAATGTTATCATTATCATGATTATTAGTATTTTCATTACTTGTGAGACACTTTGTATATTCCTTTCAGTGTTTACAGAATCTATCCAAAAATTTAGTTTGTGAGATAAATGTATTATCACGACACACCTATATTGCCTCATCAATATGGAACTTAAAATATGCACCATCGTGTGGTGAGTAATGGAACTTCAAATTTGCACCAGCTTGTGGTTAGTGACAGAGAAGAGAAAAGTAATGAGGAATAGTATGCACTGCACAGTACATATACAGTATCCTCCATAATGTGTGGTTTCTTGGAGTGTGGAGCATTTTCTGACCAATACCTGTGAGTATACACTTGTTTTGTGAGTGATAACTTGCTTGTGGATTGTGTGACTGTGTGTCTGTGCTTGTTGTACATGCATGCAGATGTGTGTGTGTGTGTGTGTGTGTGTGTGTGTGTGTGTGTGTGTGTGTGTGTGTGTGTGTGTGTTTTCAAGCATGTATTTTCAAAATGCATGGTACATGCACATCATAGAACACTATGTACATGTAATGTAAGAGAGAGAGAGAGAGAGAGAGAGAGAGAGAGAGAGAGAGAGAGAGAGAGAGAGAGAGTTTTCAAGCATGTATTCTCAAAATGCATGTCACATGCACCACATCATAATTATAACAGTATGTAAAGCAAGAGAAAGAGAGAGAGTGAGTATGTGTGTGTGTGTGTGTGCGTGTGTGTGTTAAATGCATGTTACATGCATACCATATTATGTGAATCAGATATTGTGTGTGTGTGTGTGCGTGTGTGTGTGTGATATGCGTGTTTTGATTTGATATTCTCTCTCTCTCTCTCTCTCTCTCTCTCTCTCTGTCTGTCTGTCTGTCTGTCTGTCTCTCTGTGCATGCGTGTGTGTGTTCAAATGCATGTTAAAATGTATAAATCAACTCTGTGTTTGTGTGCGTGTGTGTGTGTGTGTGTGTGAGTGCGTGTGCGTGTGCGCGAGTATATACGTTATGATGCATATCTCTCTGCCTACTGCATGCATCGTGTGTGTGTGTGTGTGTGTGTGTTATAACTGCTGTGCTCTTCCCGAGTACTGGAATCTAGGTCAATCTGGAGGCACATACCATGAACTTAGTACAAGTGGCCAGTGCAGTAGGCCTAACTAACACGCGCGCGCCCCTGCTTCGCTCACATAGATTTTGTGAGTGGTCTCGCTAAACGGCAGCGGGACGGGTGAAAAGGGTGTGGGGAGTGGAAGGGAAGGGGAAAGATGCGCGCTATTTATAGCCGGCAGGGCAGAGCCAGAGTTGCCAGAACTACGGCCAACCCAAGCATCACGGAAATGTGCGCCGTGTCTTATGTACTTTTTCTTAGGATTGATAATTAGGTACATGTATTAAGTGTGTTTTTGGCTCATGGGATGTGAGATATGCGGAAGCAATTTTAGGTAATTTATGCCTGTTTTTATATATGTTTTGGCGTCCTTAGGTATGCTTATATTTGTATACAGGTGTGTTTTTTAAATCTCCTGTGCGATAAATTGGATGGAATGGTCATCGTCGGGAGCATGTCCTTAGATTATGTGCGCGAATGTATAGATATGTGTACTTAATTTTCTTTTCTTTTCTTTTTTTTTTCCTGTCGAAGTTTTGTGTGTTTTGATATGGCTGTATGCAGTCGGCTGGGCTTTAAACAACAGTAACAATTCCTTTTTCTTGTCGCAACTGATTTACCATGAGAAACCTGGCTTGCTCTCCCCATTTAGAACACATCGCTGCATTGCAGCGCCACCCTTTTTTTCTTTTTTTTTTCCAAACTTTAGAAAGAAGTCCAAAACAGATGTGACTGCCTGCGTTCAAGCAAACGGGAACCAGAAAAAAGCATGAAAACAGATTAAGAACGTGTATTTAATACAACAAGACAAGACAGGTGCAAATTTTCGGCCAGCTGGCCTTTGTCAAGCGTAAGATCACAAACAAACAAACACCAGAAACAAAAATTAGGAGAAAAAGACTGAAATTCCCTGCTGCTCTGTCCGGTGTGAGAAAACTCACATAACTTAAGTCTGTAGTGTAATTACAGTTCCTTTTCTCACACTGGACGGAGCAGCAGGGAAGTTTCAGTCTTTTTCTCCTAATTTTTGTATCTGGTGTTTGTTTGTTTGTGATCTTACGCTAGACAAAGGCCAGTTGGCCGAAAATTTGCACCTGTCTTGTCTTTTAGAAAGAAGACGCTCTGGCCTTCAAGAGGAGGTATCTGGGAAATTAATCTGTCTCCAATGTTTCATACTTGGGTCATCATCATCATCAGGTGCCCTGCCACATGGCGTTGGCGATCATGGACTTCCATCTGTCTCTATCTCTTGTTGCCCCAAGCATCTCCTCCACCCTCCTCGTCTTCAGCCACTCTGCAAGTCCATCTAGCATTTTCTCCCTGGGTCTACCTGGTGCTTTCCTTCCCTCCAGCTTTCCCGTTGTAACCAGGTGCTCCAAATCCCCCTTCCTCATAAAATGGCCTATAAATGTTACCTGTCTTTTCCTAATCTTCCTTATGAATGATCTACTTGTGTCTGCCTCCATCAAGACTGTCTCGTTTGTTTTCTTTGCTGTCCGTAGAACTCTCAACATTCTTCTTAGAAACCACATCTCGGCTGCCTCAATCTTGTTCTGGCTTTGTTTGTTGACTGTCCACGCCTCGCATCCGTACAACAGTATTGGTTCTATATAACATTCAAGAACTCTCTTCCTGATGTTGATTGACAGGCATTTGTTGGTAAGAATGCTTGTCATCTTCTTGAATGCTGTTTTGGCTTGGCCGATTCTGCCGGCTATTTCTGATGTGCATCTGCTGATGATACTTGGGTAGTTGGGTGAATGCCCTGCTCTGCGATTTTGTACCCTGCAGTGGTGTTGTTTCGCTGAAAAAAAAAAGTTTGTATATCGCACTGTGCAGAATGTTATGTCAAAAAATGAAATCACCAAATTTCAAATAACTTGCTTTTTATTTGTACTTTTAACAGTATTTTTCCTGTCGTGCTCAAACTTCTGGTCCGCAGGGATTCACAATGGGGCATGGTGTGTGCTAATCCTGCTCCTGCTGTCACTGTCATGGTGTGTGCTAATCCTGTCACTGTCATGGTATGTGCTAATCCTGTCACTGTCATGGTGTGTGCTAATGCTGTCACTGTCATGGTGTGTGCTAATCCTGCTCCTGCTGTCACTGTCATGGTGTGTGCTCCTGCTGTCACTGTCATGGTGTGTGTTAATCCTGTCACTGTCATGGTGTGTGCTAATGCTGTCACTGTCATGGTGTGTGCTAATCCTGCTCCTGCTGTCACTGTCATGGTGTGTGCTCCTGCTGTCACTGTCATGGTGTGTGCTAATCCTGTCACTGTCATGGTGTGTGCTAATGCTGTCACTGTCATGGTGTGTGCTAATCCTGCTCCTGCTGTCACTGTCATGGTGTGTGCTCCTGCTGTCACTGTCATGGTGTGTGTTAATGCTGTCACTGTCATGGTGTGTGCTAATGCTGTCACTGTCATGGTGTGTGCTAATCCTGCTCCTACTGTCACTGTCATGGTGTGTGCTCCTGCTGTCACTGTCATGGTGTGTGTTAATGCTGTCACTGTCATGGTGTGTGCTAATGCTGTCACTGTCATGGTGTGTGCTAATGCTGTCACTGTCATGGTGTGTGCTAATGCTGTTACTGTCATGGTGTGTGTTAATGCTGTCACTGTCATGGTGTGTGCTAATGCTGTCACTGTCATGGTGTGTGCTAATGCTGTCACTGTCATGGTGTGTGCTAATCCTGTCAATGTCATGGTGTGTGTTAATGCTGTCACTGTCATGGTGTGTGCTAATGCTGTCACTGTCATGGTGTGTGCTAATCCTGTTCATGCTGTCACTGTCATGGTGTGTGCTAATCCTGTCACTGTCATGGTGTGTGTTAATGCTGTCACTGTCATGGTGTGTGCTAATGCTGTCACTGTCATGGTGTGTGCTAATCCTGTTCATGCTGTCACTGTCATGGTGTGTGCTAATCCTGTCACTGTCATGGTGTGTGCTAATGCTGTCACTGTCATGGTGTGTGCTAATGCTGTCACTGTCATGGTGTGTGCTAATGCTGTCACTGTCATGGTGTGTGTTAATGCTGTCACTGTCATGGTGTGTGTTAATCCTGTCACTGTCATGGTGTGTGCTAATGCTGTCACTGTCATGGTGTGTGCTAATGCTGTCACTGTCATGGTGTGTGCTAATGCTGTCACTGTCATGGTGTGTGCTAATCCTGTCACTGTCATGGTGTGTGCTAATGCTGTCACTGTCATGGTGTGTGCTAATCCTGTCACTGTCATGGTGTGTGCTAATCCTGCTCATGCTGTCATGGTGTGTGCTAATCCTGTCACTGTCATGGTGTGTGCTAATCCTGCTAATGCTGTCACTGTCATGGTGTGTGCTAATGCTGTCACTGTCATGGTGTGTGCTAATGCTGTCACTGTCATGGTGTGTGCTAATGCTGTCACTGTCATGGTGTGTGCTAATGCTGTCACTGTCATGGTGTGTGCTAATGCTGTCACTGTCATGGTGTGTGCTAATGCTGTCACTGTCATGGTGTGTGCTAATGCTGTCACTGTCATGGTGTGTGCTAATGCTGTCACTGTCATGGTGTGTGCTAATGCTGTCACTGTCATGGTGTGTGCTAATGCTGTCACTGTCATGGTGTGTGCTAATGCTGTCACTGTCATGGTGTGTGCTAATGCTGTCACTGTCATGGTGTGTGCTAATGCTGTCACTGTCATGGTGTGTGCTAATGCTGTCACTGTCATGGTGTGTGCTAATCCTGTCACTGTCATGGTGTGTGCTAATCCTGTCACTGTCATGGTGTGTGTTAATGCTGTCACTGTCATGGTGTGTGCTAATGCTGTCACTGTCATGGTGTGTGCTAATCCTGTCACTGTCATGGTGTGTGCTAATCCTGTCACTGTCATGGTGTGTGCTAATCCTGTCACTGTCATGGTGTGTGCTAATCCTGTCACTGTCATGGTGTGTGCTAATCCTGTCACTGTCATGGTGTGTGCTAATCCTGTCACTGTCATGGTGTGTGCTAATCCTGTCACTGTCATGGTGTGTGCTAATCCTGTCACTGTCATGGTGTGTGCTAATGCTGTCACTGTCATGGTGTGTGCTAATGCTGTCACTGTCATGGTGTGTGCTAATGCTGTCACTGTCATGGTGTGTGCTAATGCTGTCACTGTCATGGTGTGTGCTAATGCTGTCACTGTCATGGTGTGTGCTAATGCTGTCACTGTCATGGTGTGTGCTAATGCTGTCACTGTCATGGTGTGTGCTAATCCTGTCACTGTCATGGTGTGTGTTAATGCTGTCACTGTCATGGTGTGTGCTAATGCTGTCACTGTCATGGTGTGTGCTAATGCTGTCACTGTCATGGTGTGTGCTAATGCTGTCACTGTCATGGTGTGTGCTAATGCTGTCACTGTCATGGTGTGTGCTAATGCTGTCACTGTCATGGTGTGTGCTAATGCTGTCACTGTCATGGTGTGTGCTAATGCTGTCACTGTCATGGTGTGTGCTAATGCTGTCACTGTCATGGTGTGTGCTAATGCTGTCACTGTCATGGTGTGTGCTAATGCTGTCACTGTCATGGTGTGTGCTAATCCTGTCACTGTCATGGTGTGTGCTAATCCTGTCACTGTCATGGTGTGTGCTAATCCTGTTCATGCTGTCACTGTCATGGTGTGTGCTAATCCTGTCACTGTCATGGTGTGTGCTAATGCTGTCACTGTCATGGTGTGTGCTAATGCTGTCACTGTCATGGTGTGTGCTAATGCTGTCACTGTCATGGTGTGTGCTAATGCTGTCACTGTCTTGGGTGTGTGCTAATCCTGTCACTGTCATGGTGTGTGCTAATGCTGTCACTGTCATGGTGTGTGCTAATCCTGTCACTGTCATGGTGTGTGCTAATCCTGTCACTGTCATGGTGTGTGCTAATGCTGTCACTGTCATGGTGTGTGCTAATCCTGTTCATGCTGTCACTGTCATGGTGTGTGCTAATGCTGTCATTGTCATGGTGTGTGCTAATGCTGTCACTGTCATGGTGTGTGCTAATGCTGTCACTGTCATGGTGTGTGCTAATGCTGTCACTGTCATGGTGTGTGCTAATGCTGTCACTGTCATGGTGTGTGCTAATGCTGTCACTGTCATGGTGTGTGCTAATGCTGTCACTGTCATGGTGTGTGCTAATGCTGTCACTGTCATGGTGTGTGCTAATGCTGTCACTGTCATGGTGTGTGCTAATGCTGTCACTGTCATGGTGTGTGCTAATGCTGTCACTGTCATGGTGTGTGCTAATGCTGTCACTGTCATGGTGTGTGCTAATCCTGTCACTGTCATGGTGTGTGCTAATGCTGTCACTGTCATGGTGTGTGCTAATCCTGTCACTGTCATGGTGTGTGCTAATGCTGTCACTGTCTTGGTGTGTGCTAATGCTGTCACTGTCATGGTGTGTGCTAATGCTGTCACTGTCATGGTGTGTGCTGATCCTGTCACTGTCATGGTGTGTGCTAATGCTGTCACTGTCATGGTGTGTGCTAATGCTGTCACTGTCATGGTGTGTGCTAATGCTGTCACTGTCATGGTGTGTGCTAATCCTGTCACTGTCATGGTGTGTGCTAATGCTGTCACTGTCATGGTGTGTGCTAATCCTGTTCATGCTGTCACTGTCATGGTGTGTGCTAATCCTGCTCCTGCTGTCACTGTCATGGTGTGTGCTAATCCTGCTCCTGCTGTCACTGTCATGGTGTGTGCTAATCCTGTTCATGCTGTCACTGTCATGGTGTGTGCTAATCCTGCTCCTGCTGTCACTGTCATGGTGTGTGCTAATCCTGCTCCTGCTGTCACTGTCATGGTGTGTGTTAATGCTGCTCCTGCTGTCACTGTCATGGTGTGTGTTAATGCTGCTCCTGCTGTCACTGTGCCTGATCATCTGGATTTCTCCAGATTGTGGTGTTTTTGTAAACTGAAACAGAAAGAAAAGAAAGATGGTCATACAGAAACCAGTATCGATAACACCAACAACAAAAACAACACAAACTAGAAAAACACATGAATAAGTGATACTGGTTAAAACTCACATAACTTTACTCTGTCCTCGCAGTTCAAAAACTCACTCTCAGTAAACACCAAAAGAAAATTTCAGGGTTTCATTTTGTCAAGGTGACAACCTCTGTGCTTGTAATGAAGTCCATATGTACTAACGTCACAGGTGCCATGTGATGGAAAGTTTCTCAGGTGATTTTTAAACATCTCGTCTCTTTCAGTCCTCCATTTACTTACAGTTCAAAACCACATTCACAATAAACACCAAAAGTTTTTCAGATGATTGTTAACAGCTCATCTCTTTCAATTCTTCTCCATATACTTAAAATTAAAATACACTCACAATAAACACCAGAAGTAAAGTTTTTCAGATGATTTATAAACATCTTGTTTCTTTCAGTTCTAGTTTAAGTACTTACTAGTCAAAAACACTCACAATAAACACCAAAAGTAAAATTTTTCAGATGATGTATGAACATCTCGCCTGTTTTGGTCCTTCTCTATGTACTTAAAGTTTAACCCTTAGCTGTTCACAAAGCTGGTAACCGCCCTGCGGAAGAATGTGCCGATCCGTTCGTAGCGGTTGAGATCACCCGACCTTTTCCGTCACATGTGTAGGGAATTTCCATCACTACTGGCCTTGCTGTCTTATTGCGCTTGTGGTTAGAATCTTGGTCAGTCTCACGTTGAATGTTCTAAAAATAGTACGAGCATTCTGGGATGCAAGGAACTTTCCATTCACTACTGAAAGACTTTGTACTGACGCTGTGCTACATTTGAATGTGATTACTAGGAGCTAGCTTTACATCTAGCAGTGCAAATGCGAAAGGGTTAAAACAAATTCACATAAACACCAAAAATAAAGTTTTTCAGATGCTGTATAAACATCTCGTCTGTTTCAGTCCTTCTCAAAGAGCTCCAAGTCTGGTGAGTCCAAGTCAAGCGAATCCACATCAGGGTCATCGTTTTTCCAAAGAATGACAGTGACAAAAACAACGGTGATGAAGAAATCGTCCACCTCATCAGCGTCTGCATCGAGAACGTCCCCTCGTCTACAGAACTCGGCCGGCGCTCACAGCAGACGGTGACCCGCACTACCACCACTTCCGTGGGTCAGTGGTATTGGTCACTTCGGTGCTGTGTCCTGTTACAGCTGTTAACCTTTTGACTCCTACACCCTATCCTCTAGCTGCAAAAACTTAACCCTTTAACCCTTTGGAGATGCGCTCTAAAATGGCTGCTGAAACTCTCACGACACACAGTTTTTGGTACTTTTTAAAAAATTATGGAGAATAACCAACGATAATAAACCTGTCATGTTATATATGTTTAAAAAGGTCCTTATGTCTGCTTTGTAACTGTGCAGACCGCTTGTTTATGCATGCTTTCATTTTTTTCTGGTTTACCATTGAAAAAGGCATGCAAATAGCTAATAAAAAAAAAGTTCCGGATGTACACACACATGACTTATCAAACTGCTGCTTGTAATCCATTAAATATCCATGTCACAAAACTGCACTGAACATGTCACAGGATATACATTCTTCACTGGAAGTCACTATGAGTTCTGCTTTTATGAAATTTTTGTCCCCAAAATGATCAAATACAGGCTAAAGTCTTTTGACTCTTCAAAATTCCTTTGTTTCGGGTACCGCGAAAACAAGCCAAAAATAGATTTCCAACAGTCTGCTACGGTCAAAGGGAAAGAAAACTACTTAAAACAGTGGTTAAAACTATACTTTCAGCATAATGTCTATTATATAGTATGCAAATTATTCAGTAAAAACATCATAACATCCTCCGCAGCTTCGGCTGCGGAGAGTCACAGTCAAGAGAATGAGCTCTGCAGCTGAGCTGCGGAGCATCACCAACAAGTTTAACTCCCCCATCCTGTCCACCATGTTCTGGCAGGACAGGGACAGCTGGTGGGGGATTGAAAGGGTTAACGTTTTGCTTTGCTGTCATGGCTAACGATGCAGACAGCTGGTAGACAGAGTGTGGGAGTCTTGGGGTTAAAATAGTTTGGTTAATACGAAATCCAAAACAAGTACGACTGCCAGCGTTCAAGCAAACAGGAACCAGAAAAACACGAAAATAGAATCAGAACACGTATTTAATACAACAAAACAAGACAGGTGCAAATTTTCAGCCAACTGGCCTTTGTCAAGCGTGTCCTCTTCTCCCACTGGACAAAGCAGCAGGGAAGTTTCAGTCTTTTTCTCCTAATTTTGTATCTGGTGTTTGTTTGTTTGTGATCTTACGCTTGACAAGGGCCAACTTGGCCAAAAATTTGCACCTGTCTTGTCTTGTTGTTTTAAATATGCGTTCTGATTTTATTTTCGTTGTTTGGTTAATGTTTTACTGTCTTGAAGCAACAGTACTTTAATGAATGTGTTTACATCTCATACTCCTCAATCTCTCCACTTCCAATCTCAGGATACTTGTTAGTCTGAGAGCTTTCCATTTTTTCTCCAAAATGCATGTTTCTATGAATTTAGAAATATGGTTTCTTCATTTGTGTTTAGGAAAAAGAGATCAAGACTTTTGCAAATGAGAGCGTGGTTTGGGAACAGTGCTGTGTAGTTAACCCCTTCACTCACGCACCCTATCCGCCAGCTGCAAAAACTTTAACCTTTCACACCCTCACACTATCCACCAGACAATGCAGGATGCTGGTGGATAGGGTGAGGGAGTGAAAGGGTTAAGTTTTTGCTTTGCTATCATTGCCGACAATGCAGGAAGCTGGTGGACAGGGTAAGGGAGTGAAAGGGTTAAGTTTTTACTTTGCTATCATGACTGACAATGGAGGATGCTGGTGGATAGGGTGAGGGAGTGAAAGGGTTAAGTTTTTGCTTTGCTATCATTGCCGACAATGCAGGAAGCTGGTGGACAGGGTAAGGGAGTGAAAGGGTTAAGTGTTTGCTTTGCTATCATGGCCGACAATGCAGAATGCTGGTGGACAGGGTGAGGGAGTCAGAGGGTTAATTCACTTTCTTGGCAGTCTTATTTTCTGTTTTCAGAATTTGAAAGAATGCCCATTCCTGGTTATGTATAGATACATAGATACACAGATATGTGTGTCCCCCCATGAGATGCCTGGGGCTCTTTTAGTATAAATAGTATCCCCACCTTCTGGAAATTCTGTGCTGGAAAATTCCTCTTTTCTGTCACTCTCTTTGTTTCTGCCTTGTTGCTTTGCTTTCTGTCATTTTTTCCTATCATTTTCTGCCTTGCTGGTCCATTCACCTGTATGTGTTCGATAAAGTCTTACGTACTTTTTCTTAGGATTGATAATTGGATACATGTATTGAAGTGCATTTTTGGCTCTAGTGAGGTGAGGTATGTGGAAGCAATTTTAGGTAATTATGCCTGTGTCCTTAGGTATGCTTATATTCAGGTGTGTTTGTGTGTTTTTTAAATCCCCTGTGCGATAAATTGGACGGAGTGGTCAACGCCAGGGGCATGTCCTTAGATTATGTGGGCGAATGCATGGATATGTGTACTTAATTTTCTTTCTTTTTTTTTTCCTGGTGAAGTGTTGTATATTTTGAAGGGGTTATAGCTCTGACATGGTTCTATGCAGTCGGCTGGGGTTTAAACAACAATAACAATAACAGGTATGTGCGTATGTGTGCATGTGCATTGTGTGTGTGTGTGTGTGCGTGCGCGCGTATGTACACACGTGCGCAAGTATGCATGCATTCAAGAGAGAATATGTTCTTTTCTCTGCATGAAATGTTTACGTTTGTGGCACACGGTGACCTGCACAAGTATGCATGCATTCAAGAGAGAATATGTTCTTTTCTCTGCGTGAAATGTTTACATACGTTGCACAGGTGACCCTCGCAGACGCAGCATGCCGTTGGACATGTTGGGCGGAGCATCAGCGTGTGCTTTTTCAGCGGGCAGCCAGCCCCCGAACACGGTTGTCAGCCACGTTGATCGTACACCTCGCCGTGCTGTGGCCGAGTTTACTTATCACGCTGAGCTTCCCTGTGATCTCTCCTTTTCTGCTGGTATGTACCTGTTTAACCCTCTGACTCCCGCACCCTATCCACCAGCTGCAAAAACTTAACCCTCAGACTCCCTCACCCTATCCACCAGCTTCCTGCAGGGTGAGGGAGTCAGAGGGTTAAGTTTTTGTTTTGTCAGCATGGTTGACAATGTAAGATGCTGGTGGGACAGGATGCAGGAGTCAAAGGGTTAATGAAGATTAGGAAAATACAAGCAACATGTATAGGGCATTTTATGAGGCAAGAGAAATTAGAGCACCTGGTCACAGCAGGACAGCTGGAGGGAAAGAGAGCACCAGGTGGACCCAGGGAGAAAAATATTGGACGGACTTGTGCAGTGGATGAGGACAGAGAGGGTGGGAGATGTACTTGCAGCGACAAAAGATAAGATTCGTATGGTGGGTGATGATCGCCAATGCTATATGGCAGGGTACATGATGATGTTCCTGTAGTGTACTGTTACCTCACAGGACAGTAAAATTCGCTTGTTTCAGTTGTCCTCTTTGTCTGATTCAAATACCTGGGAACAATCATTTCATCAGACGGCAGATGCACATCGGAAATAGCTGGCAGAATTGGCCAAGCCAAAACAGCATTCAAGAAGATGACAAGCATTCTTACCAACAAATGCCTATCAATTAACATCAGGAAGAGAGTTCTTGAATGTTAAATAGAACCAATACTGTTGTACGGATGCGAGGCGTGGACAGTCAACAAACAAAGCCAGAACAAGATTGAGGCAGCCGAGATGTGGTTTCTATGAAGAATGTTGAGGGTTCCATGGACAGCAAAGAAAACAAACGAGACAGTCTTGATGGAGGCAGACGCAAGTAGATCACTCATAAGGAAGATTAGGAAAAGACAGACAACATTTATAGGCCATTTTATGAGGAAGGGGGATTTGGAGCACCTGGTCACAACGGGAGAGCTGGAGAGAAAGAGAGCACCAGGTAGACCCAGGGAGAGAATGCTGGATGGACTTGCAGAGTGGCTGGGGATGAGGAGAGTGGGGGAGATGCTAGGGGCAACGAGAGATAGAGACAGATGGAAGTCCATGGTCGCCAACGCCATGCGGCAGGGCACCTGATGATGATGATGATGACACACGTGCATAGACACACTATCATTTTCTCTTTACCTGTTGGCGTCGCCGGGTTCAGTGTTGGCCGCTGCACTCTATGACACGCCACCCCCCTCCAGATGGCTCTGTCTTGACTTTTGTGGACACCTTGAATACTTAGGCCACTGATGTTGGTTATGTTCTCCATGTATGAGATTAGAGGTCTGCCTGTCTTCCTTTTTGCCTGCTTTTCCTTGTAAGATGGTTGCCATGAGGTCTGTGTTCTTGCTACATGACACATGGCTAGTGTATTTTAATTTTCTCTTGTTCATGTCTGCTAGTAATTTTCTGGTGGTATCAAGTTCTTCCAGGACACTTTCATTAGTTCTTCTGTCTGTCCATTAGACACATAGTAGTCTCTGATAAAACCACATCTCTGCTGCCTCAATTCTTTTGCAGTCAGCTTTTCTACGAGTCCAGGCTTCGCGGCCATAAATCATGACTGCCCAGATCAAACATTTTAGAGGTCTAATTTTCATGCCATTTGGTATGCCTCTGTCTTTCCAGATGTTGTTGAGTTGGACTATTTTTTGCTTTGCCATTCCACTTCTTATTTTGAAGTCTTTAGAGCAGGTTCCATCATCAATTTTTACAGAAAGGAACTTTAGTAATGAATATAATAATATAATAATAATATATTTTATTTATATAACGCAAAATCTTGATAAAATCAAATCTAAGTGCTGAGCGTATACATACATACATACCTACATACATATGAGCGTATACATGCATACATACATGCATACATACTTACATACATAAATCTAAGCTGAGCGTATACATGCATATATACATACATACATAAATCTAAGCATATACATACATACATACATACATACATACATACATACATACATATGTACTCACATGCATACATAATAATTACAATATTTATATAGCGCAAAATCTCGACAAAATCAAATCCAAGCGCCGAAAAGACACACACACGCACACACCGCACACACACGCACACACACACACACACACACACACACACACACACACCACACACACACACATACACACACACACACACACACACACACACACACACACACACACACGCATGGCCACAAATGGGGAGAAAGAATAAAAGCAATAAAAGCAAGAATAAAACCAATGGAAAACCACAGAGAGCACATCATATACAATTATATATTAAAACAAAGTGATTCCCCTCCAAGCGGAGACAGGCTGCAGAGGGGGTTGAGTGAGGTTAGGATTTTATGCAGAGGAGAAAAGGTGAGTTTTGAGAGCGGACTTGAAGGAGGCAAAAGTAGGTTGCTGACGGACTGAGAGAGGAAGTTTGTTCCAGGAGAGTGGACCAGAAACAGAGAAGGCTCGTGGACCATAGGTATTGAGCTTAGTGCGTGGAAAGCGAAAAGTCAGGATTGGAGGCAGAGCGGAGGGTACGTGAGGGAACATAGATCTCAAGTAGGCTTGACAGGTAATCGGGGGCTGCGTTATTGAGGCTTTTGTAGCACATGGTGTCTAGTTTGTACTGTATGCGCTTTGATACAGGGAGCCAGTGAAGTTGTGCCAGGAGAGGAGATATGTGGTCAGCTTTTTTCTTTTTGAGTACAAGGCGTACAGCATTGTTTTGAATGCGCTGTAGGATGTGAATGGTGGAGGCAGGAAGACCAGACAGGAGTGAATTGCAATAGTCAATGCGAGACATTTTGAAGGAGAGAACGAGTTTTGCAGTTGTTTCGACAGAGAGATACTTCCTGATCAGGCTTATACGATGGAGATGATAGTAGCAAGATCTGGCAGTTTGAGAAACAAATATGTCTTGATTGTTTTCACTGTCTTTGCCTTTGTATACACTTAAATACACATACATATTTATATTCATTCACATGTACATTGTGATACACACGCATGTACTTAACATATAGTCTTAAACATAAGCACATTCCCTTCTTCTTATAGTCACACACAGACACACACACACACAGACACACACACACACACACACACACACACACACACACACACACACACACACACACACCACACACACACAGCACACACACACACACACACACACAGACACACACACACGCACACACACATATACAGACACACACACACACACAGACACACACACACAGACACACACACACACACACACACACACAGACACACACACACACACACACACACACACACACACAGACACACACACACACACAGACCAGACACATACACACACAGACACACACACACACAGACATACACACACACACAGACACACAGACACACACATACACACACACACACATATACAGACACACACACACACACAGACACACACACACACACACACACACACACACACACACACACAACACACACACACACACACAACACACCACACACACAACACACACACACACACACACACACACACAACAGACACACACACACACGACACACACACACACACACAGACACACACACACACAACACACACACACACACACACACACACCACACACAAACACCACAACACACTATACACGCACACACGCACACGCAGTGTCCCCAATACAGCTTAGCAAAGATTGGTTCATGTGATTGTTTTTCAGGTGATCATTTGGAGGTGTTGACGCGCACAGGCACACAGAATGACTGGTGGGAAGGACGTATTGGGAACCGTGTGGGCATCTTCCCGGCCAACTTTATCAAACTTTTATAGTTCCTGGCCAGCTTTATCAAACTTTTATAGTCACTGTGTATTTTGGTGGTTGTGTCTGTACATTTAATAGGAAAGGGAAATTAGAGCACCTGGTCACAACAAGAAAGCTGGAGGGAAGGAGAACACCAGGTAGACCCAGGAGAAAATATTGGACGGACATGCAGGGTGGCTGAGGACAGAGAGGGTGGAAGATATGCTTGTGGCGACAAGGGATATACATATGGAGGGCCATGATCGCCAACACCATGTGGCAAGGCATATGATGATGATGATGATGTACAGAGATGTGTAAACATCTGGCATAAATACTCACCAGAGTTGTAGACTGTCAAGAACATAGTGGAGTGGGGTCAGCTTGTTAAACAGATTGAGTTGTCTGTACTCCACCAAAAGTTTGATTACATGTAATGCGGCCGTTCAGCCAACCCTGTGGTTGAAGTAAGGCAACAATGGGAGCTTCCGACTGCTAAGTGTCAAGACTATAGTAAGGGGAAGGAGCTGGCAGCTATGCAAGCTGGTGGCAGGGCGGGCTGCCAAAGAGAGATGAGACCAGAGTGGGGCAAGAGAGGGGTCTTCGTTCTCTCTTGGTCCGGTTGGCTGGACTGGACCTGGTTAGTGCACGTAGTGTGGCTATGTCCTGGGTTTGTCATCTCCCCACCTTGCCATTCAGTTTGTAAACAAGGTAATGATGACTGGGTTCAAACGGTCATGCAACATGGACAGCCCCCTTTGCTTGATGAAATGACTATCGAGTGGCGTCAGGAGCTTGGGAGGTGATTGTCCAGAGAGTGGTGAGGCATTGGTGTTCTCTGTGCCATTGGCACCCTTGTGGTGTTTCTTTTTAAATTGTTGGACAGCGAGTCTCTTTGTTTTGGAGACTAGTGATATATAAACAAGAAAGATTTATACAAGTTATTATGTGACTTGTGTAATGAGTGTGTGTGTGTGCATGTTGCATGACGGTAAACGACAGCGTATCTGTGTGTAGGTGTATATGTACGCAAATGCATTGTTTAATGAGTTATTGCTTATGCTCTGAAAATGTGTGAAAATATCATCTTTGTAAAGGAAAGAAGAGACCACCACTTGTAGAAACTTGAATATATGTGATACTGAATATACATATTTGTTGAAAATATCATGTGTAAATGAGAGAGAGAGACAGAGAGAGACACAGAGAGAGAGAGAGACTTATGGAAACTTGAATACATGTGATACTGTAGATATTTATGTGTTGTAAATATCTGTGTAAATGAGAGAGAGAGACAGACAGACAGAGAGAGAGAGAGAGAATCCACTTGTGGAAACTTGAAATACGTGATGCAGTACAAATGGATTTATTGAAAATATCATGTGTGTTTAGGGGAGACAGACAAAGAGTCATTGTGGAAACTTGTATACATGTGATACTTACATACTATAGTTACTGTGATATATTCATATATGTCACTAGTATCACAGAAAAGAAAGGCAGCTCATTGATTGTTAAATATTATCTTAGCTAAATGTTGTATTTACAGAGGTTTTATCTTGCAGTATCATTTTCTCTGTGTGTGTGTGTGTGTCATATGGGATGCTAATTGATTTGGATATTAATGGGAAGATGAACTGGATAATGAGTGTATGCTCATTTTCATTAAGTACGGATTTGGTTATTGTCTTTTTAAAGGAAACTGGCAATAGGAATCTGTTTATATTTGCTTTTCTGCAAAGGTTAGTTAGATGTCAGAAATAGAAAGGATTTATACAGATGAGCGAAAAATATAATTTTATACAACTTTTTATGAATTCCCACACTGGCAGCATATAAATATTTATATGGATGTACAACTGAAAAAAACTGGACAGCAATTTATTAGAATTGGCGTGCCAACATTAACCCTTTGATTCCTGCACCTTATCCACCAACACCAAAAACCTAACCCTTCGAATCCCTCACCCTATCCACCAGTTTCCTGCAGGGAGCTGGTGGACAGGGTGAGGGAGTCAAAGGGTTAAATTTTTGCTTTGCTAGCATGGTTGACAATGCAGGATGCTGGTGGACAGGGCGCGGAAGTCAAAGGGTTAAAGTATGTCAGTTCAGGCATGGGCAAGACAAGAGATATTCCCCCCGTGGGGATGCTGGGGATTCTTTCAGTATAAATTGTATCTCCACCGTCTGGAAATTCTGTGTAGAAATTCCTCTTTTCTGTCACTCTGTTTCTGCCTTGTTCCTTTGCCTTGTGTTCATTTTTCTTGTCATTTTCTGCTTGCTGGTCCATTCACCTGTATGTGTTCAATACAGTCTTAAGTACTGTTTCTTGGGATTGATAATTGGGTATATGTATTAAAGTACATTTTTGGCTCTAGGGAGGTGAGTATGCAGAAGCAATTTTAGGTAATTTATGCCTGTTTTTGTATGTTTTGGTGTCCTTATGTATGCTTATATTTGTATTCAGGTGTGTTTTATAAATCCCCTGTGCGATAAATTGGACAGAGTGGTCAACGCCAGGGGCATGTCCTTAGATTATGTACACGAATGCCCATCTTGATATGCTGTACTTGATTTTCTTTCTTTTTCTTTTCCTGCTGAAGTGTTGTGTGTTTTGAAGCGGTTATAGCCCTGATATGGCTGTACGCAGTCAGCTGGGCTTTAAACAACAGTAACAGTAACAGACTCAGATTTGATCTTATTGTTTGTTGTTTAAAGCCCAGCCGACTGCACAGAGCCATTTCAGGGCTATAACCGCTTCAAAACATACAAAACTTCAACAGAAAAAAAATTAAATACACATATCAATGCATTTGCACACAAAGTCATAATCTAGAGACATGCCCCTGGCGATTGACCAGTCCATCCAATTTATCACACAGGGGATTTAAAAAACAACTGAATACAAATGTAAGCATACCTAAGACACCAAAACATACATAAAAACGGCATAAATTACTAATATGCTTTTGCATTCTCACCCCCTAGAGCAAAAAGACTTAATAAATGTACCCAATTATCAATCCTAAAAAAAAGTATGTAAGACTTTATCGAACTCATACAGGTGAATGGACCAGCAAGGCAGAAAATGATAGGAAGCAATGACAGAAAGCAAAGGAGGAAGAAAGAAACAAAGTGACAGAAAATAGGAATTTACTAGCACAGAATTTCCAGGGACTAGGTGATGAAAGCAAAGGTAAGGGGTGGAACTAAACAGCAGGAAGACTGAAGTCATGGTGATCAGTAAAAAACATGAAATCCCCTCCTGCAAAATAACAGCAAATGGCACAACCTTGACAAGGTTAATAAGTTCAAATACCTGGGAACGGTCATTTCATCAGACGGCAGATGCACATCGGAAATAGCTGGTAGAATCGGCCAAGCCAAAACAGCATTCAAGAAGATGACAAGCATTCTTACCAACAAATGCCTATCAATTAACATCAGAAAGAGAGTCCTTGAATGTTATATAGAGCCAATACTGTTGTACGGATGCGAGCGTGGACAGTCAGCAAGCAAAGCCAGAGCAGGATCGAGGCAGCCGAGATGTGGTTTCTCAGAAGAATGTTGAGGTTCCATGGACAGCAAAGAAAACAAACGAGACAGTCTTGATGGAGGCAGACACAAGTAGATCACTCATAAGGAAGATTAGGAAAAGACAAGTAACATTTATAGGCCATTTTTATGAGGAAGGTGGATTTGGAGCACCTGGTCACAACAGGAAAGCTGGAGGGACAGAGAGCACCGGGTAGACCCGGGAGAGAACGCTGGACGGACTTGCAGAGTGGCTGGGGATGAAGAGGGTGGGGGAGATGCTGGGGGCAATGAGAGATAGAGATGGTTGGAAGTCCATGGTCGCCAACGCCATGCGCAGGGCACCTGATGATGATGATGATGAGGTGGGGATACTATTTATACTGAAAGAGCCCCCGGCATCCCCCACAGGAGGCAGATTTGATGTTCATCCATTAGACATGCAAACAAAGACAAATAAGGTACAATTCATCCTTTCCTGTTCATTATTCAGTATGAGGTTATTCCCTCAAAAATGTTATAGACCAAATATGTTTCTGTTGTATTTGGTACTGAACTCAGCTCATTATGATTATGTGAAAAACTTTGCTTTGTTTCTGACCAAAGTGCTTGGAATATGGTGAATTGCTGTATCATAATAAAATAATGTCTTACCTTTTTGTCATTCACTGTTAATAGTGTTGTGGGTTTTGTGAAGGGTGTTGTTTTTGTACGAATGATTCTAAGCACCCCTTCAGTAGAGGCTTATGCCCTTTTGAATAAGATCTGGATTCTGAAGCTCTCTCTGTCTGTCTGTTCATCTCTCTCTCTCTGTCTCTCTCTCATCCAGCATTGTAGAATAAAAAAAATTATGCCTGAATACCAACATATTACATTATTGTATTATCACAAATCTATCTACTATACAATATAACATAACAATCATGTAAGTAACACACACACACTCACACCTACACACACACACACTACAAAACACACACACACTACAACACACACAACACATATATGTACCCAATTATCATATAATCATGTACCCATTATCAATCCTAAGAAAAAGTACTTAAGACTTTATCGAACACATACAGGTAATGGACCAACAAGGAGAAAACGATAGGAAGAAATGACAGAAAGCAAAGAAGGAAGAAAGAAACAGAGGTGACAGAAAAGAGGAAATTTACTAGCAAGAATGTCCAGAAGGTGGGGATACTATTTATACTTGAAAGAGTCCCCCGGGGGATGTATACACATGCAAACTTACAAATGCATATGTGACCTCCCACCACGAAATCAGTCTTATCTCGCATCAGTAGAACAGCACTAGGAGCTGAAAAGGTGACTGGGGGTCTATCTGGGGTGTTTTGACTTTTTCTCAAAATTGATTTCTGTAGACTTTAATCTATCCCCCACAGAATTGTTTTTCTTGAAAAAATATTATTAATCAATTTAAAATGGTATTTTAATGCACTGATCGCAGCAGAAAGAATCGCAATTTCCTACCAAAAGTACCTGTTTTTATCTCTTATTATAAACTGTAACCTGTGCAGTACCTGCACATGTAATATACTGATGGAAAGCTCTTTAGGTGCACCTTTCAGATAATGACAGCGTAAAATTAGAAACAAACTGGGTCAAAGCCACCAAATAAAGAAATTTAAGGAAAATGTGTAGGAGAGCACACAAAAACTTTAGGGCGTTTTCTTAAAATGGCCGTCATACAACTGAATGAATTTAAACATACATAACTTCTACATTTTTTTTTTTTAGTACAAGCTTTATTCAAGTACCAAAATAATCAGCAGAATGTACACTTTCCAGTGATATGTATATCTCAAAATGCCCAAAATGCTAGTTAAGACTGATTTCGTTGTGGAGGGTCACAATGTGCATACGCAAGAATCCCTGTGAGCGTTCTTTCTTATCAATATCGAGACACCAGTTAAAAAATCCACTGGTTGCAATTTCCCTTCTTCTCGTCTCCATTCTGAACGGTCAGATTGACCCGATACCTAGAGCTGTTCGAGACATTCATTCACTATGAGATTTTCAAAGGAAAAAGATTGCATGTTCAATGAATGCAATGTTAATGATACGTATTCCCACTTCACAAACGCGGTACATGATGCAGCAAACAATTCCATTCCAAAAAGACCACAGACCTCTTATTTCCCTGCGTCATTTACAAACTTAAAACAGAAACATACCGAATTTTCACTCTGTGTTTACCATTGCTAGGCGTGTACTGCACAGTCCCATAGTGTCGTTTTCTTTGATTCAGCCCATTGTTTTTATTACCTGTAATCCAACCTTTTTTTTTTTTTTATGCGTTTTTTTTATTCGATAAGACAATCCTCTGCTCCCCCTTGTACCTCACCAGATCATAACAGATGACTTGTCATATCGCCAGCACAGGACCTTACATGCTCGTAGCGCATAGACACAACACACAAAAACACACACACACATACACACACACACACACACCATGCATACATACAACACACAACCCTGAAAAACCAACGAAGCCTGATCGATCTAATGTTCTGATTGTTTTTCTTTGTTCATTAAATTGTTTGATGTTACCGTAATTGATTCAATGCCGTCATGATTTCATAGATTCATTCATCCCATAGATATTTTTTTTCCTCGTCTAAAAGCACATATGTGAATAGATGTTAAAAGAAATAACTAACAAACAGACGATCTGTTTTGGATCCATTTCACCCTGTGCTCTTGAAACGTAAGGTCTGAATGACTTGTATGTCAGACGCTTTAGAGATGAGAATCAAAGAGAGATCCATTGTTGCTCACTGTTCTACACGTATTTGATACAGATGGATAAACAAATGATTTCAAGAAAAGACGACTTCAACAACAAAGCAGAACATTAATAATGTCAGACAATGGACGAATGGTTATATCAGTGTACAATGAATGATGGAAACAATAATACTAATAACAACAAAGACATTATAAACAGATTTTCTTTTTGCTTTTATTTGTAACATCTTTTATTGACAATAATTATAATGACAAGTAATGATGTGGAACAACATCCACAAAGAACAATCTTTTTACGATATACGCAATAATGCACAACATAATCAAAAAAGTAAATGGACAGCAAGATCAAATCTTAACCACGCACACAACGCATGTGTGAAAAGGAAACTATAACTGCTCCAAGGAAAAAAACCTGTGCACACACGTTTACAACTCTTCCTGTCCACACATAAATTTCACACACACACACATACACATACACATACACACACACACACACACACACACACACACACATACACACACACATACACACACATTTACAAAACACTTCCTATCCACACATAAATTTCACACACACACACATACACATACACATACACACACACACACACACACACATACATTTACAAAACACTCTTCCTATCCACACATAAATTTCACACACACACACATACACATACACACACAGACATACACACACAGACACATACACACACACACACACACACATACACACACAGACATACACACACACACACACATACACACACACACACACACACACATACACACACAGACATACACACACACACACAGACACAGACATACACACACACACAAGACACAAACACACACACAGACGCACAAACAGACAGACACACACACACAGAGACACGCGCAGACACAGAGACGCACACACACAGACATATACACAGACATGCACACACACACAGACACACACTAATATCACTCATAGTGAAAAAGACTTTAAATCAAAAAACAAAAATGAATCAAACAAAATCAGCCATGTGACGCTGCACTATGTAGCAAACTCTTGAATGTACAATTATGGCACTTTATCCATCCTGTAGCAACAATTCACAAAATAATGACACCCACGTTGGAACACTGCATGTCTCTGTCTTCCCATGCCTACAGATTGGGACAACATGTAATGCAGACAAGGATGAAACAAAGCACTACAAACCAATCGATCAGAAACAAGCCTAACCAGCCTCTTGACTCCAGCAGCCTATCCACCAACTGCAAAAATTTAACCTTTTGACTCCCTAACTCTATCCACCAACTTCCTGAGTCAAAGGGTTAAGGTTTTGCTTTGTTTGCATGGGTGCTAATGCAGGATGCTGGTGGACAGTAAGTGGGAGTCTAACACTTGGACTCCCTAACCCTATCCACCAGCTTCCTGAGCCAAAGGGTTAAATTTTTGCTTTGCTTGCATGGGTGATAATGCAGGATGCTGGTGGACAGTGTGTGGGATTCAAAAGGTTAATTATAATACATCCTATACAGCATCATGAAACCAATTTTTGCAAACCACAGTGCACAGCAGTCAAAGGGTTAATTTTAACACATCCTATGTTGCATCATGAAACCAATTATTGCAAACCAAATTAACAGAAACAAGCTTAACTGATCATAATACATCTTGTATTACATGATAAAATTATTGCAAACTAAAGTACCTTATATGAAGCTGAATTAAATAAAGTATCTTATACGAAGCTAAATTAAATAAAGTATCTTATGTAAAGCTAAATTAACTCTTAGCATGGTATCCTTAAACAATGAGCACATAGCACATAACAGTCTTTTTACTGTTATTGTTATTTTTGCTTAAAGCCCAGCCGACTGTGTAGAGCCATACCAGGGCTACAAGTTTCAAAACATACACAATACTTCAACAGGAAAAGAAATGGAAAACAAAATTAAGTACACATATCAATGCTTTCACACTCTTTCACTCTGTCCAATTTATTACACTGGGGATTTTAGAAAACATACCTGAATACAAATTTAAACAATACTAAGGACACCAAAACATAAAAACAGGCTGAAATTATCTACATTTGCTTCCACATATCTCACCTCCCTGGAGCCAAAAATGCATGCAATACATGTACCCAACTACAATCCAAAGAGAAAGTACATCAGACTTTATTGAACACATACAGGTGAATGGACCATCAAGACAGAAAATAAGAAGAAATGACGGAAAACAAAGGAACAAGGCAGAAACAAAGTGTCAGAAAAGAGGAAATTTCTACCCCAAGGTGGGGATTCTACTTACACTGAAAAAGCCTCCAGCATCCCCACAGGGAGTGGGTGGGGGGTGGGGGCACTGTCTTTTTCTTTTTCTGGTTACAACTCAAGGATATGCACCAAAAGATCCAAAGGAATACAATAAACTTACCACACGGAGACCATCCAAACCGTTAAACGCATAATGTATTGATGGCAATGCCATGTGAATAAGTACAACTGATTATTAACTTGTGATAATTTGTGCATCAATTATTGAGTCATCACAATGTACCTGATTACTATACAGTATGTGTAATCCTACCCTGTTATAAAATCAAAAATAACAAAACATGGAACAGGTTATACTATAACATTTTTTTTTCTTTATAAAAAATGTGAACAACAACACAGTCATTTTAAAGCAAAGTGAACGATTACACTCTCGCTGAAACCAGATATTGTTATTTTTGTTTAGCATGGTATCGTTAAACAATGAGCTCGGAGCACATGTCTTTTTACTGTTATTGTTATTTTTGTTTGAAGCCCCGCCGACCGCTTAGAACCATACTAGGGCTATAACCATTTCAAAACGTACACAAAACTTTAACAGGACAAAAAAAAAGAAAAAAAAAGTACACATATCAATGCATTCACGCACAATCTAAGGGGATACTCCTGGCATTGACCACTCTGTCTAACTTATCACACAGGGGATTTAGCTGAAACCAGTGAATATTATTAATGACCTTCTCTTTACAATAGCAAAATCAAACAAAAAGGCCATCTCCAAGAAAAAGCCAGCACCAAGTGAAATTATCACGCCAAACTTTGGACTGTAACCCATCGCTGCCTGCTCTCTACATCTCCACATCAGATCCAGTCCACACCATCCAAAGGTCAAATTTTAACCTGCACAACACAGCCAGTTTAACCCTTTGACCCCACACCCCATCCACAAAAACTTAACCCTTTCACTCCCTCACCCTATCCACCAGCTTCCAACAGGAAGCTGGTGGACAGGATGAGGGAGTCAAAGGTTAAGTTTTTGCTTTGCTATCACTGATGATGATGCAGGATGCTAGTGGACAGGGTGAGGGAGTCAAAGGGTTAAGTTTTTGCTTTGCTATCACTGATGATGATGCAGGATGCTAGTGGACTGGGTGAGGGAGTCAAGGGTTAAATAAAACCCTGTTGACAAGCTGCTTACTTCAACAGTGCTATGCTAAATGTCTACAACAATTAAACCACTCAGAAATGGGCACGGTGGCAACCTCTACCCAACAGCCAAAAATGCTAAGCAACCATAATACTGTCAGATCATGCATTAATGCCTTGAAAACAAAACTGTTTTATCCAAAATAGTGATTTAATAAAAAAAATTTTTAAAAAACACCATAATTATCATTCATTTCAAACCTGCTGCCTTGATGAAAATTTAATCTAGTTGACTCGACAGGATCCGAGTCATATCAAATATGATCATGGGCCATTTCACAATGATTACAGATTGATTACACTGCATATGCGTGTCCTTTGTACATGATGGTTGTCAAAACAGAATGAAGACTAAATCCAAAACGAGTGAGACTGCCTGCGTTCAAGCAAACAGGAACCAGAAAAAAAACAAAAACAAGAAAAAACAATAAGAACTCATATTTAATACAAGACAAGACAGGTGCAAATTTTTGGCCAACTGGCCTTTGTAAAAAAACAAACAAACACCAGGTACAAAAATTAGGAGAAAAAGACTGAAACTTCTCTGCTGCTCCTTCTATTGTGAGAAAAGGAATGAAGGAGCAGCAGGGAAGTTTGTCTTTTTCTCCTTATTTGTTTGTTTGTGATCTTACGTTTGACAAAGTTGGCTGAAAATTTGTGCCTTGTTGTATTAAATACGTGTTCTTATTCTTTTTTCATGCTTTTTTTACCTGGTTCCAGAATGAAGACTTATTCTACAATGCACTATGACCGCAGGGTAAATGTTATTTCATGAAGCAGCATGACTTAAGATGATTAATTTTCATGATCTAGCATGATTCAAGTTTTATTTCATAAATCAGCAAGACTTACCAGGCATTGATTAACAATCCTCACGGCAATGGGTGCCAACAAGTTTATACATAATAGCTGTGTTGTGTTGTGATTCAGATCTTTAAATTATTTTATTTACTTACTTTATATGTATGTTCCCTTTTTGAAGGTAAGATATGCACATACACATGTCATTTACATGTAACCAAGATTATTCCATTGGTAGGCTGATAAAATACCAGCATAAAATATAGACTAGGTAAAACAGTCTAGATAGGGTCTCAGGACTTGACCAGCTCATGGGTTTATGTGCAGGCTTAAGGCATGTACCATGATCACCATACACATGGCACCTGTGACGTTAGTGCATATGGAATTCGTTCCAAGCGCGGAGACGTCATCTTGAGAAACTGAAACTGAAATTGTTTAACTTGGGAACCTCATTATGAATCTTTCTCACGCAGAGACGAACATGAAGAGTTGTATCATCCTGGCCGACTCCAGTTTCCTACAGTTGTCCCACCGCACGTTGACTACAAATGTGACCTCCCACCACGAAATCAGTCTTAACTCGCAGTCAGTCGAACAGCACTAGGAGCTGAAAAGGTGACTGAGGGTCTATCTGGGGTGTTTTGTTGACTTTTTCTCAAAATTGATTTCTGTAGACTATAATCTATCCCCCACAGAATTTTTTTCTTGAAAAAATATTATTAATCAATTTAAAATGGTATTTCAATGCACTGATCGCAGCAGAAAGAAGGCAATTTTCTACCAAAAGTACCTATTTTTGTCTCTAATTATAAACTGTAACCTGTACAGTACCCCACATGTAATATACTGATGGAAAGCTCTTTGGTGCACCTTTCAGTTAATGACATTGAAAATTAGAAACAGATTGGGTCAAAGCCACCAAATAAAGAAATTTAAGGAAAATGTGTAGGAGAGCACACAAAAACTTTAGAGGCCACTTTCTCAAAATGGCCGTCATACAACTTAATGACTCTAAACATACATAACTTTTACATTTTTTTTTAGTATAAGCTTTATTCAAGCACCAAAATAATCAGCAGAATGTACACTTTCCAGTGATATGTATATCTCAAAATGCCCAAAATGCTAGTTAAGACTGATTTCGTGGTGGGAGGTCACATATAGTCGTGAACATCTAAGATCAACTCGACTCATCAAGAGTAGCCAAACGGTTAAGGTCATTTCAAAATCTATCAAGAGTTAAGGTTATTTCACAATGTAGCATGAGTTAAGGTTATTTCACAATGTAGCATGATTTAAGTGATTTTATGATGTAGCATGATTTAAGGTGATTTTATGATGTTGCACAATTTAAGGTGATTTTATGATGTAGCATAATTGAAAGGTTATTTTATGATGAAACATGATTTAAAGGTTATTCCACAATGTAGCATGATTTAAACATTATTTATGATGTAGCATAAACAAAGTTGTTTTCAGATATAGCACTTAAGGTTACTTCACAATGCATTATAACAACCCTAATCAAAGTTATTTCAAGACACAGCATTTACGGTTACTTCACAATGTAGCATGATATTTAATGATTATTTTACAATGAAGTGTAATCAGTTATTTCAAAATGCAGCATGATTCCAGTACAATTCGCAATGTAGCAAGATTCAAATTCATAACTGAAGCTTATTTCTCAGTGCAGCTCAGCCCAAAATTCCATGAGGCAGCATAAGTTGCCTTATGTTTCAAAGTTGTATTTTACAAGTCAGTTCACACAGCATTTAAGGCAACAAAATGGTCACTTTATTCATGTTTTGTTCTCTTTGTGCAAATAAATTTATAAATATCATGAAAATAAACAATGCATGGATATTTGCGTATATTTTGATTCATAACTAAAATAATAACACACAATAATAACTATTATTATCTCCAAACAATGCACATACATAGGCATACATCTTTACTTTACAAACATTTTAGCATAAATCAACACACATCTTTACAAAGCTTATTTTTCAAATAAGTTAACGCAGATCAATTTCTTTTTCTTTTATTGTTGTTAAAGCCCAGCCGACTGCGCAGAGCCATATCAGGGCTATAATTGCTTCAAAACACAAAACTTCAACAGAAAAAAAAAAAAAGAAAATTAAGTACACATATCAATGCATTCGCGCACATAATCCAAGGACATGCCACCGGCGTAGGACGTTCCGTCCAATTTATCGCACAGGGGAGATTTAAAAAACACACCTGAATACAAATATAAGCATACATAAGGACACTAAAACATATAAAAACAGGCATAAATTACCGAAAATTGCTTCCGTATATCTCACCTCCTTACAGCCAAAGATGCACTTAATACATGTACTCAATTATCAATCCGAAGAAAAAGTACGTAAGACTTTATTGAAAAACTACAGATGAAAGGACCATTAAGGCAGAAATGAAGTAGAAATGACAGAAAGCATGGCAACAAGGCAGAAACAAAAACAGTGACAGAAAAGAGGAAATTTCTAGCAACACAGATCAATATACCTGTATGTATACATATGTGCACATAACAAGACATCTGCTTCATAATGGGGACAGATTCTGATATGAGAGAGGAAAGATTGTCATCATCATCATCATCATCATCATCATCATACTCATCACATGTCCTGCCACATGGTGTTGGTGATCATGGCCCTCCATATAAATCTACCCCTTGTTGCTCAAATGCATCTCCCATCCTGTCTGTTCTTCAGCCACTCTGCAAGTTCGTCCAGTACTTTCTCCCTGGGTCTAATGGTGCTCTTTCCCTCCAGCTTTCCTGGTCTGATAGGTGTTTTAACTTCTCTTTCCTCATAAAATGTCCCACATATGTTGCTTGTCTTTTCCTAAGCTTCTTCATTGATGTTCTTCTTGTGTCTGTCTCCTTCAAGATTGTCTGGTTGGTTTTCTTTGCTGTCCATGAACTCACAACATTCTCCTTAGAAACCACATTTCAGCTGTCTCAATTTTGTTCTGACTTCGTGTGTTGACTATCCACACCTCACATCCGTACAACAGTATCAGTTCTATATAATTCTCAAGAACTCTCTTCCTGATGTTAATTGAGAGGCATTTGTTGGTAAGAACCCTATTCATTTTCTTGACTGCTGTTTTAGATTGGCCAATTCTGCTGGCTATTTCCTCAGCAGTCTCTAAATATATCAGTTTAATTTCAGCATATGCATAGCTTACACACAAAAAGCCTTAAAATACTGAATTTTAATGCATAATTTTTTTCTCATACAAAAAATCTTTACTGGAGAGTCGGGGGAAATTGGACTGACCATCACACACATCTGTATGACATTTCTTTCATGTCGCTCACCGCAACTCTCTATACTTCATATTGTTAACCCTTTCCCTCCCACACCCCATCCACCAACCACAAAACTTAACCCTTTGACTCCCTCACCCTATCCACTGGTGGATAGGGTGAGGAGTCAAAGGGTTAAGTTTTTGCTTTGCTAGCATGGTTGACAATGCCGGATACTGGTTGACAGGGTGAGGGCGTCAAAGGGTTAAGTTTTTGCTTTGCTAGCATGGTTGACAATGCCGGATGCTGGTGGACAGAGTGTGGGAATCAAAGGGTTAAGTGACATGCATGGAAAACAGTCCGCACTTTTCACTTCCTCAGCAACTTTTCATATCATTCTTTGCTATTTGCCGACGTTTACAACAGCTTTCTCAAGACTGCCCAGTTTTACAGATTTTACATACACAAGTTACTGTTATTGTTGTTGTTATTGCTATTGTGGTTGAAAGCCCAGCCGTCTGTGTAGAGCCATATCAGGGCTACAACTGCTTGAAATCATACAAAACTTCAACAGGAAAAAAAAAAAAAAGAAAAACGAAAAGAAAATTAAGTACACATATCAATGCATTCACGCACATAATCTAAGGACATACCCCCGGCGTCGACCACTCCATCCAATTTATCGCACAGGGAGAGATTTAAAAAACACACCTGAATACAAATATAAGCATACATAAGACACAAAAACATATATAAAAACAGGCATAAATTACCTAAAACTGCTTCCACAATCTCACCTCCCTTGAGCCAAAAATGCACTTAATACATGTACCCAATTATCAATCCTACGAAAAAGTACATAAGACTTTATTGAACACATACAGGTGAATGGGCCATTAAGGCAGAAAATGACAGATAGAAATGACAGAAAGCAAAGGAACAAGGCAAAAAAAAAGAGAGTGACAGAAAAGAGGAAATTTCTAGCACAGAATTTCCACAAGGTGGGGATACTATTTATACTGAAAGAATCCCCGGCATCCCCACAGGGGAATATACACAAGCTAAACGATGCACACAGACAGACAGACAGACACTGAAGACAACTGTGCATTTTTCTCTTTGTGAACAAATTTTTCTTCTCACTCTGAACAAATTTTTCTTCTCACTCTGTTATTTGCCATTTCTTTGTCAAAGTATGTTTTCCTGTCCATTACAACAGGAACCATTCTAGAATCAAACAAAAAAAAAAGCAGGCAGATACATACGTTAAACATTGCACACGAACAGATATACATGTACACTGAAAACAACTGTGCTCTTTTCTCTCTAAGAACAACTTTGTTCTCACTCTCAGATATTTGCCATTTCTTTGTCAAGATGCATTTCCCTGTTCATCACAACAGGAACCATTCCAGAATAAGAAAGCAGCACAAGAACAAGCAAGGAACGTTAACTCTTTGTCCACCAGCCTCCTGCATTGTCAACCATGTCAGCGAAGCAAAAACTTAACCTTACCCTAGCCACCAGCTTCCTGCACAAAGTTCGGGATAGGGTGAAGGAGTCAAAGGGTAAACTTTTTACAGTTGGTCGATAGGGTGAGGGAGTCAAAGGGTTAACTTTTTGCAGCTGGTGGATGGGGTGCGGGAGTCAAAGGGTTAACTTTTTGCAGCTGGTGGATGGGGTGCGGGAGTCAAAGGGTTAACTTTTTGCGGCTGGTGGATGGGGTGCGGGAGTCGAAGGGTCAATCATAGTTCTGAAGCAGTCTCTAAGCAGCAGGAAAGGACAGTGTAACTAATGCAAAGAAACGATCATACGTCGTTAGTTGTTGCCACAAAGCAGTGGTACATTCACACAAGCTGCCCTTTTTGTCACTAAATTTGTTGTAACACAACATGCACAGTGATACTTGTTCATTCTTGCTACACGTCTCGTTCTAAACTATAATACATGGTGGGTTTTAAGACAAAGCATCCATACAATGCAAAAGTCAAGATATCCCAGAAAAAGCAAGTACTTTCATCACATAAATACACGGTTACACCTTCACGGGATTCATAATCTTTCATATCTTTTAGTTTTTTGTTTTTGTTTGTTTTTGATACAATTGACATTATTATGTGAAACTTACGGTAATCTCCCCGTTGACAGCGTATCACCGCGGTGCAGCACCACAGGGTAGATGCAAATTTTCATAAAATATTCCAACATACGCCGATAGATGCAATGCACTGGGCCAACAGAGTTTCATTCATAACATCATCATCATCATCAGGTGCCCTGCCGCATGGCTTTGGCGACCATGGACTTCCAACCATCTCTATCTCTCATTGCCCCTAGCATCTCCCCCACCCTCCTCATCCCCAGCCACTCTGCAAGTCCGTCCAGCATTCTCTCCCTGGGTCTACCTGGTGCTCTCTTTCCCTCCAGCTTTCCCGTTGTGACCAGGTGCTCCAAATCCCCCTTCCTCATAAAATGGCCTATAAATGTTGCTTGTCTTTTCCTAAACTTCCTTATGAATGATCTACTTGTGTCTGCCTCCATCAAGATTGCTCGTTTGTTTTCTTTGCTGTCCATGGAACTCTCAACATTCTTCTGAGAAACCACATCTCGGTGTTCATAACATAAAGGTTATGAACATGAAAACAATGGACGGCAACTAGGAAGTTAACTTCCAGCTTCACTCAGGACTTTCTCTGCCCACTATCCACCTGCGCCACACACACACAACATCCACAAAATTCTTCACTTCCCGTCTTGTGCTGCTTAGTCCTCTGCCTTGTTACTGTGAAAACTTCTGTTGGTTCACGTTTCTGATGAACAAGGAGACATCTGACAAATTAACGCTGCAGTCATCAGATTAAGTGACGACCTTGTATTTTCAAGGTCATCCACGTCTGTCTTTTTGCTTCATCTTTTACAAATCTGTAAACACATCTGATAAAAATGACAATGACGGAGCTTCACATCCACAAACCAGCAAAAACCATCTCCGTTAAAACTGACTAACACCAGCTTGTTCTGTGGTTGTGAAACGTTGAACATTTTCAATCAAAAACCTTGCTTTCTTTTTTTTTTTTTATTGGGAAAATTTATGACAATGTATGAGAGGACATGATGCGAGGAAAACGCAAAACGTATAAATGACCAAACATAAAATGTAAATACAAATCATGAGAACATAAAAGCCAGCTTAATATTTTCAAACTTCAAAATCTCCTGAATATCTTCTGGATCAAGGCGACGGCCAACATTCAAGCAAATACAAAAAAATAAAAAAAATAAAAAAATAAAAAAACACACACAAAAAAATAGAATCAAAACACGTATTTAACAAAACAAGACAGGCAAAAAATTTTGGCATAGCATAATGCCATTTTCTCCTAATGATGGCACATTCAGTAGTTGTCCACTATTTGGGGCTATGTGTACATGCCACATTCATATGTTGTCCACTATTTGGGGCTATGTGACATGCCACATTCAGTATGTTGTCCACTATTTGGGGCTATGTGTACATGCCACATTCAGTATGTTGTCCACTATTTGGGGCTATGTGTACATGCCACATTCAGTATGTTGTCCACATTTGGGGCTATGTGTACATGCCACATTCAGTATGTTGTCCACTATTTGGGGGCTATGTGTACATGCCACATTCAGTATGTTGTCCACTATTTGGGGCTATGTGTACATGCCACATTCAGTATGTTGTCCACTATTTGGGGCTATGTGACATGCCACATTCAGGTAGTTGTCCACTATTGGGGCTATGTGTACATGCCACATTCAGTATGTTGTCCACTATTTGGGGCTATGTGTACATGCCACATTCAGGTAGTTATCCACTATTTGGGGCTATGTGTACATACCACATTCAGGTAGTTATCCACTATTTGGGGCTATGTGTACATGCCACATTCAGTATGTTGTCCACATATTGGGGCTATGTGTACATGCCACATTCAGTATGTTGTCCACTATTTGGGGCTATGTGTACATGCCACATTCAGTATGTTGTCCACTATTTGGGGCTATGTGTACATGCCACATTCAGTATGTTGTCCACTATTTGGGGGCTATGTGTACATGCCACATTCAGTATGTTGTCCACTATTTGGGGCTATGTGTACATGCCACATTCAGTATGTTGTCCACTATTTGGGGCTATGTGACATGCCACATTCAGTATGTTGTCCACTATTTGGGGCTATGTGTACATGCCACATTCAGTATGTTGTCCACTATTTGGGGCTCTGTGTACATGCCACATTCAGAATGTTGTCCACTATTTGGGGGCTATGTGTACATGCCACATTCAGTATGTTGTCCACTATTTGGGGCTATGTGTACATGCCACATTCAGAATGTTGTCCACTATTTGGGGGCTATGTGTACATGCCACATTCAGGTAGTTGTCCACTATTTGGGGGCTATGTGTACATGCCACATTCAGAATGTTGTCCACTATTTGGGGGCTATGTGTACATGCCACATTCAGGTAGTTGTCCACTATTTGGGGGCTATGTGTACATGCCACATTCAGAATGTTGTCCACTATTTGGGGGCTATGTGTACATGCCACATTCAGGTAGTTATCCACTATTTGGGGGCTATGTGTACATGCCACATTCAGGTAGTTATCCACTATTTGGGGCTATGTGTACATGCCACATTCAGGTAGTTATCCACTATTTGGGGCTATGTGACATGCCACATTCAGGTAGTTATCCACTATTTGGGGGCTCTGTGTACATGCCACATTCAGGTAGTTATCCACTATTTGGGGCTATGTGTACATGCCACATTCAGGTAGTTATCCACTATTTGGGGGCTCTGTGTACATGCCACATTCAGGTAGTTATCCACTATTTGGGGCTATGTGTACATGCCACATTCAGGTAGTTATCCACTATTTGGGGGCTATGTGTACATGCCACATTCAGGTAGTTATCCACTATTTGGGGCTATGTGTACATGCCACATTCAGGTAGTTATCCACTATTTGGGGGCTATGTGTACTGTGTTTACTCTTTTTTGTTGTTCATATATGCTTGAGAAGCACCTGTCGGCCAAAAATTCACACCTGTCTAATTCTATTTTCGCGTTTTTCTGGTTTCTACTTTTCTTTCCTATTCGAAGAATTCAGACTTTTCTGTACATTCCACGTAGTTCTCTGCCTACCCAACCTCCCTTCACATCAACATTTACAAATCAACCCCTGAATATTTAATGAATAAAAATGGTTAGGCTGCATGGTCTGATTTCTCTTTTTCTTTTTTCTATGGGTGGGGGCAGAGGATAGAGATTGTTACCAAGTCATGCATATGCAAACAGAACATCAAATATGCAGGTTAAAGATCCTATAAGCAATGTCATTGTGTACGGCTTATGGAAACAAATATATCCAGCATACATATCCCCTAAAAATAAAACTGTCAATGTTCACTGGCTTATAAAGACACACGAGCATATCTAGCATACCATCATCATCATCAAGTGCCCTGCCACATGGCGTTGGCAACCATGGCCCTCCATATGTATCTATCCCTTGTTGCTGCAAGCACATCTCCCACCCTCTTTGTCCTCAGCCACCCTGCAAGTCCGTCCAATATTTTCTCCCTGGGTCTACCTGGTGTTCTCTTTCCCTCCAGCTTTCCCGTTGTGACCAGGTGCTCTAATTCCCCTTTCCCCATAAAATGCCCTATAGATGTTGCTTGTCTTTTCCTAATCTTCCTTATCAATGATCTTCTTGTGTCTGCCTCCATCAAGACTGTCTCGTTTGTTTTCTTTGCTGTCCACGGAGCTCTCAACGTTCTTAGAAACCATATCTCGGCTGCCTCAATCTTGTTCTTTGACTGCAATACACTAATGCCCCAATGACTTGCATCAGAGAAATCCTTCTACTGTCAGCCCAACATGCAATCACTTCTCGTTCTCTTTACAAAACATCATCAGGGCTTAAATTTAAAACAGGAGGAAAAAACCACTGAAACTAGGGGGGTCCGGGGGCCATAACTTGCGTGCCGTTGCTATGAACGCTTGCAAGCCGATCACGGATGCCTTGCTCCTTTCGTTTTTTGTTAGTTTTTTGTGGGTTTTTTTTGGACAAACCGAAATCGCGGAATTCCGCCCAGACGCGGAACATTTTAAGCCCTGTATCATCCTCATCACCTCAACTCTTTGACTCCCTGAACCTATCCACCAGCTGAGTTTTTGCTGTTGGGGGCAGGGTGGGA
>JAPXFY010000019.1:4442154-4454654 GCA_030674185.1 Monoplex corrugatus
AACTAGGAGTTCATCCACAGAAATTAGCTGATCCGCTGAGAGTTACCCAGCCTGCAAAACCCCTTTTTCTGGATTAGCCAGCTCATACATGGCTTTCTTGCCAAACTGAAGCCAAGCACATGCACTTTTTGCTCGTTTATTTGGTTGTCACTTTGCCAGGTTCCACTTTACAGGTGTAGTTTTATGCTCAAGTGCTTGCCAACTTTTCAGATGCTTCAAATTTTCTATAGAAACTCACTACAGTTATTCACCACGAGCTTGGCACAAAGTTTCAATTTAGTTTTTATTTAGCAGAATTCAGGATTTACTTACATACATGTTGTTAGCGTTTTTGTTTTTCACATTCGTTTGTCTAAAACTTGTGAATACAGGATTGATCACATACATCTCAGAAAATTTGTAAGCCAATGTCGCACTCATAGTTAGGTGAGGTAGAACAGGGAATAAAGCTGTGTTTTCTACTCCCTCTTATCTTGATTTGTAATTAAAGAGACAGAGTACCTTGTTAAAATGTACGACAAAAACACTGGAACATAGCTTCCTCCACCCCCCCCCACCTACCCCCTCTCCAAAAATGTCCCTTGTTTATTCTGGCAGAGTGGGGGAGGAGGGGGAGGCATTCAACAGTTCAAATTGCTTCCCTGAATAAAGACCAAATGATTAAAAATGGCACAGTTTGTTATTTCTAGGGCTCTGCTGTTTATTTTGATGTGCGTAATTACCATTAAAGCTGCATGTGAGAACACAATACGGACTCCAAAGAACCAGTTTGCTAGCAGCAGTACAATGCTGCCTCTGTAGTCTGCTCCTACGGAGCTAGAAAGATGGACTTGTGTGATTAAAAGTGTATGCTTTCATCTAAAAGACAACGGGTCAAGGTCAAGGGTAAGTATCGCTCTTATTATCCAAAAATTAAGGTAAGAGCAGTTGAATTCATTTTTCGACTACAGTTTTGATAAATAGCATATTTTGGGGGACTAAACCAGGAATACATTTTCTTTTTACCAGGGAACTCCTGGAAAATTGGGATGATTAGCCACAACACCATCAATATATTACATAATACTGAAAATGCCAAACTAAACTTTAATAATTCCAAATGTCTTTTACAGTGTGAAGCTAAAACTATCAAATGGGACTTGTCACAAACCCGTAGCTCTGACTTTAATTCTAGGTATCTTATAAACCATGAAATGTGAACGATTACGAGAGGAGGCGGACAAAAATTTCTCTCTGACCATAACTGCAAACACGTTTTAGAACATAAAAGAGTCAAGTGTAAAGACATTTTACAGTTTATTTCTTCATATTGGCGTCTGTTAGCCATTTGTGCAATAGGTCCTAACACTATTGGCCATGGCCACTTACAGCCACAGAGATAAAGACCCCCGTGCAAAGAAAGGCAAGGGCTCTGTGCGCAAACAGTACAGCTGATAGATTGGATTCCTTCCTAAGAAAACATTTCCTCCTCCACGGGCTTCTTCACCCATCCACACCCCATCTGCTGGAACTTGCTGATCATGGCCACTTTGGCCTCCTGGAAGGGGAGAGCAGCCTGCTTGCTGTGGTGGTAGGAACGCGCCTGGAGCAGGTCGTGACGACCCAGGTGCTGTGCCACTGCCTTGAAGCTGTCGTACAGGCATCGCTTGGCAAGGCGAGAGAACAGACGCTTTTCCACTCTGTATATGCAAAAACCACAACACATCCAGAAAATCTGTAAGCCAGTTCATGAGCCGTTTAAATAAAATGAAACAGAACAAACACAAATACCAGCTTTTTCTTCATTTATGCAATATTCGATTACAGCACACACCACTGTTATTGTTATTGTTGTTTAAAGCGCAGGCCAGCTTATAACATGATTTCCGGCGATTTTTCTTCATTTTGTTTTTAAGTCTTTAAATTCTAAATATTTACTGATTTTGTTGATTTTTGGTCATGTAATAGTTTGATTATCACACTTTCAGGTACAATGAACAACAAACTTGTAACATGTACCTAAATATTTTTTTAAATATTTATATTGGATAACTGTAAGCGCTTTCGCAAAATAGGTGTCTTATCCAATGTCACCATAATATTTTCAGTTTTTGATCCTATGACTTAAAACTTTGCACAGTGATAAAGCACAAATAGATGCACAAATAGATGCACAGAACAAACTACAATCAAGTCTCTATCTCATTTTGCAGGATCACAGTGCAAATGTGAAAAACATGAAAAGTAAAAATCTGTCAACACTCTTTCCACATATCAGACACCTTTAATAATAGTTCATTTCAAAGCCAAACATGTCCTGAGTCTGTGCAGAAAATTTCAAGTCATTCTGATCAAAATTGTGGAATTTATGCTGACATTAGTAGCTACACTGTCCAAAAACGCTAAAAATTGGAAATATACATAATAATGTAATATTGAAAAATCAAAAAAAATAAAGAAATATTGTTACGGACCATGTTATAAGCTGCCCTTAAAGCCCAGCCGACTGCATAGAGCTATATCAGGGCTATAACCACTTCAAAACATACAAAACTTCAACAGGAAAAAAAAAAGGAAAGAAAACTACACATAACGCATTCACACAAATAATCTAAGGACATGCCCCTGGCATTGACCACTCGGTCCAATTTATCGCATACAGGATTTATAAAAAAAAACACCTGAATACAAATTTAAGCATACCTAAGAACACTCAAAACATATATAAAAATGGGCATAAATCACCTAAAATTGCTTCCGCATATCTCGCCTCCCTAGAGCCAAAAACGCACTTAGTACATGTACCCAATTATCAATCCTAATAAAAAGTATGCGAGACTGTATCGAACACAAACAGGTGAATGGACCAGCAAGGCAGATAACGATAGGAAGAAATGGCAGAAAGTGCAGGAACAAGGCAGAAACAAAGATAGTGACAGAAAAGAGGAAATTTCTAGCACAGAATTTCCAGGTAGGGATACAATTTATACTGAAAGAGGCCCCAGCATCTCCATGGGAGGGGGGGTGGGGGTGGGGGGGGACAACACACACCAAATTATTCATATCATTATTATCGTTACTAATACAATTACTACCATCATCATGATTGACTATGTTCTCAGGCAACACCAAAATTAAAGCGAATGAACTTTCAGCATCAGACAAAATGAAACAAAAAAAAAGAAAACAAAAAAAAAGAAAGAAAAGAAAAACTGATTGACAGAAATGAACTCACGCAGCATAGCAGTGGCCAAGGGTCCCGTCCAAAACTTCGGCTTTCTGGTCACCGATAGTCCAGTTGATGCTGAAGGCTTTAGTTTTCTGGGTCTCTCTCAGCGGCTGGCAGGCGGTGACTCGACCCAGCCAGGGATGGTTGAGGTGGAAATCTTGTGGCAGGGCGCTATCCAAGTTCGGTTCCTCTTTTGCCAGCCGACAACAAACCGCTCGCGACAGATGGCCGTGGTCATACAGAAAACCTGGAACAATGAAAAACAATTCAATTCAATTCATATTGCTTATAGCCCAGCCGACCACTAGAGCCATATCAGGGCCAAAAAAAAAGAACCCGTTAAGATAAAAACCAGATAAAAACCATGCTCACCGTCAACCTTGCAAATCTAAAATGCCATTAAAGAAAAACACGTAAAATTACATCTAGTGAAATCTATTGATCTCTTGTAAAAACTGGAATATTGCATCAGAGAGTGGAATTTTGTTTGTTTGTTTGTTCATTTTGGGCTGCTGCATCAACTGCACTTCTCAATGGTATATAGCTTATTGGTGACATCAAGTTCCAAAAATTATCTCCCTAAAACGGAAGCTGGTAGATAGGATGCGGGAGTCAAAGGGTTAAGACTGAATATCCTTACCCAACGGAGAGAGTCGAGGTAGATGGGTTCCACAAAGTGCGACAGTAGGGCTCCCTGAAGGCCAAGGACATTCCAGCGACATATTTTGTCGGTGCAGGACATGGTGCGGAGTCGTTCCCCTCTGACCACCCCGTCCCATGTCTGCATGGTGATGTCACTTGTGTCCACAGGAATCGTCCCTTCCCCTGAAAACGGACAGCACATTTTTTTTTTTATAATTTGTTCAGAGCAATTTTTTTTTCAAATTGAAAATGGAGTGCAGTATTTTTCTTTTTTGTCTTCATATGTTTGCTCAAAGCAATTTTTTTTTTTCAGCTGGAAAATGGAGTGGGGTTTTTTGTTTGTTTTTATTTTGTATGTTTGTTCAGAGCAATTGTTCCAAAGATGGAAAATTGAGTGCCTATATTTTTGTTTTTTTAAGTTTGTTCACAGCTTCTTTTTTTCCACATGAAAATGGAGTGCACTTTTTTTGGTTTCTAGTTTTCAGTTTGTTCAGAGCATTTTTTTTTCCCAGATGGAAATGGAATGCAGTTTGTTTTTCTGTTTTTTTCTCTTTTCTTCTATTTTTTTACGTTTGTTCAGAGCAGTTTTTTCCAGATGGAAAGTGGAGTGAATATTTTATTTTTTTACGTTTGTTCAGAGCAGGTTTTTTTCCTGTTTGTTTGTTCTTTTGTCGTCTTTTTTAGATGAAAAATGGAGTGCAGTGGGTTTTCTTTATGTTTGTTCAAAGCAATGTTTTCTCAGATACATGTACGTACACTGTTCTGGTCCACACTGTGCAGTGTTATGTTGCTACGCAGTCTACATACACCGTTCTTGGGTGCATGTGCACCGGGTGTTTTTATGTTTCCAAAAAGCCAGTGAACACTGACTTTGCTTAAAGGATTTTTTTTAATGTGCCTATTCCGTGTTCAGCATGGGTATACACATGAGGAGGGTTCTGGCGCCAGTAGACCTGCATGATCACCTGGGGGATTGGTAAATTTGTTTTTTTCTGTTATCAGAGCCAATCACACACCTGAAAATACACATATTACAGCACACATATTACAGCACACATATTACAGCACACATATTACAGCAACACATATTACAGCACACATATTACAGCACACATACACATATTACAGCACACATATTACAGCACACATATTACAGCACACATTACACATATTACAGCACACATATATACAGCACACATATTACAGCACACATATTACAGCACACATACACATATACAGCACACATATTACAGCACACATACACATATTACAGCACACATATTACAGCACACATACACATATTACAGCACACATATTACAGCACACATACACATATTACAGCACACATATTACAGCACACATATTACAGCACACATATTACAGCACACATATTACAGCACACATATTACAGCACACATATTACAGCACACATATTACAGCACACATACACATATCACAGCACACATATTACAGCACACATATATACAGCACACATTACACATATTACGCACACATATTACAGCACACATACACATATTACAGCACACATATTACAGCACACATATTACAGCACACATATTACAGCACACATATTACAGCACACATATTACAGCACACATATTACAGCACACATATTACAGCACACATACACATATTACAGCACACATATTACAGCACACATATTACAGCACACATATTACAGCACACATATTACAGCACACATATTACAGCACACATATTACAGCACACATATTACAGCACACATATTACAGCACACATATTACAGCACACATATTACAGCACACATACACATATCACAGCACACATATTACAGCACACATTACACATATTACAGCACACATATTACAGCACACATATTACAGCACACATACACATATCACAGCACACATATTACAGCACACATACACATATTACAGCACACATATTTACAGCACACATATTACAGCACACATATTACAGCACACATACACATATTACAGCACACATACACATATTACAGCACACATACACATATTACAGCACACATATTACAGCACACAATATTACAGCACACATATTACAGCACACATATTACAGCACACATACACATATTACAGCACACATACACATATTACAGCACACATACACATATTACAGCACACATACACATATTACAGCACACATATTACAGCACACATACACATATTACAGCACACATATTACAGCACACATATTACAGCACACATACACATATTACAGCACACATACACATATTACAGCACACATATTACAGCACACATATTACAGCACACATACACATATTACAGCACACATTACACATATTACAGCACACATATTACAGCACACATATTACAGCACACATTACACATATTACAGCACACATTACACATATTACAGCACACATATTACAGCACACATACCATATTACAGCACACATATTACAGCACACATATTACAGCACACATATTACAGAACACATTACAACATATTACAGCACACATATTACAGCACATCATATTACAGCACACATATTACAGCACACATACACATATTACAGCACACATACACATTTTTACAGCACACATACACATATTACAGCACACATACACATATTACAGCACACATACACATATTACAGCACACATACACACATTACAGCACACATACACACATTACAGCACACATACACATATTACAGCACACATACACATATTACAGCACACATACACATATTACAGCACACATACACATATTACAGCACACATACACATATTACAGCCACATATACACATATTACAGCACATATACACATATTACAGCACACATACAACATATTACAGCACACATACACATATTACAGACACTACATACACTATTACAGCACATACATATTACAGCACACATACACATATTACAGCTACATATACACATATTACAGACACATATACACATTATTACAGCACACATACAATATTACAGCACACATACACACATTACAGCACACATACACATGTATACACATACACATATTACAGCACACATACACATGTTACAGCACACATACACATGTATACACATACATATTACAGCACACATACACATGTACACACATATTACAGCACACATACACATGTATACACATATTACAGCACACATACACATGTATACACATACACATGTACACACATTTACAGCACACATACACATGTATACACATACACATGTACACACATACACATATTACAGCACACATACACATGTATACACATACACATGTACACACATACACATTTACAGCACACATACACATGTATACACATACACATGTACACACTACACATATTACAGCACACATACACATGTACACACATACACATATTACAGCACACATTACACATGTACACAGACACATGTACACACATACATACATATTACAGCACATACACATGTACACATATTACAGCACACATACACATGTACAACATATTACAGCACACATTACACATTACATACATACAATGTACACACATACATGTACACACATACACATGTACACATTACAGCATACATACACTGTACACACATACACATGTACACACTCACATGTACACATATTACAGCACACATACACATGTACACACATACACATGTACACATATTACAGCACACGTACACATGTACACACACACATATACATGACACACTATTACAGACACATATACACATGTACACACATACACATGTACACATATTACAGCACATATACACATGTACACACATACACATATTACAGCACACATCACATGTACACACATACACATGTACACACACAGTACATACTATTACAGCACACTACACATGTACACACATACACATGTACACATTACAGCACACATACACATGTACACACAACATAGTACACACATACACATGTACACACCCCACCCTATGCACACACAACACACACACACACACATGCACACTCACACAACACACACACACACACACAAATACAAACACACACAACACAATACAAACACACACACACAACACACCACACACACACACACAACACACACACACACACACAAACACACACACACACACAACACACAAACACACACACACACACAAACACATGCCTACCTCCTTCCATCTTTGTACGCAGCAAACCTGCACATTGCTGGTGAAGGTCGGGTGATGCTCTTTCCTCTCCGTCTCCGCCAGCGCTGTATTGTTGGACTCCACATCTCTGTACACATCATCATCATCATCATCATCATCATCATCTTCACCGACCATGGCTCCCTGTATCAAAGCGCATACAGTACAAACTAGACACCATGTGCTACAAAAGCCTCAATAACGCAGTCCCCGATTACCTGTCAAGCCTACTTGAGATCTATGTTCCCTCACATACCCTCCGATCTGCCTCCGATCCTCTGACTTTTCGCTTTCCACGCACTAAGCTCAATACCTATGGTCCACGAGCCTTCTGTTTCTGGTCCACTCTCCTGGAACAAACTTCCTCTCTCAGTCCGTCAGCAACCTACTTTTGTCTCCTTCAAGTCCGCTCTCAAAACTCACCTTTTCTCCTCTGCATAAAATCCTGACCTCACTCAACCCCCTCTACAGCCTGTCTCCACTCGGAGGGGAATCACATTGTAATATATAATTGTATATAATATGCTCTCTATAATTTTCCATTGCTTTTATTCTTTCTCCCCATTTATAGCTGTGTGTGGTGTGTGTGTGTGTATGTGTGTGTGTTGTGTGTTGCGTGTGTGTGCGTGTGCGAGCGTGTGTGTATGTGTGTGCATGTGCATGCGTGTGCGTGCGTGCGTGTATGTCTGTTTCAGCACTTAGATTTGATTTTATCAAGATTTTGCGCTATATAAATATTGTAATTATAAATCATTATCCCACCCTCCTTGTCAATATCATCGTGGGACTTTTCTACCCCGACAGACTCCTTCCCAGAGTTGGACGTGCAGTGTGCACGATGAGCAGACTGGGACCACACAGTCGGATCTCATCCACACCCCAAATGTGTCACTGAGGGTATTGCTCAAATTTTCTGACCAGCACTGCAGGTGTCTGCGTCTCTTGGGCCTGGCTGAAACCAGGATGAAAAAGAACCTAGAATACAGCCGTCTGAGGCAGTCTGGCGTCCATAGGGAAATTACGTAGAATCGTGATTATCATCCCCATCATCATCATCATCATCATAGCATTGTTCAGAACTGTTTCAACTTCTGTGCTCATTAAATTGGCACCGAAAACGGGGCAGTGTTCACATTGCCACCACCATCAAAATCCCAACAAAAACACAAAAGAAATGACAGAAAGCAGAGGAACAAGGCAGAAACAACGAGAGTGACAGAAAAGAGGAAATTTCTAGCACAAAATTCTGGAAGGTGGGGATACTATTCATGCTGAAAGAGCCCCCGGCATCTCCACAGGGGCACAACAACAACAATAGTACTACTACTGCTACTACTACTAATAATAACTATAATAATAATAACATTCATCATCATCATCATCATCATAACAATAATAAAAATAATAATAATAATAATAACGAAATCAGTTAAGAGGGAGTTCTAGTCTCACACTGGCGATGCTGACTGAAAGAAAGAAAGCGTACGGATTAAGTGCTTCAATAAGCATTGTATGACACTTTTCTTTCTTTTATTGTTGTTTAAAGTCAAGCTGACTGCGCAGAGCCATATCAGGGCTATAACCGCTTCAAAACACACAAAACCTCAACAGGAAAAAAAAAAAGACGTATTCGCGCATATAATCTAAGGACATGCCTCCGGCGTAGGACCATTCCGTCCGATTTATCGCACAGGGGAGATTTAAAAAACACACCTGAATACAAATATAAGCATACATAAGGACACCAAAACATATATAAAAACAGGCATAAATTACCTAAAGTTGCTTCCGCATATCTCACCTCCTTAGAGCCAAAAATGCACTTAATACATGTACCCAATTATCAATCCGAAGAAAAAGTATATAACACTTTATCGAAAAAATACAGGTGAATGGACCATTAAGGCAGAAAATAAGTAGAAATGACAGAAAGCAAGGCAACAAGGCAGAAACAAAGAGAGTGACAGAAAAGAGGTAATTTCTAGCACAGAATTTCCAGAAGGTGGGGATACCATTTATACTGAAAGAGCCCCCGGCAACCCAATGGGGGTTGTATGACACTTAACTCTTTGACTCCCTCAGCCTATTTGCTAGCATCCTCCTTTGTCACCCATGACAGCAAAGCAAAAATGTAACCCTTTGACTCCCTTGTCCTATCCACCAGCTTCCTGACGTGAGCTAGTGGACAGGGTGCAGGAGTCAAAGGGTTGAATTTTTGCTGGTGGTGGATACGGTGCGGGAGTTAAAGGGTTAAAGAAAGACACGACAACACTGTCTCACCTGGGAGAGAAGAGTGCCCCATCCCCACAGGGCGCGGTGGATATGTACAGGTGAAAGGTGATGCCTGGCTTCACCCTCAGCCTACCGCTGCTGCCAGCTTCAAACAGGTCGTGGGGTTGGCCAGGTTCATACTTCTCTAACTGCTGGTACAGGAACCTGCAGACACACCACATGTTCTCCCATTGCTGATACAAACACAACCACATCATGTTCTCCCATTGTTGATACAAACACAATCACATGTTCTCCCATTGCTGATACAAACACCACATCATGTTCTCCCATTGCTGATACAAACACCACATCATGTTCTCCCATTGCTGATACAAACACCACATCATGTTCTCCCATTGCTGATACAAACACCACATCATGTTCTCCCACTGCTGATACAAACACCACATCATGTTCTCCCACTGCTGATACAAACACCACATCATGTTCTCCCACTGCTGATACAAACACCACATCATGTTCTCCCACTGCTGATACAAACACCACATCATGTTCTCCCACTGCTGATACAAACACCACATCATGTTCTCCCACTGCTGATACAAACACCACATCATGTTCTCCCACTGCTGATACAAACACCACATCATGTTCTCCCACTGCTGATACAAACACCACATCATGTTCTCCCACTGCTGATACAAACACACATCATGTTCTCCCACTGCTGATACAAACACCACATCATGTTCTCCCACTGCTGATACAAACACCACATCATGTTCTCCCATTACTGATACAAAAACAACCACATCATGTTCTCCCACTGCTGATACAAACACAACCACATGTTCTCTCATTGCTGATACAAACACCACATCATGTTCTCCCATTGCTGATACAAACACAACCACATCATGTTCTCCCATTGCTGATACAAACACCACATCATGTTCTCCCACTGCTGATACAAACACCACATCATGTTCTCCCACTGCTGATACAAACACAACCACATCATGTTCTCCCATTGCTGATACAAACACCACATCATGTTCTCCCACTGCTGATACAAACACCACATCATGTTCTCCCACTGCTGATACAAACACAACCACATCATGTTCTCCCACTGCTGATACAAACACAACCACATCATGTTCTCCCACTGCTGATACAAACACCACATCATGTTCTCCCACTGCTGATACAAACACAACCACATCATGTTCTCCCACTGCTGATACAAACACAACCACATCATGTTCTCCCACTGCTGATACAAACACCACCACATCATGTTCTCCCATTGCTGAAACAAACACAATCCTCTTTTTTTTCCTCTTTCTTTTTTATATAATCAAATAAAAACATGAAAACACCATTTTTTTTAGCTTTCGTAGCTTTTGGAGCTCTGATGCTCCTTCTTCAGCAGGCATGTTTATTTGCTACAGATGTCAATAGCTGGGGTCACGGCATTCCTACACTCTAGAAACAGTAACAGGATTTTCTAATGGTCACGACAAATTGTGTTAAAGTTTCAGTTTTTTCCCCAGAATAATCAGTCCACACCGTACTGCTGTTCTCTACCAAGAACGATAATGGGTGATTCAGAGTTTGAGAGTACAGCGAATCTTGCTATCTATCTTTTATATAAATCGAAGATGACAAAATTAGATGGACAGAGGTAGTGCATGCATTGTTCCTCTCTCTCTCTCTCTCTCTGTCCTTTGATATCGCTGTTTGATGACAGAAAACAATGGAATGAGGCAGAAACAAAGAGATGACAGAAAAGAGGAAATTTCTAGCACAGAACTTCCTGAAGGTGGGGATACTATTTATACTGAAAGAGCCCCCAGCACCCCCATGAGTGGATACACAATCCTGGATCCTCTCCCATCACAGGAAACTGAAAGTAAAAAAAAAAAATGAGAATGACAACAAAGATGAAGAAGAGAAAAGAGGAAAGAGGAAAAAGGAAAAAAGCCATGAAGGAAATTGTGTCCACACACCTCATAAAACCTCTCCTGGTGACGATCTCGGCGTGCGAGTCGTTCACTGTGTTCCCCTCCAAACTCAACTTGTCTCCCGTGATACAGCGGTTACCTGTTACAATCATTGATTTAATCTTCAACATCTTCGTAAAAAGGTTTGGCGATACAACCCGACACCACAGGACACAATATCAATCATTCATATATCATCAACATTATCATCATCAGCTTGGCTA
>JAPXFY010000019.1:4457154-4502154 GCA_030674185.1 Monoplex corrugatus
CAAACACACAACAAACACACACAACACAAAACACACACAGAGATGGAAAAAAAAAAAAAGTCAGCACAGAGACAGAGGAATGGTACGTACAGAAGGTGGGAACAGCAGCAGAATACTGGCCTCGCATCAAGGTTCGAAGCGCACATCGGCGCTCTTCCTCCGTTTCTTGTTGGACAAGTGACACCTGCAAACTGACGGTTGCCCATTTTGGCTGCCATCAGGAACCTGCCCCAAATGCACAAAACAAACACACACATATTGACAAAAAAAGACGGACAAAAGAAATACAGTTTCATGTCAGTTACCTCACTTCTCCCATCTTTCTCCATGGGTGAAAGTGAAAAAATCTCCCAATCCTGAAACCTTAAATTTCCATGTCCTCTAAATGTTCCCATTCCTGAAAACCTGCATCCATTCCTGAAGCAATGGAAACACTTCGAAACAATCGCCATCTTCTTCTTCTTCTAGCCAGAGCCATCGCCACTTGTTTTTTTTACTGATTTGTCTATTGCAGAAACTCTGCATTAACAGGCACGTCCTTCATTGTTGCTATCGCATGTGTTAGGCCCAAATTTGCTGTCGATACAAATCTTCGCTCGCAAACTTTTTTTTCCCCCGGTTTAGACTCGGAATGCGCATGAGCAAGAATGAAAAGGAAGGGAAGTAACTTTAAACCCTTTCTGTGTTACCAAGCACCAGTGAAGAATCGCCGTTCGATACAAAGAAGACTAATGGAAAAATAATATAGATAATTGAATTATGCAGATAAGCCGAGCTGACAGTGTGAAAGACTCTCTCTCTCTCTCTCTCGTTTTTTTTTTTTTTTTTTTTTTTTTTTTGCATTGGCATTTTCCTGAAGTCAAGTTTGCCATTCCGGAAAAGAACTTTTGTCAATCGGTTCATTCCGGAATTCCGGAACACTCCGGAACTACTTTCACCCATGTTTCTCCCGCATGCAACAGTTACCGTTATTGTCGTTTCTGTTTAAAGCCCAGCCAACTGCATACGGCCATATTAGGGCTATACCTACTTCGAAACAAATGCAATACTTCACAACTGAAAATAAGACAATGAAAAAGAAAATTAATTACACATATCAATGCATTCACGCACATACTCCAAGGAGATGCCCTGGCGTTGAGCACTCCGTCCAAACAGTCTACCCGAAAGACTAATCCCAACAGTCTGACCCAAAACAGTCTAACCACAAACAGTCTAACCCCAAACGGTCTAACCCCAAATGATCTAACCCCAAACAATCTAACCCCAGTCTAACCCCAAACAATCTAACCCCAAACAGTCTAACCCCAAACAGCCTAACCCCCAAACGATATAACCCCAAGTAGTCTAATCCCCAAATAGTCTAACCCCAAACAGTCTAACCCCAAACGATATAACCCCAAACGATATAACCCCAAGCAGTATAATCCCAAAATAGTCTAACCCCAAACAGTCTAACCTCAAACGGTCTAACCCCAAACGATCTAAATCCAGTCTAACTCCAAACAATCTAACCCCAGTCTAGCCCAAAAGAATCTAACCCCAACAGTCTAACCCCAAATGATCTCAAACAATGTAACTCCAAACAATCTAACCCAACAGTCAACCAAGTCTAACACCAACAGTCTAACACCATAACACCAGTCTAACCCCAAACAGTCTAACCCATCTAACCCAAACAGTCTAACCCCAAACAGTCTAACACCAAACAGTCTAACCCAAACAGTCTAACATCAGTCTAACACCAAACAGTCTAACACCAAACAGTCTAAACAACGTCTACCAGTCTAACACCAAACAGTCTGACACCAAACAGTCTAACACCAAACAGTCTAACCCCAAACAGTCTAACACCAAACAGTCTAACACCAAACAGTCTAACCCAAACAGTCTAACACCATCTAACACCAAACAGTCTAACACCAAACAGTCTAACACCAAACAGTCTGACACCAAACAGTCTAACCCCAAACAGTCTAACCCCAAACAGTCTAACCCCAAAGAATTCTAACCTGAAACAGTCTTACCCCAAACAGTCTAACACCACACAGTCTTAACTCCAAACAGTCTAACCCCAGCCTAACCCCAAAGAATTCTAACCCGAAACAGTCTTACCCCAAACAGTCTAACCTCAAACAGTCTAACCTCAAACAGTCTAACCCCAAACAGTCTAACCTCAAACAATGTAACCCCAACTCAAGACAACAATGAAAACCCCCTATTCTCATAAAACGTTTAACGTTCCAGAATGCAAACTCACACAGGGCGGTGGGACGGGCCTCTCTGACTAACCACCTCAATGACCGCCTGCAGGCGCCGAGACTGCGCATACTCCATCAGAGCACTGATGGGGTTTTTGTTCAGAGCGGCAAAGCTCTCCGATGTGATCTTCAGCAGGGAGCTTGCTCCATCCATCCCCGACACGGACCCCGACTCGATACTCAGCTGCGGCTGGCTGTGAGAGCGATGCATGTCTGAAGACGTGGAGTCGCCACACGGTTGTAGGAGGCTATTGTTTGTAGTACCGCCTGAGGGTAAGGAAATGTCACAAGTTTAGTACAGAAACTGGAAAATGTTCACGCCGAGTCTGAAATGACATTAACTCATTGACGATGCGGCTAAATGGACTCCGGCAATTTCCTGAGACGCACTATTTTCAGCAGTTTTACAAAAAATTCTGAGCCCCTTCTATTTGCAATAAAAACATAAAGTTATACATTTTTAGAAAGCTCATGATGTCTACTTTTTAGAAATGAAACCAACTTGTATGAGTAATTCAGGTAAACTTTCCAAAATGTCAGGTCAAAATGCTATGTAAATGCAAAAAATAAAGTTCTGAAGTCAAATTTACACACATGCAACATGAAATCAGTTCATTGTCAAATATTTTTCTACTTTTAGTGTCTTTTTGGGTCAAATGATGGCAGGAGAAGCTTTGAACAGCAAAATTTCAGTCAGTTTGATCCTTTTCATAGTCACTTATGCCACAAAATAAAAAAAAAGATTATCAGTCATAGTCACCTGGGGTACGGTGAAAACAAGCCCAATTCAGACAAAGAAAAGTGTTGGCAGACAGTCTAAGGGAAGGAACTGTGTAGTGGAAGTTTACAACTTGATGACTGGTTGATTTCCCTTGAATAGCAAGGCTGCTTCACACAGTGGAAAATTAATTACGTCGGCCGCTTCCCTGGAAGTGGCATGTCATTGATGACGTCACAGACGGCCGCTTCACATGAAGCGGCTCATCGTCAGAGAGTTAACATCATTACTACAGATACAGTAAGCATGGAACATCATCATCATTCATCATCATGTGCCCTGCCACATGGTGTTGGTGATCATGGCCCTCCATACAAACCAATCCCTTGTCGCTACATCTCCCACCCTCTCTGTCCTCAGCCACCTTGCAAGTCCATCCAATATTTTCTCCCTGGTCTACCTGATGCTCTTTTTACTTCCAGCTTTCCTGTTGTGACCAGGTGCTCTAATTTCTCTTGCCTCATAAAATGTCCTATAAATGTTGCCTGTCTTTTGCCTAATCTTCATTGATGTTCTTCTCATGTCTGCCTCCTTCAAGACTGTCTTGTTTGTCTTCTTTGCTGTCCATAGAACTCTCAACATTGTATAAAACCCAGCTGACAGCGTACAGCCATAGTAAGGCTATGACCCATTGCAAAATATACACAATACTTCAACAGGAAAATATAATTAAGTACATGTAACAATATATTCGCACACATAATCCAGGGAGATGGCCCTGGCACTGACCACTCCGTCCAGTTTATCACACAGGGAATTTAAAAAACACACCTGAATACAAATTTAAACATAGCTTAGGACATTAAGACATAAAAAAGATATAAAAACAGAGGACTAAATTACCAAAAAAATTGCTTCTGCATATCTCATTTTCCTAGAGCCAAAAATGCAGTTAATAAATGTACCCAATTGTCAATCCTAAGAGCAAGTATGAAAGACTTTATTGAACACATACAGGTAATGGACCAGGAAAGCAGAAAATGAAAGAAGAAATGACAGAAAGCAAAGGAGGAAGACAGAAACAAAGAAAGTGACAGAAAAGAGGAAATTTGTAGTACAGAATTTCCAGAAGATGGAAATACTATTTTTACGGAAAGAACCCCCGGCATCTCCACAGGGGGTTGGGGGTGGGTGGGGGATCACCACCTGACGAAGGCCTTGCGCAAAAGCCGAGAGCTAATATGGACCTTCTCGGTGACCATATCCTTATGGTTTTTTCCATGGCAAGATCAGGAAACGGTCCTCAAGCTGTGATGCGAGTTCAAACTTACCCACAGACTGTGCAGCTATGCCAGTGTTGACCATCTGGCGTTCCAGAACATCCATAGAAGTGTCACCAGGCTGTGACACTGACATGCTACCCACTCCTGAAGTACCTGGCTGTACCACCATCCTGAAATAAAGCCGCATGTCATTTACAATAAAGATCATAATGCATTCCATAATTCAAGGAAATAAGAGGGAAGCAGGGAGAATTTTTATAATATAATCAAAGGACATAACTCTTGAGAATTATCTCCCATGTTGTACAGAACATGGAAGCAACCCCGTATATGTTCTGTCTTGTCTATGTGTGTGTGTTTGGTCAGTTCAAGAATAAAAGACTATGTCAATCTTGAACATAAGACCAATATATTTTATGTATTTCTCTCCTCTCTCATAGCTTTGTGTGTAGGGTAGTTGCAGAGTATAAAGGTAGGCTTGGGCACTCCTTTTTTGAGGAGTGTTCTGAGCTTACTGTTTTTGTACTTTGTATCTGCTTCTATGCTAACTGAATGGGTAGCGCAAACTGTGTTCGATTTGAGAAGTTCTATACAACATGGGAGATAATTCTCAAGAGTTATGTCCTTTGATTACATTCCATAATTATTACTATCATGCTACAAACACCACAGACACACTACCATACTGTTTAGGATTAGCAAATCATACTTTTTTAAAAAATATGCAGCCAAACAACAATTCCTGATTCAAAGGTCACAGTTATTATCAGGGTCACCACAGTACTTCTACTTGTTGCCTCTTCTTTTGTGTGTCAGGGAACCACCCCTTACTCATTTTTTACAGGAGAAGAGTGGCAGAGTGGTTAAGATGTAGATGTTCATCTGCCAATGACTAAACTTGAGGTTCCAGGGTTTGTGACCCGCAGAGGCCTACATGTTTCTCAGTTTGACTGGAAGAATGAACTGAACCGAAGGGGATGAAAACTGAGTTAGACCATGTGACCTTTGGCCTGTTACCCATCTGCCCTGGCAATAAACAATTGGAGAGAGAGGTTCATTTTCCAGGTCCCTTCCCTTGAGGCCCATCTAGACCTCTTGCTTTTCTGAAGTCTTGGTTCAAAAAAAAAAAAAAAGAGACAGAGAGAGAATATGTGTGTGTGAGAGAAGATGACAACTTGGGTCAAGGGTCATTCATTGAACAGGCTTGAAAGGAGTGGGGAGGGAGAATACAAAAACAAGTTTCAATAGTAAAGAAGCTCCGACAATCCTGTCTCAATCCTAACCTACAAGTAAAAATTACTCAAAACAAACTACGTACTGGTGATACAAATTTTACTATGCAAAACTACACACTGGTGATACAAATTTTACTATGTTTCACATACCTTGATCCTGGAGCAGGCACGAACGTCAGTCCTTCTTCAGCAAATTTCTGCAGTTTGGGGTTGATGGAAGGTAAAGAGAACGAGGTGGGCATGGCTCCAAACTGCGTCCTCTGTACCCCTGATCCATGCGACAGTCCCACACCTTGAGGCTCACCTGTCCTTTGGAAACCTGCAGAGGCTGTGGAATCTGATTTAAAGAACATGACCGGCTGATCAGAAGTCTCCTGGCTCAAGTGTCTCCCCTCTGGTGGATGGTTCCTCTGAAGAAGATCAGATGGGGCGGTGGCGTTTTGCAGCATGGGTGATGTGAGCAATGACTGTGGTGGCGGCGGCTCAAACGATGGCTTGGATTCAAGAACCTGACTACCCTGAAACGGCTGCACACCTCCCTCCCTGCCAGAAACAGCACCGGCGTAACCTGCTCTACCCCCCTCTCTGCCTAACAAAACTGAGCTGTCACTCATTACGCCAGAGCCGGTGCTCAAATAAAGAGATGGGTAAGACTCTACCAGCTGCCGTGGAAATGGGGGTGGACCTTTCGGTAATGATGATGATGATGCAAACGGCACCTGAGTTAATGAACTATCTCCTTGGAAGTGTGGAGCATCACAGGGCCTCACACTACTTACCAAAGACGGGTATTTTTCACATTTCTCTTTAGCCCAAGCGACACCTGCGTCAGTCAGACTCCAAAAATGATTAGCAACATGCACTTTGTCTCCACACGACCCTAACACATACACTGCTTCTCCTTCACTTTTGTCCAAGGCTTGAGCAAGTTGCAAAGCCGTGGCTGTGTGATTAGGCTCTACGTACAGTTGGAGTAACACCAATTCATGAAGAGAGCTCACGGCATCTTCTTCAAGCATCTCCCCTTCGTCTACGTAGGTCAGGTCCTCAAAGTTCAGGTCCCCCATCATCTCTTGATAACGTGCTGTCAGATTGGGCGGCTCGTAGTCATACCCACTGCTCTCTTCAAAGTCCTCATCAGCACTCTCATCACCAGCATCTTCACAGGTGTTCTGGGATACGTTCGCTGGCACAGTACTAGTCTGATCTATCTCTGTAAGGCCACTGTGTGTGGCTTCCTGTTTTGTGAAAATATTCTGAGTGGAATCGTGTGTAGAATCACCAGGTGTACACGCGTTATGTTTAAGCTCGTCAGGTATGTCAACGCTCTGTGCGCCATCGTCGACTGTCATTGTGACTTGTCTTCCCTGGCCATCGGAGGGCAGTATCACTGTCAGGTCTTCTCCAATGAAAGTACTGCTATTATGATCATCACCATCGACTGAGACACCAGAGTTGGACCGGCTGACAAATGCCTGGGTGGACGGGTCAGGGGTGGGCACAACACTCTGTCCTGACCCTGACGAATTTCTCTTGCGGTGCGCATGAGCAGCCGCACTGTAAGGATTGGACTGACTTCGTTGCACGTGTCGATGCTGCTGTCGTTCTGTATGTAAACCAGCATCCTAAAAAAATAAAAAACAGAACAGAACAACATAATACAGACACTCCATACAGAAACCTTATGACTCGAACAAGTTCATGTACAAGTGTATATATGATGCCATCTCAAAAGGTGACATACAAAATGTGACATCACACCTAAAAATACAACTTTATCTAAAATGAACAATCTTAGAGTCATTTGATTGCTTGAGCTCTGGAGAATTGAGGACAGTAAGTGAAAAGATAGTCGGATGATTAGAAGTTGCATTTTTGCATGACCTTTTGTGCAGCAGTGTACATTGTCGTATGTGACATCAGACAAAGTGTAAGCGCTGAAAACATCACATAAAAGCAGAAGAAGTAGAAACCTGCACATTACCAAAGAAATTAATCAAAATGTCTGCAAAATCAGATATTTGCATATAATTAATTCAACCATGGATTTTCTGAAATTAAAAAAAAACTGTCTGCCGTCACATACGACACAGAGAAAGGAGAAGAAGTTTACATAAAGAAGACACAAGCAACACATGTACTCTAAGTTCAACATAGATTTATTAGAGTCATTATCATTATTGTATTGAACACATTCAGATCTCATATTTTTAAGTTTCAAGTTACAAAGCAGGAGAGGTTCATGTCGTATGTGACATTTATACCAGAGACCAAGCACACAAACTATTTAAAGGCAGTGTGGGTGACCAAAATCATTTGCAAACAACTGGGTCAAACTGAAACAAACATAATGAGCAAATGGTCATGACAGTCAACATCAAAAGCCTTCAACTATTTCTCAGATCAGATTTTTCAGTCGTATGTGACGGTGTCTGAAGACAAAGTCAGTCGTATGTGACGGTGTCTGAAGACAAAGTGAATTCAATAAAATGTTTTAAGTTCACAACACCACATGATATATTGTCTGTACCATCAACTAGCTGAACAGAAAACTTCACTACCAACAGAATATATGATTTAAGTTATTTTGTTCATTTTTAACATAGATTATGAAAATTATAACAAGCTTCATCAGCTGTAATGCAACAAAATTGAGAAACTATTGCACAAATTAAAAACAAAAATCAGCATAATCAGTTAAAGACATAAAATACACTGACTTTTATCAATGGCATTTGTATTCAACACCAACAAACTCCATATTCTTAGATGAAAATGTTATGTAAGCACATTCACATGTTGTATGTGACATTCATAGCGGAGACAAAAAGTACAGTAATTAAAACATTGATATTGACACGAATTATCCAGATGACTGCTAATGTTGAATACATGATTACAGTGATGTAAAATAACACTAACAAGTAACAGTTGAGTAATTAGCAAAGAACATCATAGTTCAGCATAAGAAGGGAAAAAATCAATAAAAAGAAGCCAGCATATCCGGAAAGTGGAATGAGCAGCTTTCAGTTGTCCCAGATAGACTTATTGGACATTGTCACCAGTGCACGTAGTCAATGCAGTATCATATATAACTTTATTGTTATTGCAACCCAGTTAAAAGAATCAATACAAATCAGCAATTTGTAAGTCAGTTGAAGCTTTTTTTTTAATAAGTCAAAATTATGTTTTGTCTGCTGTCATATACAACGGACAAGTATGGGCAGCAGTTACACATCAAAAAAAGAAAAACACGATTTTACTGCTCTAGTACAAGAAGCCATTCTTATGTACAAGATACTGTTGTATCGGAGCAGAGACAAAAAATGACAAGAAGGCCAAGGGCAGAAGTTTAGTTAATAAAAACAACTGTAGTTGATTGACAAATAAATTATGTGCATAAATGTCCCACTAAACATGCAGTGATAGACAGCGAGGAAGTCCAACTCCCTGTAGAGATTCCCTCAACTCCTAACAAGCTGACCAATTTCAGCATAATAAAAGACAAGAAACCCTTGAGGCAAAATTCAAACCAGCTTGAAAAACTGTTTCCGTTGTGAACTCTTGCTGGCCACAAGCTCTATGTGAACTCTTTCTTTGAGCACATTGGTGCTTTCATCAGATGTATCTTGTTCGCATGGCCAAAAGAAGAGACCTTTTTCCATCTCCATACAGCTGATTCTGATTGTGCCCTCTAGATGAATCATTGTTATTTCGCATACATAGTCTTCTTCTCGCCAAGTTATGAGGAACTGGTCACCAACAGTGACATCTTCAAGTGTGAACCTGTTATAAACAGTGAAGTCCCCACTGACAGTGACGGCATCATTCACACTGTTGATTGGCATGAGTGGTACAAAATGATTTGCCGCCCAGTGTCTGTCCTCAACATCATCCCTGGTTGTTGTCCACATGATGTAGACATGTATGTCACTGCCGAATCTTGGCTTCAGTATACGGTTGTGAAGTGACTGGTGTGGTAATGAGCCCATCCCTTCTGTGGGTACACCGAACAAATGGCAACACCAAGAACATTGGCTGCTGCAGCAAGTTGCCATAACCCCATGTTGATGCTTCGGTGCCGCACATACATTATTTCTCTGACAAGAGATGTCCTTACCATGTCGTCGTCAATGGATGATTCCGGGGTAAGCCCTGACCCCTCTGCAAGGATGGCAAGGTATCTGACCACCCATACCCCTCCCATTCCCTCACCCTGGATGTATCTTTCTAGGCTCTTTGTAAGTTCGCTGACAATCCTGCATCGCATCTCAATGTGATGTGTATCTTGCCCATAAACAAAGAGACTCAAGCACCTTGGCAGGCAATTGCCATCAGCACCAGTGATGACTCGTGGAGTTGGGGCAGTGGTCTTGGGGCCAATGCGTACACGTAAACCTGACAGAAAGAGATAGTAATTTTCTTTAAAATATGAAATCTGAATAGGCCTATACAGGAACAGCACAAGACAAATTACTTAAAAAACTGTCACATGAGCAAGTGACAAAAGGTCGTCCAAAAAAGCCAACAAAAAGTGGATTTTTCAAAATAGTTTTTATTAACAGCAATTTTGTCCAAAGGAAGACTGATGTTTAAGGGTCATAAAAATATACATAAAAAGATAACTCATGCACCGATGTTCCGCTAGTAATGCGATAAGGCATCATAACGAGCATCTGACGGTTGTTATGCTGGACATTCAACTTTATCAATATTCCTATTTGAATGTCTCTTATACAGCATAATTGTTTCAGTGGGAGTAAGACTGAGTATTACAGCTAAATTTCATTCCAAAAGAAAAGGCATCTGTGCAGTTTAAGATCAAGTTTCACATGAGATGGTATGTCCGACATAACAACCGTCGGACATATTGATTTGTTCTTTATTGCTCAGTTGGAAATAAGACAGTAACTGCATCCTCCGATGATTTTCTGTGTTGTTGAGGGTGCATTTCATGTAATGAGACCAAGTATAGGACCCACAGTAGCCTTGTTACCATGATATGGCGTTTTTATCTGACAGTTGTTATGATGTTGCATTGGACATACCCAAGTATTTCCCAACAATACAAAAATAACAACAGTCATTAAAAAAAATGGGCATACTTTTCCTTTGAGTACAGTTATATTGTTATTGTTATATTTTACACATAAAGGCCTATAAAACAAGTTAAATAAGTCACAATGATCATGTAGACACCTTAAACAGAATCCATCTGACAGTTGTTATGGCCTCACTGTTGGACATACTCAACAAACTGTTCATGTGCTGACAGGAATTAGATTATTTATGATCAAAATGAATAGAAACAGTTTGACAGTAACAACAATAATAATAACATGTACATTTAGGGCACCTGCTCTCTCTGATAAGCTCAGAGCGCTTACAAATCATATGAAAATACATTTTGTGGTTAAAGAACATAATTACAAATTACAAGAAACCAAAGAAAGTTGCAACATTAAATGTCGTTTTGACACTTGATGACAAATATGTTTTCAAAATGCTTTAAAACAGGTTACTGGTTAACAAATGTAATTTCACAAGAAAACATGTGGCAAAATTGTTTTGTTTGGTTGGTTTGTTAGCTGTTCTTTCTGTCTATTTAACTGAATGTACAAAGACAAATAAAGGAGCAAACATTAAGTCAAATTGTCATGCCACAAATTATGATATCAAGCAGTCTGAGACAAGGTTCATCTTTATGGCAAAAAATGATGACTAGTTGCAACACATCAGAAACAAGGAAAATGGAGCCATAATACTGTTATGGTACAAAAGTAGAATAAAAAAGATTCTTGTAAACATTTGATTTTTACTTTCCCAAACAACATCAGCATTGACTGTGATTAGCTGCTGACAATGACACAGTGTCAATGGAAAAACATCATCATAACAGACTTTCCAAAAAGTATTATTCATGGAGCACTTAAATTTGCATACTGAACATCTCATAATATTTATGTCAATATTCATTGGTAAACCAACAGTCACATCACTGGAAACCGTGCACAATGTCAATTTCAGGAGTGAGCAAAATACAGCCACATGCCAAAACAAAAGCTCATTTTATGTCCCTATTAGACATCAAGGTCAGATTTTGGTCTACTTTTTAATTTAAAAAAACTGCATCCTCTGATTGCTCATCAGAGCATTCATCTCCATCTCCACCTTTTCCTTCAAAACACGGACACGTTCCCAGGAAAGATCCTCTTGCAAGGGCCAGACATAGAATCCCTTTCGAGACTCCATGAAACTGAGTTTGACCATCTCTTCCTCCCTGTCCACTTCCAGCACCTGAGCAACATAGTCTTGTCAAAATGCTCACAACAGTTCTGGTACATAGATGCTGCATTCTGGATTACAGATCCTGAAAGGATGTCATCTTCAACCAGTCTTTTTATGACACCCCCACAAGCGTCGCAGGGGCTCTTGCCATGACGACTTCCAAAATAGCATCTCTCCACAACAACATCAGCAGCAGCACTGTTGGCAAGATAGTGGAAAGGAAGTTTTGACTTGTATTGTGCAGCACAACCATCAGAAAATATGACCATTTTATCCAGCTGCCCCATGGTGGCAGCAAGATGCTGTTTGGTCTGCTTTTGTATGACCTGCACCATGTGGGCATCATGGTTGAGATCATCAGAGAGAAAAATTAAATAATCAGTGACGAGATCCACACAGTTTGGGCACTGGTAATAGAATACACATGGATGAACAGTGACCTGATTGTACCCCCAGTGGGCATTTTGCACCTCATCTTGGTATCGACACAGAAAGTTTTCTGTGAAATCCATGATGACAATGGCCCATTTCGGAGGCAGAGAGGTCTGGATGGTTTTCAACTGATGGTGCTGCCAGCGGAAGGTGAACAGATGCTGAGAAAAGGAATGGAATTCTTTCAGCAACTCATTAATGAGAGTTTTCATTGTTCCTTCTCTTTGTATCAGCTCCCTTCGTTTCCCTCTCTCTGTCTGTACCATTTGCCATGACTTCCATTTTACTGGACTGGCCTGGTCTTGATGGTCAACAAGATGGGTGTCAATATGACACCTGATTTTCTCGACACCACATTGTTTACATTTGCGCTGTAGGCATGACAGTGTGGGTTGAGGACAGAGACTCATTTCAGACAGTTCATCTCTGCCATCAATCGGTGCAGTAATGATCTTGTTTACTGCATTAAGTTGTAAGTCAATGTTTGCACAGATCTCACACAAACACTGACGGAAAACTTGTTTTCGTGATGTCAATACGCTGTTTGGCAAGAGACGATAAAAAGTTCTCAGAGAGACCTTTTTGTCAGGGAATTTTTGGCAAAAGTCCCTGTGCAGTCTCCTCAGTCTCTTGGGCAAGATTTTCTTTTGTTGCCCAGTTTTTTTAGATACAGACCTTTTTCCTGGGATGTCCACTGCAACATCATTCAGAAAGTTCAAAGCTGTCTTTGATGCTGGGGAACTCTTCTTTCTTTTATACAAATCAGCATTGTCTGGTGTAACTGATGTGTCGACAAAATCATGCAACAGTTTTTTCAATAATGCTGCATCTCTGGTTCTGGACTTCTTTAGGTCATGAAGCCGTGCTTTGTAAGCTGCTTTCAGTCGTTGTGGTGACGGTGAATTGACATCATGTTTTTTCTTTGGTGTTGCTGTCAGTGTAGTTGGAGTGGAAACACCAAGTACAGGATTCCCAGACTGTGTCCCAGAGAAAGTTGTAGGGATACCAGTTGCCTCACCTGACAACAGACAAATAAACGTAAAAAAACAGTAAACAAATACAAAATCAAAAAGTGAGCATACATTTTAAGCAAGTATTAAAATCATTTCTGATGAAACATGTGTTTCTTTTTTCCTTGTATGTGCTACGAGTATGACTGTGTGAGACTGAACACCGACTTAAAAGCTCTTAGACAAAACAAACACATAAAACAAATACATACACCCCTTGCCATTCCTCCATTTTACAAGCTGCATTTGAAAGAGGTGAACTGTGAAGAAAGAATAAATGGAGGGACTGGGAGGAAGGGGGCTGGTGGAATCTGGTTGCTGGTCTCTACTCCTTCACATTTTATCAAAAAGAATTATGGAAATAGCCGAAAATGTGCACTTTCAAATTTTCAAAGTAAATATGTATCATAATGAAAATAAACTTATCATTTATTAATCACAAGAGATACTGATGGTCGTTACGACAGACATACTGAATGATAATGTCTTCAACTATGAGAGTAACAACTGTCAAATAATCGCCAGATTTCCCACTAATCCTATGATCTGAACTTTAGTTCTGTCATGTATTTAAAGAAGAAGCAAAATAGAAATTCCAAGCCGTTTTCTGCCCCAGTTTCACGTATAATTGATACATTGATTAACTTAATATCCTTCGGTCGTTATTTCGGACATCGCTAAAACGATGTCCTAATCATGTGTCATGCACAAAACATCGCCCAAAAGTTGCGGAAAATCCCGTTGAATTGCCGCCACTCTACTTTTGGTTCACTTGCATGTTAAAGAATTTTAATCATTTACAGAAACACATTTGACAGAACAGCTGAAACCAATGTTTCTATCATTTTCTTCTGACGGTCGTTATGCATTTGACAGTTGTTACGATTTCTGACGGTCGTAATGATTGTGGACAAACAACATTTCCTCACCTTCTCTGCTTCGACGCGCCATTCTTGACGAAAGCTCCAGCCTCGATTTGAAACCGTTTGCTTTGAGTGCTATTTAAAGCACGGCATGGGATCTGTAAGTTCGTTGTTAGTAGAATTGCGAGAAAAAATACGGTCGTTATTTTCTGACATACTGCTTACTACCGTATGGATTTCGCGCTCGTTTGCAGCCATTGAATCCAATTTGGTTCGGAAAACACCTTTCTCCATTCGGTTAGTGTTGCCTGACATGCCGAGTTATATGAACACGAAACCGAACCGAACTTGATGTGAACGATCGAGAGATTTGCTGACCGACACGATTTGACATTCAGCGTTACGACTGTCAAACGGATTTTTACCGCTTGACTGCATCGAAAACAATCAGAAATAGAAACAGTTTGTGATATTAACATGTTCGCCGTTGATTTTTCTGCATCTTTTATTCATACTGTTGTGATGGTATGCAATTTAGATATGTATCCAGGCTTCGACACCAACCGCATCACTCGTCCGCCATCTTGAACGGGAAAATTTATCTAAGAAAAGCGTACAACTTGGGCATTTTCAAATGAAAGGCGACACCCAGACTCACCATGTTATATTATGTATCTCTTCAAGGTATTATAAAGCATCAAGCAATAAATAAAGAAGCATTGGTAATTTTTTAATTCTTTATTTGTGCGATAAATATACAAGGGGTCTGGACGATCACCTTTTGTCACAAGCTCACATACATTTTTGAGAAAGGGGTGGGGAAAGGGTTACTCTAAAGGCCCCATAGAACCTTCTGCGTTCACAGGCTAAAACTCCTGCGGGCACTCCCTATCTAAGCATGTAAATTGACACAACCTAACTACCTCATAAAGGGAGTGGATGTTTGCGTGCATGGCCCTTTTTTATCCAGCCATAAAGGTAGCCATACTCTGTCTTCGGGGAGTTGGGGAGAGAGTTTGGAAAAAATACAGGTGAATGGGCTTGAAGGCAGAAATACGAGAGCATGACAGGAAAGAGGAACTCCTAACTACCTAACACAGCAAACTAGATAGCTCCTGTGGTTCCAAAACAGGAGGGGACCCTAATTTCTCAATCCGCAGTACCCCACTGCGTGGCCCATAGAACCACTTGGTCTGTGTTGTGAATGTCACATACGACCAATCAGTTAGGGCATATCAGAAAATAATAGGTCTCATGTATATCAGTATTATTCATTACAATATCATAATAGAGCACTTTGTAATAGAAAGACTTGGGATGCAAAGCAAGTAACAAAACTAAAATTGCATTACTTCAGTCGTTAGTGACATAAGTACAAACCTAGACACTTGGTCTTCCGAAAGATTAGTCACGACCAACCATGCAAATTGCTGAAGCAAAATTATGAATAAAGAGATCATGGAAACTTCGTTATAATTGTTAAAATGTTCGTCAGGCAAGTGCAATACATCGATAATCTGACCTATGGTTGTCAGTAATGATTGTCCTGTGAAATATTTTAGGTTGTTCGTGACACAGACCAAGCCGGAAACTTGGTCTGTTGATAAAACGAAAGTCGTTCGTTCAACCTTCGTTACCATAGCAACATTTTCGACGCTTACATTATCAATCAAAATAATGTTCTGCTGAAACAAAAGCACAAGAACGTCCACTAGATGCTTAGGAATAGGTATTTAAATGTTGTTTGGTTGTTCGTTACTTCTGATCGTACGTTACTTATCGTACAACAAAGACCAAAACCAAAAAACTCACCTTCGCGCTTTCTTCCCTCCATCTTGGCAAGAAAAGAATCACGTGACCGTACCGCGAGGTTCCTGGGAGATAATTCTCGATTGAAGCAGACGACGCAGTCGGTGCAGTTTTTCCGAGGCCGAAATTGTCGTACGTGACGAACAGACCAAGGCTTCGGTCAGTGTCGGAAAATCGACCTGACAAGTTAACTACTCAAAAACGATCCATGTGTGTGAAATATTTTGAAAAGAGATCCATAATACAGTAATAATTTACACATGGACTTCGTTTCATTGGCAATTCATAGCCTTTGAGGAGGATATTTTTGATAAATTCAGCGTGACAAAGCATGTCACGTACGAGCATACAGGTTTTCAAATCACATTATTGTCGAAAGAAACGTTGTACACTCATGATTCTTGTGGAAAATCATGATATAATCTTCCATCAGTCACACAAATAACACCACATTCGCTCATATACTGTTTACTGACAACCAAGTAAACACATGATGAATGCTATGTGCAATGTCACAAATTGGAAGATGGATTTACACAACATTGATGAACATTTTCGTTATTTTCACCCACAAAAACATAATACAGCAATTTGGATTTATCATATATGTATCTCTCAAATGCTTTCTGAGGCAAATTATATTAAAAATGTGTGTCAAAGGTTCAAAATTATTTATTATTGAACTGTTGAATAACCATAGTAATAACAGTGGCACCTTTTGAGACAGCATCATATGGCAAAAAAAAAAAAAAAAAAGGTGAGCACAAAGGTAAACTCCCTGAATGCAATGTCCTTTAACACTTTCGCCTTTGCACTGCTAGATATAAAGCTAGCTCCTAGTATTCGCATTTGACCGTAGCACAGCGTCAGTACGAAGTCTTTCAGTAGTGAATGGAAAGTTCCTTGCATCCCAGAATGCTCGTACTATTTTTAGAACATTCAACGCGAGACTGACCAAGATTCTAACCATACGCGCGATATGACAGCAAGGCCAGTAGTGATGGAAATTCCCCACACATGTGCCGGAAAAGGTTGGGCGATCTCAACCGCTACAAACGGATCGGCACATTCTTCCGCAGGGTGGTTACCGGCTTTATGAACAGCTAAGGGTTAAAAAAAAAAACAACAACAGATACTCACCCTACTGCTTTTCTCTGGGCTGTACGCCCCTGGGGCACTGGTGTCCTTACTGCTGTCTCTGAACAGTTCCTCTGCCATGGCTGTCGCTTTCTCTGACAAACACCACAATGGTTTTGTGCCCTCAGTATCGTTGGACACCAACAACTGATCCTCCCTCAGCCTGTACAACACGGGGTTCACGCTCTTCTTGGTGCGAAGACCCAGGTTTTTGGCGATGCAGATGGCAGTCTTGGGCTCCTTTTGCTGGCTAAGGTATTTCAAGATCCTCTCCCCAAGACCCTGCAAGTCTTGCGCCGATGATGGGGGGTGTTTGAATGATTTGCCTGTGTGAATCAGAAATTATAATAATTATGGTTACTTGTACACTGCTTCATCTCATAAGCCTCTAGGAATCAGAAATTATAATAATTATGGTTATTTAAGTACATTGCTACATCTCAAAAGCCTGTATGAATCAGAAATTATAATAATTATGGTTCCTTGTACACTGTTACATGTATCTCAAAGGCCTGTATGAATCAGAAATTATAATAATTATGGTTCCTTGTACATGGCTTCATCTCAATAGCCTGTGTGAAACAGAAATTATAATAATTATGGTTACTTGTACATGGCTTCATCTTAAAAGCCTGTGTGAATCAGAAATTATATTAATCATGGTTACTTGTTAAGTTGTACACTCTTCATCTCAAAACAAACAAAAAAGAAAGCATAACTAATATAAACTTGTAAAACATCATGCTCAGATATTATCAAATGTTCACTGTCAGTGTGTCACCACTACCTCGGAGAGAATGCACAAAAGTGACAAATACATTTTACAAACACACAATCATTCATTTCACTTCATGAGAAAATGAAAACAGACACATGATAGGACGAAGTGGCATGTGCGCGCGCACACACACACACACACACACACACACACACAAACACACACATACACATGTATACACATACACACACACACGCACGCGCGCGTGACACAGAGTGAGACACAGACACACATTCTCACATAACACATACACAAAAGATACAATGCCAACCAAAATGCCCTGGTCTTTTCTTCTTGAAAATAAGACAGTACATGCACTAGTTGCCAGGCAAATTGACTAAAATAAGACAGTACATGCACTAGTTGCCAGGCAAATTGACTAAAATAAGACAGTACATGCACTAGTTGCCAGGCAAATTGACTAAAATAAGACAGTACATGCACTAGTTGCCAGGCAAATTGACTAAAATAAGACAGTACATGCACTAGTTGCCAGGCAAATTCACTAAAATAAGACAGTACATGCACTAGTTGCCAGGCAAATTCACTAAAATAAGTTATAAAAAAGAAAAAAAAATCTTAAAATCAGATCAATGGTTTCAAATCAATACTACTCAATCACTTTTAACTCTTTGACTCCCGCACCCTGTACACCAGCATCCTGCATTGCCAACCATACCGGCAAAGTCAAAACTTAACCCTTTGACTCCCTCACACTGTCCACCAGCTTCCTGCAGAAAGCTGGTGGATTGGGTGAGGGAGTCAAAGGGTTAAGTTTTTTGCAGTTGATGGATAGGGTGCGGGAGTCATAGGGTTAATGCTTAAGTACAAAGTCAAAAATAAAAACAACAAAATTACGTCATTAAATACATAAATTTCAAGCATCATATATACAGATAACTATCAGATAATATACAAAAATACTAACATTGAATTTCATATCTAGATCAAATGCAAACATATAATCAAAGGGAATAGTAGCAGTAGTAATAGTAAAATATTGTTCACCCGTGATCACTCTCAGTCAGTCAATGATAGCAGCTGCCATTCATTGCTTAATTCTGTTCTAAAATTAAAATCTTCACATATTTTTTTCAAACAGTAATGCAATACATACTTTGACAAATGATTTGTATATAGTTTGTAATTTGTAGTTTGTTCAAGGAGGATTCACTGCACTCAGGAAACTCCATATGCGCGCCACCCATGTCAGCAATTATCCGAGAGATTTCAGATGCCTGCGCACAACCCTATGCGCTGGAAAAAGTCTTGAAATGGGGAAAGGGCGAAGAGGGACCTATGAAACATTAAGCTGACACCACCAGAATGATGTAAACATTAAGATGGGCAGCAAACAGGCCAGTGGACCTATGAAACATTAAGCTGACACTACCAAAATGATGTAAACATTAAGATGGGCACCAAACAGGCCAGTTTTTAATGTTGCGGGCTGGGATTGAACTCAAGATATTAGATATCTTGAGTCCATGGCTCTGCCAACCAGCCCGCGTCGAAGTACTGTCAAGACATACAGAAAAGTTTATGTAATTTCACCAAGCTCCCAAATCATTTTCATTAAAATAGTTAACTTTTCCCTCACACAGGATGGAGCAGTTGGGAAGTTTTAAGAAACAAAAAGGTGCATTTTAGTCTTGCTTACTTAAGTTTATAGCTGTCTGCACAGTGACAATGCTGTTATAGCAACACGTGTGTACGTGTTTACTCTTAACCAGAAAATGTCATAAGTCATAAGAATTAGGCCAACTACACAACTGGACAAGCACAAACGTGACAAAGCTGACCTGTACTTATTGCAAAACAGTAATGCTCCATTCAGTCAGTGAAATGAAAAAGACCTCCAGGAAACTGTAGCTCAAGCTTTCGTAGTTTTCAAATGATGTGAACAGTATTCAAGCAGTTCCTTAATACGTTTACCTATAGGCCTAGCTGGCAAGTCGGAAGTCGAGGTTAGCCACTTACTGACTTAGTGCTGGCTGAATTTTCTCTGATGCCGTTCAGGCTGCCGAAAATCGCCGTAGCAGTCTGGCATGACTGAACAGAGTATCAGACAAACCACAAGGCAAGCACAATTTAAATACACGAAGATAACAATCTATGTCCATGGTTGAAGTAATACAACCATGAACAAGACGCTCGTTTCGTCGTGGTATGCCTGACCCGAAACAGGAACTGGGAATCCTCCAATAACGAAAGTGAAAGAAAAAAAGCGTTCTAAATCCGTTCGACAGATCCGCAAAAAAACAAAACACACCTTTTCTACTTTTCTGCGCAAATCAACTTTAGTTCCATTGCTGGATTGTCTTGAGTGTCGCCTGACTTCGTTCAACCGAAACAAACGTCTCGCGCACGCTGTGCCATATCACTGCACGAGTTTTCAAAACCGAAACTCTCAACAATCACGATGTTTACCTGGTGTTGACTAAGACTCCATTTTGGTGGCGTCGTCTTTCGGTTTTCCAAAACTAGCTTGTAGCGTTTCAGCTGACGCAAGTGTTTGAGCGCAGCACGCTTGTGGACACCTGTATAAGTGCAAATATCTGATACCGTTGCAGTTTCTCCATGCATCTGTTTTAGATAATCAATGATCTTCTGATCTGTGGTAACAATGTCGGCCATTTCTAGGATGGCAGAGGATGCCCTATAAACGAACGACAACCCCTTTTGTGACTAATTGTCGTTGATTTGTGAGAGTGGAAAGCGTGGTTGGGGTTTGGGTTGGCGTAAACAGTGGGAAAATAATAACAATAACAAGAAAACATAACGGGCAAGACATTCCAATGACACAAACGATAACAACGACAACAAGAACAAACAGAGAAGAACTGCGTATGTTGTATAAAAGGCAACGGCATTTCGGATTTCCCGTTCGTTCGTTCTTTAATTTAACGTCTGTTCACTATGAGTGATATTAGACAGGGGGGGGGGGGGGGGGGGGAATGGAAGATAAGAGGTGGGCGAGTTGCATTGTGGGGAGAGGGGAGACAAAGTAAAAGACATAAATAAATGGGTAAATAGAAAAATGGAACAAGATCTTAACACTAACAATTAACATTAACAATGTGAAGGAAAAATTTAACGCTAGAATACTAACTTCAGAAACTTAAAGCAATACATTAACAGGACTGTGAACCAATGATTCTGAAATTTTAACTGATAAAGACTGATCAGAAGTTACTTCTTTAAAATGAGTTTCTGAATAGTTTTCTTGTGTAAATAATTTTGGTAAAAAAGAACGTAGCATTTTGCAGTAAAATAAACTGTGAAACAGTGTGAATTGTTCTCCGCAAATACACTTGATATTTTTACAATATTTTGTTTTCAACGCGTTTAGTTGAATACGAAAATGAACAGCAACAATCGATCTTGAATGATATATGGAAGAATACTGCAATTTTTTACATACATTTTGTAATGAAAGTTTTATCATTTGTTGTGTCACAAACTTTTCATTGAAATGTTCATGAAATCGAATCCATGAGGCTGATTCTAGCAAGTTGCAAGCTTCTTTTACGGAAGTTTTAATACGTAATTCTATAGTATTATCAGTGTTGTGTGCACCTTGTTTAGCTGCTCTGTCTACTACTTCGTTGCCATGAAGACCAACGTGAGAAGGCACCCAGCATAAACTGATATCTATACCTTTTGTCCTTAAACGATGTATAAGATGATTTGCCTCAGTAATTAAGTCAGGCCTTGTGTCTGTATTAAATGACTGTAAGGCATATAATACAGATTTTGAATCAACAAGGAGAACCACTTTAAAAAAGACAGGTTTAAGGTCTACTAAATAATGCAACGCTTGTGTAATAGCGACTAATTCCGCTGTAAATATAGATATATTTGGCCCAAGGAAAAATGACTTTTGTATTTTAGATTTTGGAACATAATACGCTGCTCCAGCAGATTTATTTTCTAAGACTGACCCATCGGTAAAAATATGGAGGTGGGTACGGTATTTTTCATCGATGTGTTCTCTTGCTGTGCATATCGAAATGTTAATGTTTTCATATTTCTTAGCATCTGTATAATCAATATCAAAAGTGGCTTTAAGCATTTCCCACGTAGGGATAGGCGTTGTGGATGGTGTCTCAGCTATTTCATCCAAACTTATGTTAGACTGTTTGACTAAGTCAGATACATAAGTTGCAACAGTCATTTGTGATGAAATGTTGCTTGCTCGTTTTGGAAAGTCAACATCAGACCTTAGTTTAATTTCCTTGCTCACAAAATTGTCCGTTTGTGAAGTAGTTCTGATTGCAAACTTTGCTGTCGCTAGCTCACGATAGCTGTTCAGAGACAGAATTCCAGCAACTTTGTACGTTTCCAGATTTGAAGCATGGGCTGGTACACCTAGTGCAATTTTAAGACTTTTGCAGTCTAAACTTTGAATCTTCTTTAGTAAATATTTGGGTGCACTGAAGAACACTTCTTGTGCATAAGATAATTTAGATCTTACAAGTGCTGTTGATAGATGGAGAAGTACGTTTGTATCCATTCCCCAGGGTAATCTACTTATTATCTTTAAAAAATTTAAGGCTTTTCTTGCTTTTGTTAAAATATAATCAAAATGGACATTCCAGTTTAATTTCGATGTTATAAAGACTCCCAGAAATTTTACAACCTGTTTGTAATGGATCGCTTCACCATGCAGCCTGAAAGTAGGCAAGTTATTTAAAGTACCACCAGGATTAAAGAGCATCATGTTAGTTTTTTCTGCTGACAACGACAGACCATTTTCTAACATGTAGTTTCCAAGACTATCTAGATCAGATTGATACAACTTCCTGATGTAATTCTGCGCTCTCTGGGGAGTTGTCTTTTTTAAAGTAATATTCATCCAGATGCATATATCATCAGCGTACTGTACCAAAATAACACGATTTGAGAGTACTCTAGGAAGATCATATATAAGGATATTAAATAAAATAGGTGCTATCACTGAACCTTGAGGAATTCCCATGTCAAGAGATCGTGAAGAAGAATAACTTGTTCCCACTCTTGCTTGAATTGTTCTATTGGCTAGACAGGACTTAATATAATTATACATATTGCCAGATAGACCAATAGATTTCAGCTTGTACAATAAACGTTTATGCCAAACTTGATCATAAGCTTTTTTCACATCAAAAAATGTTGCTAAAAGACTTTTTCTACGGGCAAATTGTTGTTTTATCTGAGTTGTAAGTTTAACCAGGTGCTCAACTGTGGATCTCCTTTTTCTGAAACCTGCCTGGTTTACCGGAATAACGTTATTTCTATCACAGTAATGTATAAGTCTGTTTAGGATCAATCTTTCCATTAGTTTGTTTGTATGGGATGTCAAAGCAATAGGTCTGTAACTGTTTTTATTGTTTTTAGGCTTTCCTGCTTTTAATATGGGTATAACAACAGACTTTTGCCATACCTGTGGTACAGTTCCACTTACCCAGCACTTCTGAAAAATTTTATGTAAGAAAATAATATAATTTTCTGGAAGATGCTTAATCATTTCATTTGAAACTGCATCGACACCTACCGAACTCCTTTTGTTGTGTAGAGACAAGATAGTGTTTTTTAGCTCTTCTAAGGTGATCGGAGAATTAAACCATCGATCATTCTGAGGTATTGGATCAATGAAGATAGGGTTGTTAGCTGCCATTTCTCTGTAGTGTTTGCTGTTAGGAGACAACCCGTCTACTTTACTATTTTCAGCAAAGAGTTCTACAAAAGTTTCAGCTTTGTCCATGTCAGAAGGAAATTTGTGACATGTATCAATCAGTATTGGACACGTGGGTAAATTGGCCCCGTTTTTCATTTGATTCATTTTTGTCCAGATTTTATGGAAATCCTTAAAATCAGAAATTTCTTTGGTGCAGTATGATGCCCAATAATCTTTCTTTGCTTCAGCAATGATTTTATTACACTGGATGTTAGCTTTTTTCATTTCCATGTGATCGTCGGATTTTCTGCTTTTGATGTAGATTTTGAATTTATCTTTTTTATACTGAACTGCTTTCTCACATTCCTCTGTCCACCAAACATTACCCATACGATTATTGGACTTATAAGTTTTGAGTTTCGGGATGGAGAGGTCTGCAGCAGCTAGAACTGATTCCTGGAACTTTGAAAACATAACGTCTACATTTTCACTTTCATAATGCTTATATTCTTGATTAGCAAGAGCAGTCCGAAACAAGGACCAATCAGCGCGCACGTAATTATATTTTGGTATGATGTCAGGAGTGCTGTCTTTCATCCTGATGTTGTCATAAGTTATTGTTATGATGATAGGTAAGTGATCACTTCCCAAAGTATCTTTGTGAGTGTCCCAGGTACAGCATGGTACTAATTCTGGTGATATTAGTGACAGATCGATGGCTGTTGCCCGGTGTTTGGAAACATCAGGAATTCTAGTGACACTCCCATCATTCAAAAGGTAAAGCGCACTGTCAACTATATTTTCTACTAAACGATTGCTTGTAACAGTACAACAATCTTTTTCCCAAAACGGGGAGTGGGAATTAAAGTCTCCACCTATTAGCCATCTACCGTGCTGCAGATCCGGAATCGTATGCAGCCATTCTGTGTTGTGGTCATTTGGACCTGCTGGCAGGTAAACTGACAAAACGTTCAGGATGAAAGAATTACTGAATTGTACTGTGGCGGCACAAGCGTGTAAGTCTTCAGTTGATGTAAAAACTGGGAAATTAAATATGTGATACTGCAACTCTTTAAGTATATATATCGCAGTGGCTACCTTCTTCCCAGGATTTCCCAAGTCATATATCGGAGGATAATAATAATTTTGGAAATTGGGAAGTTTGGTTGGGATAACATTAAGCGACTGCAAAATTAAAACTTCACACTGATTTGATGAGAGAAAATGTTCCAGGTATGCGGAATTGGTGGAAATCGATCTACAATTCCACTGCAAAATTTTGATTTGTGATTGTTGGCGCAATTTCATTGTTGGCTAGTCTCTTATGTTAAATTATTGGTTATTTGTTTGATAATCACGAAGACTTTGGTTTTCTATGTACGATAAAAATGGCCAGAAAGAAACCATTAATTACTTAGGCTACTATTGAAAAGTAGAACAAAAATGTAAGTAAAACTATGGGGAAAAGTCCTTCTAATAGAGATAAGAGGTGATTAAGAACAGAAACAAATTACAAATAAATGAAACAATGGTATACACGCCGTCAAATGTACGGAGATTATAGTCTGACTGAGTCCTTATAGTCTGACGAATTGTCAGAGATGATGTGGAAAAAGTCCTGTGACAGGAATCGTTGATAACTGTAGATCTACTAAAACATATCATATGGCAGCCACCACGGTTCGCAGTTATCAAAATGGTGGAACCGTCCTAGGGGGAATCTGGAGGAGTGTAGTCGTGAAGAACGTGATCGTGTTGTTCTCTTAGGGGTCTCCCAAAACAAATCTCGAACGTGTCGTCCAAGGTTCCCCGCTATCACGCTGCTTCCTCTGGCAGTGGGGTGTATATTGTCGTATAGAAAGTGCTGGTTATTACGGAGGTTTTCATGTGAAACAAAAGAAATGTTTTTTATGTCAACAAGCTCAGCGGACAAGAAAGCGTTGAACAAATTCCGCTGAACCTCCGTATGTGCATGTCGGACAGGGGCGATCTTGCTGATAACTATCTTTGATGTTGGGTATGTTTGTGCTGCATGTTTTATGCAAGAAGCGAGATGTTGAGTAGTTGCTGCGATGTCTTTGTTATTTAGTTCGTGGACACCACAATGAAAAACGATACAGTCAGCAGGATTGTCAAATTTAGATAGTGCCTTGTCTAAAGAGCCTTTTATGTCAGGAATGTTATTCACAGCACACGAGTCTCCTTCAAAACCGTAAGATCGTCCCAGTCGTCTTGAGTTGACACCTGTCAACACCGAGTCGTGGACAGTCAAAACGTAGGGAAGGTCGTGATTCTTCTTACATTGTTCTGGTATCTTCTTAGTGTGTGACGTTGAATGTTTTGGCTGTGAAGTGACGTCTTTAGCTTTTTTTGATGTCATGTTGTTCTTTCCCGTCTTTGGTTTTCTTCTCAGTCGCTATTTTTGCTCGCTTTGATTTATTGCTGCTACTTTTTGTTTTGTCTGATTTTGAGGGCTGTTGGTCGTCCTGCCTGCGTGTTGGTTTCTGTTTGAGAACGTCTGCGTACGTTGGATTTGTGTCCTGGGGATCTGTCTGTGTCTGACTGTTACTGGTGATCTTGGTGGTGGCGGTTACTGTTGACCGCTCCGAGATCTGCGCAAGCACAGTCCTTTCTAGAGAGTTTACTTGCTTGCGCAGATCCAGTACGATAGTTTGGAGTTTGTCAATCGTACTCACCAGTTCCGCAGAGCTGACTACAGGCGTGGTGTGTGTTGTCCCACTCTGCGTACCAGTGAGAACCGCGGTCGAGGCGCCATTTGTACGGACAGTCTCAGCCTTTTCGGTCTCATCTCTCATCTCTCCCTCGTCGCTAGTCGTTTGGATCTCCTGATCGGCCATTCTCACTGACGTATCTTCTTGCTTCTGCTGAGCAAGGCGGCTTCTTCTTGTCCTGGTCATTTTGGACTGATCCACGATGTCTCTGACTGCCGGAATTTTACCAAGTAGCAATCTCCGCCATCTTGAATCTCCTTCGATTTCCCGTATTGGCTTACACATGCCTGTCTGTTGTTCACAAGAATCAGAGACTTCATGCGTTTCTTGCAGATAATATTACATTACTGTCTGAAAATCAAGCAGCATTCAGATGTTTACATTCCACATTGGATCGTGCTTTTGTTTTTGCAATCTTTGATCTGTATTTAATAACTATAATCTGTCCATCTATCAATCTACATATATATATATATATATATATATGCATATATTACATACATATATTCATATATACGTGTGCGTGTGTGTGTGTGTGATAGATTGATCGATAGATAGATAGATAGATAGATACGCTGGTAGGTAGATAGATATATAGATAGATAGACAGACAGACAGATAGATAGATAGATATAAAATCAGTTTAGTCCTTTTCTCTCACTGGACGAAGCAGCAGGGAAGTTTCAGTCTTTTTCTCATAATTTTTGTATTTGGTGTTTGTTTGTGATCTTACGCTTGACAAAGACCAGTTGGCCGAAAATTTGCGCCTGTCTTGTCTGGTTGTATTAAATACGCGTTCGTATTCTTTTTGTGTGTTTTTTTTTTCTGGTTATTGTTGTTTTGTTTTATTATTGTTGTATACAGTAGACCCATCCGATTGATTTCTTTTTCGTTTTGCTTACAGTTATTGACATTCGTGCTACTAGACAACCAAACAGAAAAAAAGATTATGTATATATTATCGAGCACAAGCTTGTGTGTGCTTATATGTTATCATGAACAAGCTTGTGTATGCTTATATGTCATAAGGAACAAGCTTGTGTGTGCTTTTATGTTATCGTGCACAAGCTTGTGTGCGCTTGCCTGTCTGCGTTCATATGTAGGCTACATATATATACGAGTGTGTGTGTGAACGTGCGTGCGTGGTGTGTGTGTGTGTGTGGTGTGTGTGTGTGTGTGTGTGGTGTGTGTGATGTGTGTGTGTGTGTGTGTGTGTCAAAACTCACCTTTTCTCCTCTGCATAAAATCCTAACCTCACTCAACCCCCCTCTGCAGCCTGTCTCCGCTCGGAGGGGAATCACTTTGTTTTAATATATAATTGTATATGATGTGCTCTCTGTGGTTTTCCATTGGTTTTATTCTTGCTTTTATTGCTTTTATTCTTTTCTCCCCATTTGTGGCCATGCATTGTGTGTGTGTGTGTGTGTGTGTGTGTGTGTGTGTGTGTGTGTGTGCGTGTGTGTGCGTGCGTGCGTGTGTGCGTGTGTGTCTTTTCGGCGCTTGGATTTGATTTTGTCGAGATTTGCGCTATATAAATATTGTAATTATTATGTATGCATGTGCGTACGTATGTATGTATGTATGTATGTATGTATACGCTTAGATTTATATATGTATGTATGTATGCATGTATACGCTCAGCTCAGATTTATGTATGTAAGTATGTAAGCATGTATGTATGCATGTATACGCTCATATGTATGTAGGTATGTATGCATGTATACGCTCAGCGCTTAGATTTGATTTATCAAGATTTTGCGCTATATAAATAAAATATATTATTATTAGTATGTGTGCGCGCGCGCGCACGCACACACACACACACACACACACACACACACACACACACACCACACACACACACAATTCCAGCCAATGAACCAGCAAACTAACCAGCCACCCACATCGTAACTGCCTCCCCCAAACAAACAAACAACCAATCAAACAAACAAACCGCAAACAAACATCAGTCAAAAAACCAAAGATCAGTACTTAAAGTTATAGCAGTTTATTTTCGTCGGTCCTTTTTAATTCAAAATACCAAAGTAATCAAAAGTTTATACATATACATGTAAATAAACGAGTAAAAAAAAAGTGAATGAATGGATACATAAATACATCCTATTGGATCAACCCACGTGGTTGCACTATTGCTTTTTTGTTTGTTTTGTTTGTTTGTTTGTTTGTTTGTTTGTTTGTTTGTTGTTGTATTGCGTCTCGCAACAACACTAACTTGACTCAGTGTCTATGTTTTGTTATCAAGGTTTATTTGCTCAGTGCTGCCATCTTGTCCGTTACAAGCCGAGCGCGGTTAATCGAATCGAGCCGAATTAGAATCCCAACCAAGTTGGAATCTTACAATACATCTCCCTTTTTTTTTTCAATGGACATTCTTTCACAGTAGCGCATTTAAGCCAAATTAATTGAAACAAAATACAATCGAAACCGAATAGTCCGAAAGAATGTCTGTTCGCGTTTGGTTCAATCATCACTGTTCGATAAGTCTTTGAGTGGGCTTCTTGACTCTTGTTGACCGTCTTGGCTCGGTTGTCAGGGCTGTGGCTGGTCGTAGCTCTGGACTGGTCGTAGCTGATGGCTGGTCTGCTGGAGTCTTCTGGGCCGCCGGCATCTTCTTGGCTGTTGACGTTGTAGCAGCAGGCATCTTCTGGGCTGCAGGTGTCTCCCTGGCTGCATCTGAGAATGCACCAAGGTTGGAAGGGGCACAGGGGGTGGGAGAGGTACCTCCTGTAGTGGGCACCGATGATGGATACAGCTTGCGTGCCATCTGCCGATTTCTTCTCAGGAGGCCACCATCAGATGTCTGGATGATGAGGCTTCTAGGAGCGTCGTGGCTTCTGATCACCGTGCCTTCTTTCTTCTGGTCTGAATCCACACAGCATCGCCGGGTGACAGATCTTCAGGGGCAACTACTTGATGCCGTCTGTCAAGTTCACCTCATCTTCTCACGATAATCCTTTCCCTCTTTTCATGGTGTAGCTGTCAGGGGTTTGGGGCAGTAGGGTGTCAGGGTGTAGCTGTCAGGGGTTTGGGGCAGGAGGGTATCAGGGTTAGCTGTCAGGGGTTTGGGGCAGGAGGGTGTCAGGGTGTAGCTGTCAGGGGTTTGGGGCAGGAGGGTGTCAGGGTGTAGCTGTCAGGGGTTGGGGCAGGAGGGTGTCAGGGTGTAGCTGTCAGGGGTTTGGGGCAGGAGGGTGTCAGGGTTAGCTGTCAGGGGTTTGGGGCAGGAGGGTATCAGGGTGTAGCTGTCAGGGGTTTGGGGCAGGAGGGTGTCAGGTGTAGCTGTCAGGGGTTTGGGGCAGGAGGGTGTCAGGGTGTAGCTGTCAGGGGTTTGGGGCAGGAGGGTGTCAGGGTGTAGCTGTCAGGGGTTTGGGGCAGGAGGGTGTCAGGGTGTAGCTGTCAGGGGTTTGGGGCAGGAGGGTGTCAGGGTGTAGCTGTCAGGGGTTTGGGGCAGGAGGGTGTCAGGGTGTAGCTGTCAGGGGTTTGGGGCAGGAGGGTGTCAGGGTGTAGCTGTCAGGGTTTGGGGCAGGAGGGTATCAGGGTGTAGCTGTCAGGGGTTTGGGGCAGGAGGGTGTCAGGGTGTAGCTGTCAGGGGTTTGGGGCAGGAGGGTGTCAGGGTGTAGCTGTCAGGGGTTTGGGGCAGGAGGGTGTCAGGGTGTAGCTGTCAGGGGTTTGGGGCAGGAGGGTGTCAGGGTGTAGCTGTCAGGGGTTTGGGGCAGGAGGGTGTCAGGGTGTAGCTGTCAGGGGTTTGGGGCAGGAGGGTGTCAGGGTGTAGCTGTCAGGGGTTTGGGGCAGGAGGGTGTCAGGGTGTAGCTGTCAGGGGTTTGGGGCAGGGAGGGTATCAGGGTGTAGTAGCTGTCAGGGGTTTGGGGCAGGAGGGTGTCAGGGTGTAGCTGTCAGGGTTTGGGGCAGGAGGGTTCAGGGTGTAGCTGTCAGGGTTTGGGGCAGGAGGGTGTCAGGGTGTAGCTGTCAGGGGTTTGGGGCAGGAGGGTGTCAGGGTGTAGCTGTCAGGGGTTTGGGGCAGGAGGGTGTCAGGGTGTAGCTGTCAGGGTTTGGGGCAGGAGGGTATCAGGGTGTAGCTGTCAGGGGTTTGGGGCAGGAGGGTATCAGGGTGTAGCTGTCAGGGGTTTGGGGCAGGAGGGTATCAGGGTGTAGCTGTCAGGGGTTTGGGGCAGGAGGGTATCAGGTGTAGCTGTCAGGGTTTGGGGCAGGAGGGTATCAGGGTGTAGCTGTCAGGGGTTTGGGGCAGGAGGGTATCAGGGTGTAGCTGTCAGGGGTTTGGGGCAGGAGGGTATCAGGGTGTAGCTGTCAGGGGTTTGGGGCAGGAGGGTATCAGGGTGTAGCTGTCAGGGGTTTGGGGCAGGAGGTATCAGGGTGTAGCTGTCAGGGGTTTGGGGCAGGAGGATATCAGGGTGTAGCTGTCAGGGGTTTGGGGCAGGAGGGTATCAGGGTGACATGGGACACGGGTTTTGAGTCTGCGTCCCGTGCTCAGTTGGGCGGGGGAAAAAACCATTGGGCAAGGGTGTGTTGCGGTACATGAGTAGCCCAAGGTATTCGTCGCCACACTTCTTGATGAGATTTTTGATGGTTTGAACGGCACGTTCAATCTCACCATTGGCTTGGGGATAGTGGGGTGAGGAGGTCACGTGTTCGAACCCCCAGGATTGGGCAAAACTGGCGAATCCTTCGCTGCTGAACTGTGGCCCGTTGTCCGTGACAAGGATGTCTGGCATGGCGACTGAAGACTTTCTTCATGCGGGATACAGTCTCTGCAGTCGTCACTTTGTTGGATACCAGTACAATCTCCACATCTCTGGAGTAGTAGTCAATAACAAGGAGGAAAAGTTTTCCGTTGTGCTGAAAAAAATCAGCTGCAATCCTGGACCAGGGCCACTCTGGAAACTGTGTCCCCTTCATGGGTTCCACTCTGGCCTTTTTGTTCTTGGCACACTCAGGGCAGGTTTTCACCATGAGGTCAATGTCTTGAGAAAGGCCAGACCATCACACACAGTTGGCTGCATTCTCCTTCGTCTTGTTTACGCCTTGATGTCCATCGTGGAGATGACGTAGAACATCTTGTCGGAGAGATGAGGGAATCACCAGTCTTTTGTTTCGCAGTAAGAGGCCGTCATGGACAGACAGGATGCCCTGTTCATTCAGGTAAGTCTTCACTGGACGGTTCAGATTTTTCTTGTCGGGCCACCCATTCTGCACATGATGCATGACTACCCGGAAGGTGTCATCCTTCTGGAGTTCTGACCTGATCTCTTCCAGCCTCCTGTCTGAAGCCGGCAGGTCAGCAGGACAGCATTGACGTATGCCTCCGCCTGACAGGTCAGATCGTTGTCCATCGTCTCAGTCGTTGACGCAGGGTGCTCGGGAAAGTGCATCAGCGGTATACAGCTCTTTGCCAGGAACGTGGACAGTGTTGAAAGAGTACCGCATCAATCTCATCCTAAAGCGTGGATGCGAACAGGAAGCTGCATCAATCAGCTTTGATGAGAACAGAGGAATGAGAGGTTTGTGGTCCGTCTCAACACGGAAAGTCATGCCAATGAGCAGGTCGGACCAGTGTTCGAGACTCCAGGTGACAGCTAGCGCTTCTTTCTCGATTTGGGCGTATCGCTGCTCAGTCTCGGTCAGCGAACGACTTGCATAGGCGACAGGATGAAACTTTCCATTGCCTTGGCGTTGCAGGAGTACTGCCCCAAGTCCGAAACTACTAGAATCAGCAGAAACTACAGTCTCACGATCTGGGCTGTACAGCGCAAGTGTCTCTGGTGATGCTAGGTCGTTCTTGAGAGAGTCAAAGGCAGATTGCTGATCCTGTCCCCAGGTCCACGCAACATCCTTGTGTAAGAAGTTCTCTCAGAGGCTTCGACTTTTCAGCCAAATTTGGCACAAACTTCATGAGCTGGTTCACCATACCGAGCAATCTTCTGACCTCCGCCACACTCTGTGGTTCTTGCATGTCCACAATGGCCTTCACCTTTGTGGGGTCCTTCCTCACACCTTCTGCGTCGATCACCTGGCCCAGGTATTCGAGCGATGTTTTGGCAAACTCAAATTTGTCAGCGTTCAGTGTGAGGCCTGCCTGTGACAAGCCTGTCAAGGACGTTCTTGAGCTTCATGTCGTGGTCATCCTTGTCCTTTCCAAAAACAAGAATGTCATCCATGTGGCACAGCACTCCATCCAGGCCCTGGAGGATGTTGTCCATCTTCTTCTGGAAGTACTCAGGCGCCGATGATATGCCGTATGGTAGACGTTTGAACCTGTAGCGTCCAAATGGCGTTATGAACGTTGTAAGCTTGGAGCTTTCTTCGTTTAGCTGGATCTGGTGGAACCCGGATGTGGCGTCAAGTTTTGAGAAGACGTTGCCCTCAGAGATCTTGCTCAATGTCTCCTCTACAGACGGCATGGCGTATACTTCTCGTTTCACACTTTTGTTCAATCTAGTCAGGTCCACGCAGATTCTTACATCACCACTAGCCTTCTGCACCACTACAATGGGACTGCACCAGTTTGTAGGCGTACTCACTGGTTCGATGACGCCATTGTCAGTCATTCTGTTCAGCTCAGCCTCCACCTTCTTGAGCAGAGGAACTGGAACACGTCTGGGCACAGATGAGAAAAAGGCTTGGCATTGTCCTCCACCTCAATGTTCTGCTCACCTTCCAGTTTACCCAAACCGGTGAATAGGTTGGTGTAACGTCGCTTCACGTCCTCTGAAGATATGAAGTTGATCTGCGCTTGAGTCTTGGGAGACTGCTGATTGGCTTTTTGCGTTCTAATGGCACGAACTGTGAAAGCCCCAGGAATGTCGTGGATCAGTCCTAGTTTATTGATTCCAGGCATACCCAACAGCAGTTTGGAGCTTTTCACAACGTACAACTTCTCTTGAATATTTGTTTTGCCGTGGTGGAGCTTGATGTACGCAAAACCTTTGACGTTGAGACGCTGGTCACCAGGTCCAAGAAGAGTGCGGTCAGCTGGGTGTAGAATCCCAAAGGCTGGCTTGTAGATGTGATCAGGCATCACAGAAACTTCTGCTCCAGTGTCAATGCACCAGGTAAGCTCTTGCGATCCAACCTTGAGTTTGATGTGCCACCCCAGGTCGGTCGATGGCACTGACTGGTCATTCACACCTCCAATGAAGTAGTTTTCCCCTGCATGGTCACCTTTATCTTGGGAAACTTCACGAACTGATGCCGAACTTCTGCAGACGATAGCAAAATGGCCCATCTTGCTACACTTCTTGCAGTGACTCTTAGCTGCGGGACAATTCTTCTTTCCAGCAGGATGTCTTCTATTAATAATAATAATAATAATTACAATATTTATATAGCGCAAAATCTCGATAAAAATCAAATCTAAGCGCTGAACATACACTTACGCACGCGCGCACACACACGGACACACACACTCACACATGGCTATAAATGGGGAAAAAGAATAAAAGCAATGGAAAATTATAGAGAGCATATTATATACAAATATATATTACAATGTGATTCCCCTCCGAGCGGAGACAGGCTACAGAGGGGGATGAGTGAGGTCAGGATTTTATGCAGAGGAGAAAAGGTGAGTTTTGAGAGCGGACTTGAAGGAGACAAAAGTAGGTTGCTGACGGACTGAGAGAGGAAGTTTGTTCCAGGAGAGTGGACCAGAAACAGAGAAGGCTCGTGGACCATAGGTATTGAGCTTAGTGCGTGGAAAGCGAAAAGTCAGAGGATCGGAGGCAGAGCGGAGGGTACGTGAGGGAACATAGATCTCAAGTAGGCTTGACAGGTAATCGGGGGCTGCGTTATTGAGGCTTTTGTAGCACATGGTGTCTAGTTTGTACTGTATGCGCTTTGATACAGGGAGCCAGTGAAGTTGTGCCAGGAGAGGAGATATGTGGTCAGCTTTTTTCTTTTGAGTACAAGGCGTGCAGCATTGTTTTGAATGCGCTGTAGGGTGTGAATGGTGGAGGCAGGAAGACCAGACAGGAGTGAATTGCAATAGTCAATGCGAGACATTATGAAGGAGAGAACGAGTTTTGCAGTTGTTTCGACAGAGAGATACTTCCTGATCAGGTTTATACGATGGAGATGATAGTAGCAAGATCTGGCAGTTTGAGAAACAAAGTTGTTCATGGAGATGGTAGAGTCAATGCAGTAGCCACAGTTGCCACTGGCCATAGAACCACCAGAAGGCTGGCTGCTTCTCTGGTTCTGACGTCTAAGGTCTCCTCTCCTCCTTCATGTAGTCGGTTGCTGGTTTTGCTGGAAAGCGCATCAATGCTGGCAGTCTTGGCATCGGCAAGCTCTTGCTTTGTCATCTCCCGCATAGACAGAATCTGTATGGTCTTGTCCAAAGTTAGTTCTGCCCTGTATCATAATAGCTTCAATTTGGAAGAATCGTCTTTGCATGCAATACTAACTTGTCTCTAATCATTTGGTTGGTGTTGTCGAACTTGCACGCGTTTGCCTTCTCTTTGACTGTACGCAGCCACGAGTCAAGGACTGTGCTGGCTCACGCTGTAGTGAGTACCAATATTGCTGACGTAGCATCAGTTGTGGGTCATGTCGGTGGAAGTAGTCATCGAATTTGCGTATCACGATCGCATAATCAGTCCTACTTTCTGCAGGTAACTGCCTATCCGCGTTGTCTGGGTCTGTTCTAACGTCGAGAAAGACAAAGTTGGAGAAAATCTCAAGCCCGTCATCGCCGATATGATTCAAAAGCAAGCCTACCTTCACGATGTCTGGCTTAGTCGATGCTCCAGTAGTTTGCAAGAATATTTCGAACCTCATCTTCCATTTGTCCCATGCCAAACTGGGATTGCCGCCGCCGACGTTTAGGGCCTCTGGTGTTCGTGCGATAGGAGCCTCGGCCATGACGTTAAGTTTACTTCTGACACCATGTATTGCGTCTCGCAACAACACTAACTTGACTCAGTGTCTATGTTTTGTTATCAAGGTTTATTTGCTCAGTGCTGCCATGTTGTCCATTACAAGCCGAGCGCGGTTAATCGAATCGAGCCGAATTAGAATCCCAACCAAGTTGGAATCTTACAATACAGTTGTCATCTTTCCACAACGGATCTCTGGCTTTTCCCCCCACTAGATTCTTGATGGTGGCTTTCTCGTGAGCTGCCGGCGTTCTCTCCCTTGGTCCAGCATCTTGTCTGTTGCCTGCAAGATCAAACGAACCATTTTAACCCTTTGACTCCCACACCCTTTCCACCAGCATCCTGCATTGTCAACCATGCTAGCAAAGCAAAAACTTAACACTCTGACTCCCTCACCCAATCCACCAGCTTCCTGCAGGAATTTTGCAGTTGGTGGATAGTGTGCGGGAGTCAAAGGGTTAAAGTAATAAGATATTTTGGGTTGTTTGATTGTGGGTTGAGCTTATACGGATACATTCGAATGCAGTGAGAAAGAGTGAGTGTGTGTGTGTGTGTGTGTGTGTGAGAGAGAGAGAGAGAGAGAGAGAGAGAGAGAGAGAGAGAGAGAGAGAGACAGACAGACAGACAGACAGACAGACTGATTACCATGACCTCAGTCTTCTTACTGTTTAGCTATAGCTCTTTTTTCCTGCTCACTATTTCTATCATATTCACAACGTTGTGTAGGTCTCTTTCATCTTCTGCAATTAGAACATTGTTATCTACATAATGAAAATTAATTTCACATTTTTTTCTCCAAACTGTATACCAGGCATTCTTGTAGATTTCTCATGATGGTTAGTAAGTTGAAACATCTGAGAACATTCATCTCATGAAACGGCAGATGCAATCAGAAATATCAGCCATACTAAAACAGTATTCAAGAAAATAAAAAGCGACCTTATCAACAAATGCCTATCAGCAGGAGGATTTCTTTTCTTTTCTTTTAAAAAAAAAAAGGTTCTATATAACATTAAAAAACAAACAAACAAGCATTCTTACCAACAAATGCCTATCAATTAACATCAGAAAGAGAGTCCTTGAATAGAACCAATACTGTTGTACGGATGCGAGGCGTGGACAGTCAGCAAGCAAAGCCAGAGCAAGATTGAGGCAGCCGAGATGTGGTTTCTCAGAAGAATGTTGAGAGTTCCATGGACAGCAAAGAAAACAAACGAGACAGTCTTGATGGAGGCAGACACAAGTAGATCACTCATAAGGAAGATTAGGAAAAAAACAGGCAACATTTATAGGCCATTTTATGAGGAAGGGGGATTTGGAGCACCTGGTCACAACGGGAAAACTGGAGGGAAAGAGAGCACCGGGTAAACCCAGGGAGAGAATGCTGGACAGACTTGCAGAGTGGCTGGGGATGAGGAGGGTGGGGGAGATGCTAGGGGCAACGAGAGATAGAGATGGTTGGAAGGCCATGGTCGCCAACGCCATGCGGCAAGGCACCTGATGATGATGATGATGATATAGAACCAATAGTGTTGTGTGGATGTGAAGACTGGACAATCAACAAGCAAAGTCAGAACAAAGATTGAGGCAGCTGAAATGTGGATTCCGAGAAGTTCCATGGACACTAAAGAAAACAAACGAGACAAGTCATGAAAAAAAATCAAACACAAAAAGAATATTAGTGAAGAAATTTAGGAAAAGAAAGCAAAATTTATAGGACATTTTATGAGGCAAGAGACATTTGAGCACCTAGTAATAACAGTAAAACTAGAGGGGAAAAGAGCACCAGGTAGACCCAGGGAGAAAATATTGGACAGTTTTGCAGAGTGGATAAGGACAGAATAGGTAGGAGTTATACTTCCAGCAACAGAAGATAAGAGTTGTATGGAGGACCTTGATCGCCAACACCATGCAACAAGGCACATGATGATGATGATGATGATGATGATGATGATGACGACGACGACGATGACAATGACGACGACGACGACAACGATGATGATGATGATGACGATGACGACGACGACGATGATTTGATGATGATTATCATGATCATGATCATGATCATGATGACGACGACGATGACAATGACGACGACGACGACAACGATGATGACGATGACGATGATTTTGATGATGATCATGATGATGATGATCATGATGATGATGATGATGACGACGACGACAATGACGACGACGACAACGATGATGATGATCATGATGATGACGACGACGACGATGACGATGATTTTGATGATGATAATGATGATCATGATGATGATGATGACGACGACGATGACAATGACGACGACGACGACAACGATGATGATGATGACGACGACGATGACCATGATTTTGATGATGATCATGATCGTGATCATGATGATGATGATTACAAATATTAACCTTTCATATGTGATCATTTTCAGGGTGGCAGGATGTAGGACTGACGGTCTGACTGTTCCAAGTTCAATCTTAGCTCACAACATAAAAACTAGCATGATCGCTCACCATCTTAACACTCAAATAACAATGACTAAGCTGGCATTGAACAGATCTCGTTCCCCGAAGTCTCCCTCTTCAAGACCTTGTCAGTGCATAGGGTTTTGCAAAAACTCAAGGAGACTGCAGAACGATTGCAAACAAGAACGCAAACAAATTGCAAACAAGACTGCAAAACGATTGCAAACAAGACTGCAAAACGATTGCAAACAAGACGGCAAAACAATTGCAAACAAGACTGCAAAACGATTGCAAACAAGAACGCAAAACGATTACAAACAAGACGGCAAAACGATTGCAAACAAGACTGCAAAACGATTGCAAACAAGACGGCAAAACAATTGCAAACAAGACTGCAGAACGATTGCAAACAAGACGCAAAACGATTGCAAACAAGCTGCAGAACGATTGCAAACAAGACTGCAAAACGATTGCAAACAAGAACGCAAACGATTACAAACAAGACGGCAAAACGATTGCAAACAAGACTGCAAAACGATTGCAAACAAGACGGCAAAACATTGCAAACAAGACTGCAGAACGATTGCAAACAAGAACGCAAAACGATGCAAACAAGACTGCAGAACGATTGCAAACAAGAACGCAAAACGATTGCAAACAAGACTGCAGAACGATTGCAAACAAGACGGCAAAACGATTGCAAACAAGACGGCAAAACAATTGCAAACAAGACGGCAAAACAATTGCAAACAAGAGTGCAAACAATTGCAAACAAGAGTGCAAAACGATTGCAAACAAGACTGCAAAACGATTGCAAACAAGAACGCAAACGATTGCAAACAAGAACGCAAAACGATTGCAAACAAGACGGCAAAACGATTGCAACAAGAACGCAAAACGATTGCAAACAAGACGGCAAAACGATTGCAAACAAGACTGCAAAACGATTGCAAACAAGACGGCAAAACAATTGCAAACAGACTGCAGACGATTGCAAACAAGAACGCAAACGATTGCAAAAAGCTGCAGAACGATTGCAACAAGACTGCAAACGATTGCAAACAAGACGGCAAAACAATGCAAACAAGACTGCAGAACGATTGCAAACAAGAACGCAAAACGATTGCAAACAAGACTGCAGAACGATTTCAAACAAGACGGCAAACGATTGCAAAAAGACGACAAAACAATTGCAAACAAGAGTGCAAAACAATTGCAAACAAGACTGCAAAACAATTGCAAACAAGAGTGCAATAAATCCTATGAACAAACTAAAAACTTGAAATCATGTCGTACGGAAAAGAAGAAAGATATCAGTAAAAAACAAACAAACAGCAAGCAAACAAAGAAAGAAAGAAAGAAACAAACAAACAACAAGCAACTAACAAACAGACAAGCAGGCAAACAAACAACAGACAAGCAAACAGACAAACAGGCAAACAGACAAACAGGCAAACAGACAAACAAACAGACAAAAACAAATAAACAGACAAACAGACAAGCAGGCAAACAGACAAACAAATAAACAGACAAGCAGGCAAACAGACAAACAAATAAACAGACAAGCAGGCAAACAGACAAACAAACAGACAAACAAGTAAACAGATAGACAATACAGAAAAAAAAAACAAACAGGCAAACAAACAAACATAAAACAAACAGACAAACAAACAAACATAAAAACAAGCAGACAAACAAACAAACAAAGAACAAACAGACAGACAACAGGCAGACAAACATACAAACAGGCAAACAGACAAACAAATAGACAAACAGACAAGCAGGCAAACAGACAAACAAACAGACAAACAAGTAACAGACAGACAAACAAATAAGAAACATAAAAACAGACAAACAAACATAAAGCAAACAGACAAACAAACAAACATAAAACAAACAAACAACAAACCAAAGAACAAACAGACAGACGAACAGACAAACAAACAAACAAACAAACAAAAAACAAACAGACAAACATAAAAACAAACAAACAAACAAACAAACAAAAACAAACAAATAACATAAAAACAGACAAACAAACACAAAAACAAACAGACAAACAAACAAACAAACATAAAACAAAACAGACAAACAACAAACAAACATAAAAACAAACAGACAAACATAAAAACAAACAAACAAACAAACAAAACAAACAAACAATAAAACATAAAACAGACAAACATAAAAACAAACAGACAAACAAACAAACAAACAAACAAACAAACAAAACAAACAAACAAATAAACATAAAAACAGACAAACATAAAAACAAACAGACAAACAAACAAACAACATAAAACAAACAGACAAACAAACAAACAAACATAAAAACAAACAGACAAACAAACAAGTAAACAAACATATCAAAGAACAAACAAACAGACAGACAAACAAACAACAACAACAGCAAAGAACCAAAACTACAACAACAACAAAAAAACGTCATACCCTGAAATGATGCCCAATTTCCGACTTTTGCCTCTTGATGATTCTGTCAGGCTTCGACAGCATGTCACTGATCCAGTCTGGTTCCATCCTGACCACTGGCAGAATCATCATCACCACAACCATAACTATCGCCACGCTCTTCTTCATCTGAAACATCGTTGGTTTAATTAACCTTTTGACTCCCGCATCCCTGTCCATTGTCAACCATGCTAACAAAGCAAAAACTTAACCCCTCTGACTCCCTCACCCTATCCACCAGCTTCCTGCAGGAAGCTGGTGGATAGGGTGATGGAGTCAGAGGGTTCAGTTTTTGCAGCTGGTAGATAGGTTGAGGGAGTCAGAGGGTTAATATATAGAGGTTCAGTTCAGGTAATTTCCCGTGAGATGTCAAGCTCAGTCCTGTCATCATCATCATCATCAGGTGCCCTGCCGCATGGCGTTGGCAACCATGGACTTCCAACCATCTCTATCTCTCGTTGCCCCTAGCATCTCCCCCACCCTCCTCATCCCCAGCCACTCTGCAAGTTCCGTCCAGCATTCTCTCCCTGAGTCTACCTGGTGCTCTCTTTCCCTCCAGCTTCCCGTCGTGACCAGGTGCTCCAATCCCCCTTCCTCATAAAATGGCCGATAAATGTTGCCTGTCTTTTCCTAATCTTCCTTATGAGTGATCTACTTGTGTCTACCTCCATCAAGACTGTCACGGTGTCATCAGCGTATCGAATGTTGTTTATCATTTTCCCTCCAACCTTTAATCCAGGGTCTTCTTCTAGGTTTCTCATGATGTTTTCGCTATAAAGTGAAAACAGATCTGGTGACAAAACACAACCCTGTCTGACTCCTCTTTTGATGTTTTGGAAAGAGCTTACATTGTTTTCTATTCTCATTGCAGCTGTTTGTTCCCAGTACATATTCCTGGTTATTCGTAGTCCTAGTGTGCTGCATAAAATCTTACCCTTTATCTACCTATCTTAGTCATCATCACCATACGCCATGCCGCATAGCATTGACGATCATGGCCCTTCTTACGAATCTATCTTTTGTCGACGCAAGGATATCTCCCATCCTGTCCGCTTTTTTTCCACTCCGCAGATCCGTCCAATATTTTCTTCCTGGGTCTACCTGGTGCTCTTTTTCTCTCCAGCTTTTTTGTTGTGACCAGGTGCTCAAATTTCTCCTGCCTCGTAAAACGTCTTAAAAATTTTGCTTTTCTTCTTATCGTCTTTATTGATTTGCGTGTGTGTGCGTGTATGTGTATGTGTATGTGTATGTGTGTGTGTCAGTGTGTGTGTATGTGTATGTATGTCTGTATGTATGTATGTATATATGTATGTATGTGTGTGTATGTATGTATGTATGTATGTATGTATGTATGTATGTGTGTCTGTGTGTTTGTGTGTGTGTGTGTGTGTGTGTGTGTGTGTGTGTGTGTGTGTGTGGGGTAAGAGGATGAGGAAAAATATAAGGAAAAAGGAGAAAGAGAAAAGAAGGACGGGAAAAAGGAGAAAAGAGAAAAGAAGGTCGGGAAAAAGGAGAAAGAGAGAAAAGAAGGTCGGGAAAAAGGAGAAAGAGAAAAGAAGGTCGGGAAAAGGAAAAAAAATAGGCGAAAGAGAATGACGAGGAGGAGAAGAAGGAGAACGAAAATTAAAAAGAAGAAAGAGAAAAAAAGACATTGAGATGAGGAAGGAAAAAGAGAACAAAGAGATGGAGAAGAACGAACAGGGGGACAACAACAAAGAAGAGAAAGAGCAAACGGGAGAGTGAGAAGAAGAGAAGAAAGACGAAGAGAGAAAGAAGCAGAAGAAGGAAGGAAGGAGAAGGAAAAGAAGGAGTGGGAGGAAAACAGAAAGGAGTGGACAAAGGACGAGAAAGGGCAGATTGAGGAAGAGAAGGCAGAGAGGAAGAAGAAGGAGGAGGAAGAGAAAGAGGAAGAGGATTGAAAAAAAGAAGGAGGAGGAGGAGGAGAAGAAGGGGAAGAAGAAGAAGAAAAAGAAGAAGAAGAACAAAAGAAGAAGAAGAAGAAGAGGAGGAGGAGGACGAGGAAGAAGAAGAAGAAGAAGAAGAAGAAGAAGAAGAAGAAGAAGAAGAAGAAGAAGAAGAAGAAGAAAAGAACAAGAACAAGAAGAAGAAGAAGAAGAAGAAGAAGAACAAAAACAAGAACAAGAAGAACAAGAACAAGAAGAAGAAGAAGAAGAAGAAGAAGAAGAAAACAAGAACAAGAAAAATAAGAAGAACAAGAACAAGAACAAGAAAAAAAGAAGAACAAGAACAAGAACAAGAAAAATAAGAAAGAACAAGAACAAGAAGAACAAGAACAAGAAGAACAAGAACAAGAAGAACAAGAAGAAGAACAAGAACAAGAACAAGAAGGAGGAGGAGGAGAAGAAAACAGCGTAGGATACTAGTTATCATTTTACTTGCCTCAGACAGAATAGAATACAGCACGTACAACTATTGCTTCCTCTGTGGATGTAACGTAACCAACTCGCCACGCATACAATAGTAAATCATAATATAAAAGCATAGTTTTTATATCCAAATCTCTGCATGACCATCCCCCTCAGTACGAGTCTCCAGTCAGTTCATTATACAGGGGGGTGCAAAAGTAGGTATACAGTTATGAAAAAAGAAAACACGTACAATACTCATTGCATTTATTATACAAACAAATGAATATTGCATATACATGTAATAACAAGCACAGTTTTAATCCCTCAGATACTCAAACTGCTTGCCGTCGGTATTCACACACTCCTCTAATCGAGAGCAGAATTAAGCATTATAATAATGATGTGATACTTACTGTATACCTACTTTTGCACCCCCCTGTATTTTTGATCTGTTTGCATTTTATAGAAGAATTTTTATGCTGTGTTTGACAGTGAAAATAGTTTTCATGTCAGATAATCGTTGCTAAAAATTTTTTTTATAAACTAGGCCTACCCCTCAAAATGTTTTTCTAATACTTCTACTATTGCTATTGCTGATGATACTATTATCACTGCTACGAGCCCATCATCATCATCATCAGGTGCCCTGCCGCATGGCGTTGGCGACCATGGACTTCCAACCATCTCTATCTCTCGTTGCCCCCAGCATCTCCCCCACCCTCCTCATCCCCAGCCACTCTGCAAGTCCGTCCAGCATTCTCTCCCTGGGTCTACCCGGTGCTCTCTTTCCCTCCAGTTTTCCCGTTGTGACCAGGTGCTCCAAATCCCCCTTCCTCATAAAATGGCCTATAAATGTTGCTTGTCTTTTCCTAATCTTTCTTATGAATGATCTACTTGTGTCTGTCTCCGTCAAGACTGTGTCGTTTGTTTTCTTTGCTGTCCATGGAACTCTCAACATTCTTCTCGGCTGCCTCAATCTTGCTCTGGCTTTGCTTGCTGACTGTCCACGCCTCGCATCCGTACAACAGTATTGGTTCTATATAACATTCAAGGACTCTCTTTCTGATGTTAATTGATAGGCATTTGTTGGTAAGAATGCTTGTCATCTTCTTGAATGCTATTTTGGCTTGGCCGATTCTGCCAGCTATTTCCGATGTGCATCTGCCGTCTGATGAATTGACCGTTCCCAGTTCTCTTAATCTACTGTTTTTTTCCCCCATTTTTTTCCTTCTGTTTTTCTTCTGCTCTTTGAAAATCAAGAATAAAAGTATCCAAAGTTGCCAGCAAGAATTGTAAACTTTTGTGGTAAGAAATTGGTTTTAGCATGAAAATCAGACCATGTGCAGAAAATCCATAGGTTTTAAATCAACGTTGATCAAAACGTTCACACTGGACTGTGTACATTCTCATCGCCTATATTCCTGCTTTGTCCTCAACCTCAGTGGCTGAGGACAGAGAGGGTGGAAGAGGTACTTGAGACAACAAGGGATAGAAACAGATGGAAGGCCATGATCGCCAACGCCATGTGGCAAGGCACTTGATGATGATGATATTCCTGCTTGTGCAAAAAATTTCAATCTGACCGTTGACTGTGGCGAAGGGGTTAATGCAAAGACCTTCTGATTTGGAGGTAGTCAGTTTCAATCTCCATTTATGCAACCTCTCTCCGTGTCTCTCTGTGTGTCTCTGTGTGTCTCTGTGTGTGTCTCTCTGTGTCTCTCTGTATGTCTCTCTGTGTGTCTCTCTGTGTCTCTCTGTGTGTCTCTCTGTGTCTCTCTGTGTGTCTCTCTGTGTCTCTCTGTCTCTCTCTCTCTTTTTCTCTCTTTCTCTCTCTGTCTCTCTTGTCTCTCGCTTGCTCTCTCTCTCTCTTTCTCTCTCTGTCTCTCTTGTTTCTCTCTCTGTGTGTCTCTGTGTGTCTCTGTGTCTCTCTGTGTCTCTCTGTGTGTCTCTGTGTCTCTGTGTGTCTCTGTGTGTCTCTCTGTGTGTCTCTCTGTGTCTCTCTCTGTGTCTGTGTTTCTATGTATTTTCATTAAGCTGTACTTGTTACTGTAAACAAATGTCATGTGTAAAGAATAGCAACGGCAAGTTTGAAAAATGGCTTCTAGCCAATAGCTTTTACCGTTGGAAAATAAAGCATCATTGTCATTGTCATTGTCACTCTGTGTGTGTCTCTCTCTGTGTCTCTCTGTGTGTCTCTGTGTGTCTCTCTCTGTGTCTCTCTCTGTGTCTCTCTCTGTGTGTCTCTGTGTGTCTCTCTCTGTGTGTCTCTCTGTGTGTCTCTCTGTGTCTCTCTCTGTGTCTCTCTCTGTGTCTCTCTGTGTGTCTCTCTCTGTGTCTCTGTGTGTCTCTCTGTGTGTCTCTGTCTCAGTTTCAGTTTTCAGTTTCAGTTTCTCTGTCTGTGTCTCTGTGTGTCTCTCTCTTTGTGTCTCTGTGTGTCTCTGTGTGTCTCTCTGTGTGTCTCTCTGTGTGTCTCTCTGTGTCTCTCTCTTTCTCTCTCTTTCTCTCTCTCTCTCTCTTGTCTCTCGCTCTCTCTGTGTCTCTCTTGTATCTCTCTCTCTTTCTCTGTCTGTCTCTCTGTCTGTCTGT
>JAPXFY010000019.1:4504654-4507154 GCA_030674185.1 Monoplex corrugatus
CCTGTCAACTACATCGTTATGATGAAACGAACAATGAGATGGTATCCAACAAAAAGTAAGATCAGTTCCTCTTAGGGATAAGTAATGAATTAAATGGCTAATTTCTATTACCATTTCAGATCTAGTGTCTAATTTCATCAATTCAAGAGCCTGAAGCACTGATTTAGAATCAACGCAGAAAAGGATTTGTGATATATTTCGAGGATAATTTACTAAGTAATTTAAAGCCATCAGTATTGCAAAGAGTTCAGCTGTAAATATTGATTTGTTGGGTCCTATATGGAAAGATTTCTCTATTTTAAGAGCTGGTATTAGAAACGCAGAACCTGCTATTTTCTCAATTAATGAGCCATCTGTGTAGATTTTTAAATGATTGGGATAAAAGTGTTCAATATGACATTTAACTCGACTCGCTAATAAGTTGATATTATCTTCTTTCTTTAAATCAGTGTGGTGTATATCAAAGTTTGCTCTTAAGAGTTCCCAACTGGGTACTGGAGAAAAAGAAGGTCTTATAAATATAGGATCCGCTTCTAAATCAATTCCAGAGCCATTCATGATGTCGTATGTATACGTTGCAAGTGTGGCGTGTGAAGATATTGATTTAGCTCGTTTTGGAAAATCAATGTCTGATCTTAAATTTATATCAGGTCTCAAAACATTTTCAGTGTGGTATTTCTTAGCAGAAATTTGGTAGAGACGAGTTTCCTTTGTTCATCAAGCGGCAACGTATCAATTTCACCGTAAGTACGGAGGTTGGAAGCATGCATTGGAAGACCAAGCGCAAGTTTAAAACTTTTGCATTCTATACTTTGTATTTTTTGTAGTAAGTGTCTAGGTGCACTAAAGAATATTTCTTGGGCATGTGTTAGTTTAGATCTAATGAGAGATTTACATAGATGTACAAGTGTTGATGGATTATGTCCCCATGGTTGTTTGCACACTATTTTCAAAAAATTTAGACTCTTTTGGGCTTTTGTGAGTAAGTAGTCGACATGCAGATTCCATGATAATTTTGCTGTAAAGAAAACACCTAAGAATTTAATGGTTTGGTTATACTGAAGAACGGTATCTCCTAGTTTAAAGGTGAGCATTATGTCCAGGTTAGACCCACTATTAAATAAAATTATCTTTGTCTTCTCCGTAGATAGATGGAGCCCATTTTCTGCCATGTATTGCGCTATTTTGTCAAGTTCTAATTGATAAAGTTTGCGTGTATAGTTGATACTACGAGAAGGAGTTTTCCTCTTCATGTTTACCGGCATCCACATGCATAGATCATCAGCATACTGGACTAATGTGACATCTTTAGATATTCTACTTGGTAAATCATTCATTAGTATCATAAAAAGGAGAGGTGCTATAACTGATCCCTGTGGGATACCCATTTGAAGGGTTCGTTTTTTTGAATACACGTTTCCAATCCTGGTTTGAATTACTCGGTTTTCCAACAGACACTTCACGTAGTTATAAACGCGACCTGTTAGTCCTATGGTTTTTAATTTAAATAATAATCGGGAGTGCCACACTTGGTCGTATGCTTTGGTTATATCAAAAAATGTGGCCAATACACATTTACGTCTTGCAAATTGTCGCTTTATGTCAGTGGTTAATTTAGTTAAGAGTTCCACTGTTGACCTGCCTTTTCGAAAACCAGCCTGATTGACAGGTATAATGTTATTCTTTTCACAATAGTGCAACAACCGGCGTACAATGATTTTCTCCATCAGTTTACAGACGTGGGATGTTAGTGCAATTGGCCTATAATTTTTCAGATCAGTGTTACATTTACCCGCTTTTGGGATAGGAACCACTATTGTCTGTTTCCAAGTGTCCGGCATTTTGCTACTATTCCAACATTTTTCAAAGATAGTATATAGCAAAATTACAAAATTTTCGGGTAAATGTTTCAGCATCTGATTAGAAATGGCATCTAATCCTACTGACGCTTTTTTGTTTGGGATAGACTTAATGGCATCTTTTAATTCTTGAAGTGTAATTGATGCGTTCATGTAGTGTGTATTATCTGGGGCAGGATCCTTATAAACTTCTCTCTTTTCTTCTCGTTCCCTATGATTTTGACTGGAAACAGGAAGGCCGTCATTATGGCAGACTGCAGCAAATAAATCTGCAAAAGCTTCTGCCTTTTCCAACGAGCTTGGGAAAGGATTATTGGCTAGCTTTATCGGAAATGACGGCAAACTGATCCCATTTTTCATAATTTTTAGTTTCTCCCAAATTCTATGCATGTCTTTGTGATTATTTATTTCAGATTTACAAAATGTTGTCCAATACAGTTCTTTGGCTTGTTCTATGATTCTGTTACATTTTATGTTGGCACTTTTCATCGCTCTATGATTTCCAGGTGTCCGATTGTTTATGTATGTCTTAAAGCTTTTTTTCTTTTCGTTAACTGCTTTTTCACAATCCATATTCCACCAAACATTTCCGCGATGTTTTCCTGTATTTGATGCCTTTACTTTCGGGATGGTAATGTTGG
>JAPXFY010000019.1:4522154-4542154 GCA_030674185.1 Monoplex corrugatus
TTCAGCTCCCAGTGCTGTTCGATTGACTGCGAGTTAAGACTGATTTGGTGGTGGAAGGTCACATATTGTCGCTGTCTGCATCTTTGGTAGGCGTGCATGCTGGTTGTTTTCGGTGTATAAACAAGGTAACTGATGACTGGGTCCGAATGGGCCATGCAGCGCATAGACAGCCTCCCTTTGCTTGATGAAATGACTATCGAGTGGCGTCGAGAGCTTGGGAGGTTGACGGTGAGCATGACTTTTAATTGTTGTCTTTTATCTTAACCAGGTTGTCGCTTTTGGCTTGGTGTTAGCCCTGATATGGCTCTAGTAGTCGGCTGGGCTATAAGCAATACGAAATTGAACTTGAGCTTAGGAGGTGAGTGTCTGGAGAGTGGTGACGCATTCGTGCTCTGGGTCCCATCCGCACCCTCGTGGTGTTTCTGTGTTTCTTGTTAACTATTTATCATAAGTCAACAACTGGCCTATATGATCTTCGACATACGTATTCGAGGTTCTCCACACGCATACACACGAAGGAGGTTTACAAACTGGCAGGTCTGCATGCACGTTTTTCACAGAACCTGGCCCTGGCAGCTCATTTGCAGGCTTTGTGCCATGATCATTGTGGATCTTCTCCATCACATGGCGCTAGTGGATTACCAACACATAGGGTTTATGCTTAAGGCTTGTGTCACGATCATTCTGGATCTTCTCCATCACATGAGATCTGTGGCTTACCAACACACAGAGTTTATGTGCAGGCTTGAGGCTTGTGCCATGATCATTCTGGATCTTCTCCAGCACATGGCATCAGTGGCTTACCAACACACAGAGTTTATGTGCAGGCTAAGGTTTGTGCCATGATCATTTTGGATCTTCTCCATCACATGGCATCAGTGGCTTGACAACACACAGGGTTTATGTACAGGCTTAAGGCTTGTGCCATGATCATTTTGGATCTTCTCCATCACATGGCTGGCACCAGTGACGTCTGTGCATGTGGAATTCATTCCGTACGCGGAGACGTCATCTTGAGAAACTGAAACTGACGAAGTAGACCGGGAAACAAAAATTTCTACCCATCGTTAATCCCAGCGGAGGTATCTAAGCGGATCGAACTCAGGAACTTGTGACTGGAAGTTCAACGTTTAGACACCAGATCACCCAAGAATAATAAAAGAATCTTACAGAACCAGAATTATATGAAAAGAAATTTTCTCACAAGAGTTTACAGATTACCGGGTCGAATTTTTTAAAGACTTTCATCTGGCCCTATATGGCTATGTGACTGACCCATTTGTGCACACATTAATGATTATTCGTTGCGTTAAACACTAGCAGTATGGTGACTGGTTACAATAGGTGTATTGGTGCTCCGGGTCCCATCCGCACGCTCGAGGTGTTTCTTGTTAACTCCGAATATCTCTTCACACAATGGGCCAAATATATCAGGTTTGTGATGAGTACGAAAACATTTTTTCCTTTTTTGTTTGAATCCAACTGGTTTACGTTACAATGTATGAAAAATCACATATTGTTTTCATACATACGTACATACATAATGCATCATACGTGCATAAATACAATCATACATACATACATACATACATACATACATACATACATCGTGCAGACATACATACATACATACATACATACGTACGTACGTACGTACATACATACATACATACATACGTGATTGCATGCATACATGCATGCATACATCATACATACATACATACATACATATACATTACATACATACATACATACATACGTGATTGCATGCATACATGCATGCATACATACATACATACATACATACATACATACATACATACATACATACATACGTGATTGCATGCGTACATGCATGCATACATACATACATACATACATACATACATACATACATACATACGTGATTGCATGCATACATGCATGCATACATACAATACATACATACATACATACATACATGCATGCATACATACATACATACATACATACGTACGTACATACATACATACATACATACATACATACATACATACATACATACATACATACATACATACATACATACATACATACATACATACGTGACTGCATGAAATGACTATCGAGTGGCGTCGATACATACATACATACATACATACATACATACATACATACATACATACATACATGCATGCGTGCACCAATGCATGCATCCATCCATCCATACGTACGTACATACATGCACACACACACACACACACACACACACATATATATATATATACATGCATGCATACGTACGTACATACATACATATGTGCGTGTATACATACATACATACATACATATATATATTATATACATATATAACATACATACATACATACATACATGTATGCATGCATGCATCCATCCATCCATCCATCCATCCATACACACATACACATACATACATACAGACAGACAGACATACAATACTAAAACAGTGATTGTAAATTTCCGGAGAAAAAAATGGATGTTCTGTTGTTCAGATCTCCAGACAGAAATATTTCAGCATCACGTAATAACAATAAACAACTGGCGAGGCTTTCTTCCAAAACAGAGATTCGTTATCAATATCAAAATAAGCATAACTAATAAGGCGAACCTTCTGGTTGAACATAAGTACGAACAAACAAAATATGTTTTGTTATTGTTATCAATAACAAATGCACATATATTAAGCCCCCCCCCCCCCCCCCCAGTATCAATCCTTGTCAGAAGAGGAACCAATTTTTTTTTTTTAATTTTAAATTTTCATATTTAAGAAACCAATCCCCAAAATCGTTTCCCTTGGGACGAAAGTTTTGATGAAGGTTGGCAAAAATTGATACAGTATAGTCAACAACAACAACAACAACACCACCAACACCAACACCACCAACAACAACAACACCACCACCACCAACAACAACAACAACAACAACAACAACAACAAAACATCTGTGTGAAACTTTTCCAAAAAATATTTCTCTAAAATATATGAACTTAAACTCACGAGACAAATTTTTTTGTAGGAAACTTTTAGAAAATATACCGTTAACGTTCCATGAGAGAAAAGAGAACGTTTTATACAATACAGGTACACACTGAATCAGGACTATGTACATGGTGATTATCACGAATATAAAAACTTTCTTTTATATTTAATTCTAATCGGCATCATATTTATATCCATTCTGTCCATCCACTCAAAGGAAAACGTTTTTCCAACCCTTAAAATCAAGAGTATCGCTTTCATTCAAACTTTCATCACATCCATTTGGAAATTCACACGTGTGACGTTGCCATTAGGCCTATGTTCGTCGTCAGTGAAGAGGTAGTACCGGTTTAGTTTTCGATGGTTCCCTTTGGAAAGGACAATTTTTTTTACCACGAACGGGCCAGGTTAACACCTAATTCAGTTCTGCTAAACTCTCGCTGCTCAAGAGAATTAAGCCGCACTTTTCCCCGTCAATGAGGAAATAATAATAATGATAATAATAATAATTACAATATTTATATAGCGCAAAATCTTGATAGAAATCAAATCTAAGCGCTGAACATACACATACGCACGCATGCACACACACGCACACACACACACACACACACACACGCGCGGCGCACCACACACACACACACACACACACACACACACACACACACACACACACACACACACACATGGCTATAAATGGAGAAAAAGAAGAAAAGCAATGAAAATTATAGAGAACATATTATATACAAATATATGTTATAATGTGATTCCACACCGAGTGGAGACAGGCTGCAGTGGGAGTTGAGTGAGGTCAGGATTTTATGCAGAGGAGAAAAGGTGAGTTTTGAGAACGGACTTGAAGGAGACAAAAGTAGGTTGCTGACGGACTAAGAGAGAGGAAGTTTGTTCCAGGAGAGTGGACCAGAAACAGAGAAGGCCCGTGGACCATGGCCACTCTCTTTCCTTCAGACTTGGCTTTTTTTTTCCCCTTCAATTTTATCTTGGCTTTGAGGATGCGGAAACAGAAAAAAAAAACACGAAAAAAGAATAAGAACGCGTATTTTATACAACAAGACAAGACAAGGGCAAATTTTCGGCCAACTGGCCTTTGTCAAGCGTAAGATCACAAACAACAAACACTAGATACAAAAATTAGGAGAAAAAGACTGAAACTTCCCTGCTGCTCCCTCCAGTGTGAGAAAAAACACACAAAAATTGTATCTGGTGTTTGTTGGTTTGAGAGAGAGGAGAGACGAGAGAGAGAGAGGAGAGAGAGAGGAGAGAGAGAGAGAGAGGGACAGAGAGAGAGAGAGAGAGAGAGAGAGAGAGAGAGAGGCAGAGGAAGAGAAAGATAGATAGGAGAGATAGATAGAGTAGATATAGAGAGAAGAGAGACAGACGACATGACAGAAGACAGAGAGAGAGACAGAGGACAAGAGAGAGAAGAAGAGATAGGAAACGGAGACAGACAGAGACAGAGACAGAGAGACACGAGAGAAGAGACAGAGACGAGAGAGAGAAAGAGAGAGAGAGAGAGAGAGAGAGAACAGAGAGAGAGAGAGAAACAGAGAGAGGAGAGAGAGAAACAGAGAGAAGAGAGAGAAACAGAGAGACAGAGAGAAACAGAGAGACAGAGAGACACAGAGATGCAATAAATCTGATTCAAAGAGCTGGATGACAACAAATGTGTGTAAAATGACTGAATGAGTGGGGACATATCTTTATTGCTTAAACATTACTAAGTGAATTTGTAGCGGCTGTGTTTATGACGCTGGCGATGGCGATGATGATGGTGATGGTGTAAATGGCACCGAAAGGAATGATAGTCGTTCGTTTTGCTTTGTCTTGTTTTGCTTTGTTTTGTGTTGTTTTGCTTTGTGTTTTGCTTTGTGTTGTTTTGCTTTGTCTAGTTTTGCTTTGTCTCTTTGTTTTGTTTTGCCTTGTTTGAACTGTTAAAGTCAAAAAGTTTTGCAGCAGTCCTGCGCTGTTGAAATGGGATTTGTGTCTTTCATCTAGTGATGACTGTTGTGATCACAGAATTTGAATGACCAGGCAGATATAGCTATGAGAGAGGTGTATATGAGGAAGAATCATACAAAATCAATGCATTATGCCACAAGTGTATCAATGGCTCTGCATTTATTTATCTTTGAGACCACTTCCGAATGTACCCCTTTGTCCAACCTCTCCGTTCTGCTTCTGGTGCCACTTATTTACAAATTCTTCGATACAGATGTTTCACAGTCTGGTCCACACACCATCTATTCCACAGTCTCACACATATCCAAAACAAGTGTGACTGCCCGCGTTCAAGCAAACAGGAACCAGAAAAAACACGAAAAAAGAATAAGAACGCGTATTTAATACAACAAGACAAGACAGGCGCAAATTTTCGGGCAACCGGCCTTTGTCAAGCGTAAGATCACAAACAAACAAACAAACAAACAAACAAACAAACACCAGATACAAAACTTAGGGGGAAAAATCTGAGGTTCACATCTGAGGCAGGTTCCTTTCAATCTCTTCCCACTTCCTTTCCCAGCTTTCTCCTACTTTCTCTGTCTGTGTCTGTCTATGTCTCTCTCTTTGTCTCTCTGTCTCTATCTCTCTGTCTCTCTGTCCCTGCCCCTCTCTTTTTCTTTCTCTCTCTCTCTCTCCTCTCTCTCTCTCTCCCTTTTCCTTACTTTCTCTGTCTGTCTGTCTGTCTGTCTGTTTCTCTCGCTCTCTCTTCTCTCTCTCTGTGTCTCTCTCTCTCTTCTCTCTCTGTGTCTCTCTTCTCTGCCTCTCTGTCTCTGTCTCTGTTCGTCTGTCTGTCTGCCTGTCTGTCTGTCTGTCTGTCTGTCTCTCTTCTCTCTCTCTCTCTCCCACTCTCTCTTCTCTCTCTCTCCCACTCTGTCTTCTCTCTCTTTCTGTGTCTTTTTCTCACTCTGTGTGTCTCTCTGTCTCTCTCTGTCTCTGTCTGTCTGTCTGTCTCTCTCTCTCTCTTCTCTCTCACTCTCTCTCTCTCTTGAACAGGAAATTTGTTTAGAACCCAGATAATCTCCCAGTGTGATCATGACCTTAGAGTCATCACCCTTGAATGAAATTTCGAAACTCACTGATTTTATATAAAAAAAAATAGATACATTAACCAGTTTTTGAAGAAAGAAATTGTATTTGTTGGAGTGTACGTAAAGATAACAGTAATAAGCGAGCGTTAGTGGTTCTGGTGGATGACTGAGACAGCTGCTGCAAAAACCGACAATGGATTCAATGGCAAAACTTGATGACATGCTACATATGGCTGACATTTCCTTGGTCCTTTATGTACGCACGATATTGCATCCTCTCAATTATACGTAAATGTCGAAATGGAAGCAGACACTGAACCGTATATGAAATACATATATAATGAGCATATCTGAAATTGACTCTTCTGTTGCGTACAGATGAAATACGCACATATTCATAGCACACATAGTAAAGAGAGACATCATTGAAGAGATCCTTGATATGAATTGTCCAGTCTGTGTTAATCAAAACCAGGTATTGTATGACCTCTGCTGAAAAAAGAATAATCTAGATCCCAGCATTTTCAGAAACTATCGTCTTGTCTCTGAATAACTAGATCCCAACATTCTCAGAAAACTATGTCTTGTCTCTGAATAATCAGATCCCAACATTCTCAGAAACTATCGTCCTGTCTCGAACTTGCCGTTTCTTTCCAAACTCCCCGAAAAAGTGGTTTTGAAACAGCTGAATAATCATCTCTCAGCCAACAATCTTTACCATCGTTTTCAGCACCTTATTGTTCTGACCACAGTACCTAAGCTGCTCTTGTTCACATTATGAATGATTTGTTGCTTCAGCTGACTGTGGCCGAACTTCCCTACTTAATCTTTAGGATCTTTCTGCTGCCTTGACACTATTAACCGGATCATTCTCCTCTCAACTTCAACACACGTTTTGAATCCCAGGGAGTGCTCTTTCTTGTTTTTTGTCACATCTGTCTGACCGTTTTCTGTCTGTCATGGTAAATTGCTCTAAGTCCAAGACGTTTACACATTGCACATGGGGTCCCCCAAGGCTCTGGACATGGACCAGTCCTATTCACACTTACTTCACCACTTGGACATGTCTACAGTCAGCTCAACATCAATTTCATTTGTATGCTGATGACTACCAGCTCAACAACAGGGATCTCCTCAAAACTGTTCCATTCTTCTCACTGAAGCTTCTGACTGTTATGTTGAGATCCAGAGTAGGGTGATACATAATAACTACAGCTGAATGGAGATAATACTGAAGCAATGCTCATTGGCACCGGGCATAAACTTTCCACTGTAAAAATTTGTTCTGTCCAGCCAGGGAACAACACCATTGTACTTTCTGGTTCAATCAAGAACCTTGGCGTTGTCTTGATCCTCAACTTTACCCCGCAGAAAGTCATCACTAAATCTATCAGTTGTGTTACTGTCAACTGCAACTTTTCAGTTCTGTTCGTCATTATCTTTCAACTTCAGCAGCATGAAAACTCATTTCTCTTAGATTGTCTTGTAACGATTATCATGACTGTCCGTTGTCTGGCTTGGCTGTTTCTTCTATTGCATGCCTCCAGCGTATTCAGAATTCTGTGGCCCTTCTGTCCTGTTTGTAAAAAGAAGCATGATCATAGCATCTACTTGCTAAGTTTTTCTTCACTGGTTGCCTGTTTCTCCAAGAATTTCATACAAAATCAATGCATTATGCCACAAGTGTATCAATGGCTCTGCATTTATTTATCTTTGAGACCACTTCCGAATGTACCCTTTGTCCAACCTCTCCGTTCTGCTTCTGGTGCCACTTATTTACAAATTCTTCGATACAGATGTTTCACAGTCTGGTCCACACACCATCTATTCCACAGTCTCACACATATCCAAAACAAGTGTGACTGCCCGCGTTCAAGCAAACAGGAACCAGAAAAAAAAACTACGAAAAAAGAATAAGAACGCGTATTTAATACAACAAGACAAGACAGGCGCAAGTTTTCGACCAACTGGCCTTTGTCAAGTGTAAGATCACAAGAAAACACCAGGTACAAAAATTAGGACGGAGCAGCCGGGAAGTTTCAGTCTTTTACTCCTAATTTTTGTATCTGGTGTTTGTTTGTTTGTGATCTTACGCTTGACAAAGGCCAGTTGGCCGAAAATTTGCGCCTGTCTTGTCTTGTTGTATTAAATACGCGTTCTGATTCTTTTTCGTGTTTTTTTTTCTGGTTCCAGTCTCATACATTGTTTTCCTTCAAGTCCAACCTGAAGACATATCTTTTCGTTCATCAGTGATCCCCCCTTCTGTGTGCCCCCCCCCCCCCCCTTTGTCCCTCCAACCCCGTCCTCCACCCCCCCCCCGCCCTCCCCGTCCTGGTCTGTGTGTGTTTTGTATATGTGGGTGTTTGTCATGGCCAGTGAAAGCTTTGACAAATGGTAATAATGTTTGTCATTGCCAGTGAAAGCTTTGACAAATGATAATAATGTTTGTCATTGCCAGTGAAAGTTTTGACGAATGATAATAATGTTTGTCATTGCCAGTGAAAGCTTTGACAAATGATAATAATGTTTGTCATGGCCAGTGAAAGTTTTGACGAATGATAATAATGTTTGTCATTGCCAGTGAAAGCTTTGACGAATGATAATAATGTTTGTCATTGCCAGTGAAAGTTTTGACAAATGGTAATAATGTTTGTCATTGCCAGTGAAAGTTTTGACAAATGGTAATAATGTTTGTTATTGTCAGTGAAACCTTTGACAAATGATAATAATGTTTGTCATTGCCAGTGAAAGTTTTGACGAATGATAAATAATGTTTGTCATTGTCAGTGAAACCTTTGACGAATGATGATAATGTTTGTCATTGCCAGTGAAAGTTTTGACGAATGATAATAATGTTTGTCATTGTCAGTGAAACCTTTGACGAATGATGATAATGTTTGTCATTGCCAGTGAAAGTTTTGACTAATGATAATAATGCGCAGTGTGATTTGAATTAAAGATCAAGGTTTGGCGTCTCGTAAATGTCATTATTATTCAATTCTAGGGTCTTGGCCACTCCACATTTGGTTAAAAATGGCCTTGTCATGGCTTGCCTTTGCTTTATCAAGTAGAGTTTTTAGCAAATGCAGGCATAGAAAATTGGCCACACATCGTTGTATCGTGTCATTGTTTTATCTTTATAAAATCAAGACCGATCGATCGATCGATCGATCAATCAATCAATCAATCAATCAATCAAATCATCAATGAAAGAAAAAAGAAAGAAAGAAAGAATAAATGAATGAATGAATGAACGAATCAATGAATCAGCCAACCAACCAACCAACTAACCAACCAACCAACCAACCAACCAACCAACCAACCAACCAATCAAGCAAGCAACCAACCAGCCAGCCAGCCAATCAATCAATCAATCAATCAATCAATCGATCAATCGATCGATCGATCGATGAAAGAAAGAAAGAAAGAATGAATGAATGAATGAACCAACGAATGAATGAGTAAGTGAGTGAATGAATGAATGAATCAATCAATCAATCAATCAATCAATCAATCAATCAATCAGAATGGAAAATAGTGTGACCTCCCACTGAGGGTCTATCTGGGGTGTTTTGACTTTTTCTAAAAATTGATTTCTGTAGACTATAATCTATCCCCCACAGAATTTTTTCTCTTGAAAAAATATCATTAATCAATTTGAAATGGTATTTTAATGCGCTGATCGCAGCAGAAAGAACGCTATTTCTTACCAAAAGTACCTCTTTTTGTATCTTATTATGGACCGTAACCTGTACAGTACTTGCACATGTAATATACTGACGGAAAGCTCTTTTGTGCACCTTTCAGATAATGCCAGCTAAAATAAGAAACAAACTGGGTCAAAGCCACCAAATAAAGAAATTTAAAGAAAATGTGTAGGAGAGCACACAAAAACTTTAGAGGCCGTTTTCTCAAAATGGCCGTCATACAACGTAATGACTTTAAACATACATAACTTCTACATTTTTTTTAGTACAAGCTTCATTCAAGTACCAAAACAATCAGCAGAATGTACACTTTCCAGTGATATGTATATCTCAAAATGCCCAAAATGCTAGTTAAGACTGATATCGTGGTGGAAGGTCCTAGTAGAGTGGAAAGAAAGGGGCATAACTGAACAGAATGGAATATAGTAGAATGGAAAGAAAGTGGGCATAACTGAACAGAATGGAATATAGTAAAAATGAAAAGAAAGGGGCATAACTGAACAGAATAGAATACAGTAGAATGGAAAGAAAGGGGCATAACTGAACAGAATGGAATACAGTAGAATGAAAAGAAAGGGGCATAACTGAACAGAATGGAATTTAATAGTAGAATGAAAAGAAAGGGGCATAACTGAACAGAATGGAATATAATAGTAGAATGGAAAGAAAGGGGCATAACTGAACAGAATGGAATACAGTAGAATGGAAAGAAAGGGGCATAACTGAACAGAATGGAATACAATAGAATGAAAAGAAAGGGGCATAACTGAACAAAATGGAATATAATAGTAGAATGAAAAGAAAGGGGCATAACTGAACAGAATGGAATATAATAGTAGAATGAAAAGAAAGGGGGCATAACTGAACAGAATAGAATACAGTAGAATGGAAAGAAAGGGGCATAACTGAACAGAATAGAATACAGTAGAATGGAAAGAAAGGGACATAACTGAACAGAATAGAATATAGTAGAATGGAAAGAAAGGGACATAACTGAACAGAATGGAATACAGTAGAATGGAAAGAAAGGGGCATAACTGAACAGAATGGAATACAGTAGAATGGAAAGAAAGGAGCATAACTGAACAGAATGGAATACAGTAGAATGGAAAGAAAGGAGCATAACTCAACAGAATGGAACATAATAGTAGAATGGAAAGAAAGGGGGCATAACTGAACAGAATGGAATATAATAGTAGAATGGAAAGAAAGGGGCATAACTGAACAGAATAGAATACAGTAGAATGGAAAGAAAGGGGCATAACTGAACAGAATGGAATATAATAGTAGAATGGAAAAAAAGGGGGCATAACTGAACAGAATGGAAATAATAGTAGAATGGAAAGAAAGGGGCATAACTGAACAGAATAGAATATAATAGTAGAATGGAAAGAAAGGGGCATAACTGAACAGAATAGAATACAGTAGAATGGAAAGAAAGGGGCATAACTGAACAGAATGGAATATAATAGTAGAATGGAAAGAAAGGGGCATAACTGAACAGAATGGAATATAATAGTAGAATGAAAAGAAAGGGGCATAACTGAACAGAATGGAATATAATAGTAGAATGGAAAGAAAGGGGCATAACTGAACAGAATAGAATACAGTAGAATGGAAAAGAAAAGGGGCATAACTGAACAAGAATGGGAATAATATAAATAGTAGAATGGAAAGAAAGGGGCATAACTGAACAGAATGGAATATAATAGATAGAATGGAAAGAGAAGGAGGGGGCATAACTGAACAGAATGGAATATAATAGTAGAATGGAAAGAAAGGGGCATAACTGAACAGAATAGAATATAATAGTAGAATGGAAAGAAAGGGGCATAACTGAACAGAATAGAATACAGTAGAATGGAAAGAAAGGGGCATAACAAATGGAACAGAGAATGGAATATAATAAGAATGAAATAATGTAGAGAAAGAAAGGGGCATAACTGAACAGAATGGAATACAGTAGAATGAAAGAAAGGCATAACTGAACAGAATGGAATAATAGTAGAATGGAAAGAAAGGCATAACTGAACAGAATGGAATAATAGAATGAAGAAGGGCATAACTGAACAGAATGGAATAAAGTAAATGAAGAAGGCATAACTGAACAGAATGGAATAAGTAGAATGAAAAGAAAGGGGCATAACTGAACAGAATGGAATTAATAGTAGAATGAAAGAAAGGGGCATAACTGAACAGAATGGAATAATAGTAGAATGGAAAGAAAGGGGCATAACTGAACAGAATGGAATATAATAGTAGAATGGAAAGAAAGGGGCATAACTGAACAGAATGGAATATAAAGTAGAATGAAAAGAAAGGGGCATAACTGAACAGAATGGAATTTAATAGTAGAATGGAAAGAAAGGGCATAACTGAACAGAATGGAATTATAGTAGAATGAAAGAAAGGGGCATAACTGAACAGAATGGAATTAATAGTAGAATGGAAAAGAAAGGGGCATAACTGAACAGAATGGAATACAGTAGAATGGAAAGAAAGGGGCATAACTGAACAGAATGGAATATAGTAGAATGGAAAGAAAGGGGCATAACTGAACAGAATGGAATATAGTAGAATGGAAAGAAAGGGGGCATAACTGAACAGAATGGAAATATAGTAGAATGGAAAGAAAGGGGCATAACTGAACAGAATGGAATATAGTAGAAAAGGAAAGAAAGGGGCATAACTGAACAGAATGGAATATAATAGTAGAATGGAAAGAAAGGGGCATAACTGAACAGAATAGAATACAGTAGAATGGAAAGAAAGGGGCATACTGAACAGAATGGAATACAGTAGAATGGAAAGAAAGGGGCATAACTGAACAGAATGGAATATATAGTAGAATGGAAAGAAAGGGGCATAACTGAACAGAATAGAATAATAGTAGAATGGAAAGAAAGGGGCATAACTGGAACAGAATGGAATATAATAGTAGAATGGAAAGAAAGGGGCATAACTGAACAGAATAGAATATAATAGTAGAATGGAAAGAAAGGGGCATAACTGAACAGAATGGAATAAGTAGAATGGAAGAAAAGGGGCATAATGAACAGAATGGAATATAATAGTAGAATGGAAAGAAAGGGGCATAACTGAACAGAAATGGAATAAATAGTAGAATGGAAATAGAAAGGGGCATAACTGAACAGAATGGATATAACAGTAGAATGGAAAGAAAGGGCATAACTGAACAGAATAGAATACAGTATGAATGGAAAGGAAAGGGGATATAACTGAAATGAATGGAATAAATAGTAGAATGGAAAGAACAGGGACATAATGAATAGAATGGAATAGAATGGAATGTAATGAATGGTTGAAAGGTGACGTAATTGAATGGAATGAATAAAATAGAACAGAAAGAACAGGGCATGAATGGAATGAATGAAAAGAATGGAATGAAGTAGAGAATAACGAAACGACTGGAATGAAAATAGAATGGAATGGAATGAAGAATAATAGAACTAGACTAAAACTGACTATGAAGTGAAGAGATGGAGCGATATAATTTGAATGGAAATGTGATAAGAAAGAAATAAAAAAACAAATAATGGAGTAGTAAGAATAGAATGGAATGGAATGAAACAGAATGGTTAAACCAGAATAGAAAAGACAAAAGGAATAAATGAGAATAGACAGGTAAGATAGAATGACAGATAGACTAGAACTAGTGGAACAGACCAGCACGAACATTGAAACTGACTAAAATAGAATAGATAGAACGGAAGAATCGATGAATAGGATAGACCAGACTAGACTAACTAGCTACTAACTGACTAGACTAGACAGAATTAATAGTATTGCAATGGAAGTCCACAAATCCGTATGTTCTTGGTCCCAGTGGTAAATGACTGCTGATAAAAGTTGTTAAATTAATGTTGTGCTTAAATGGTTTTGATTTCATTTCTGATGCAATCTCAAGGTTATCGGATGTCAGCTCTGCACTTGCTTAGTGAGCTGCCGAACATATATATATGAAGTGTGTGGATAGCCATGATACATCACACAACGGTTGATATCCAGGAAGGCAAGGTTAGTTCTAGCTTCCTCCCTCCCTCCCTCTCTCTCTTTCTCTCTCTCTCTTTCTTTCTTTCTCTCTCTCTCTTTCTTTCTCTTCTCTCTCTCTCTCTCTCTCTCTCTCTCTCTGTCTCTCTGTCTGTCTCTCTGTCTGTCTGTCTGTCTGTCTCTGTCAAGGCAACTGCATCAGCTAGTTTTTACCTTGCAATTGAACTGCAAATAATAATGGTGCACTGATACTGCCTTGAGGGGCCCCACTATATCAGTAAAAGCAAGCTAGATAAAAAAAAATCCGTTAAAATTCACTGAACATGATTTTCTGTAGAGAATATGTTTTATGATATCTAACAATTAGCCATTCATTCCTATACTGGATAGCTTTTTGGGTCAGTTTAAAATGACACACAAAAACTGTATGCCTTGTGTATATTAGAGAATATTGTCAAAACAGATTGGCGTATTTCGAGAGCTTTTTGACAATGAACAGAAGACATACTGTGTGACCAGTTACTTTTTTGTCTTTTCAAGTCTGCGTCTGTTAATTTTTTCATATAAATTTACCCACATTAGGAGACGATAAGATAGAGCATTATAGCGTTTTGGAGTCGATTGTTGTCTTCCCACTTTTGAGACAGAACAATAAACGCCTCTTTTCATTCCTGTGGTATGATGGCCATCTGCCAACAGATTTGGTGAAAAAATCAAAAATAGCATATCTATTAATCTATCTATCTATCTATCTATCTATCTATCTATCTATCATCTATCTTATTCTCTGTATATCTATCTATCTATCTGTCTTCTGTCTGCTGTCTGTCTATCTATCTATCTCTCTATCCATCTATTTATCTATCTGTCAATCTCTCTCTCTTAATTAGTATGTGTGTATGTATGTATGTATGTATGTACCAGTCTATGTATCTCTCTCTCTCTATCTCAGCATCTCTCTCTCTAGATATATGTGTATAAATACACACACACACACACACACACACACACACACACACACACAAAAAATTATATATATATCTAAGAGAAACAGAGACAGAGAAGAGGACAGAGACAGAGACAGAGACAGAGAGAGAGAGATTCATAGATATAAGATTGGGCCAGTGTATATTTTTAACATCTGTATCCTATTAACAGCCGAAAATTATTCATGTATCGTTAGAGGACATTTGATTTACGACGCAGAATGGGAAACGTCAATAAACGGATAAGTACTTATTAAAGGGAAACAATTGCCATAAACTCCATTACTTCATTCCAAGAGAGGAACGGTAGAATTGTATCCCTTGCATTGGTAAGCACATGAGGAACGATGTCTTACTAGGCACTATTATCTGTCTAGTCTGAAGCAAACTCACGCATACTTCTGAAAAAAAAAGTCAACAACAATTAACAAACATGATGGCTGACTGAGACAGCCGAGATGTGGTTTCTAAGAAGAATGTTGAGAGTTCCATGGACAGCAAAGAAAACAAACGAGACAGTCTTGATAGAGGCAGACACAAGAAGATCATTGATAAGAAAGATTAGGAAAAGACAGGCAACATTTACAGGCCATTTTATGAGGAAAAGGAATTAGAGCACCTGGTCACAACAGGAAAGCTGGAGGGAAAGAGAGCACCAGTCAGACACAGGGAAAAATATTGGACGGACTTGCAGGGTGGCTGAGGACAGTGAGGGTGGAAGATGTGCTAGCGGCAACAAGGGATAGAAACATATGGAAGTCCATGATCGCCAACGCCATGTGGCAAGGCACTTGATGATGATGATAAAGGGCGCAAAGGTTTTGTTCTCCAACTTTTGACAGCGTCTCGAAGCCTGTTAGATATAATGTTACATCTTAATGTTTCTTTATCACTAAACCTACGACTACTACCATCATTATGAAGAGATCTTATGAATTATTATTCTTTTTTATCGTTTACCTCATCATTAAGTTAACCATAAAACCAAACGCCGTGGTGTACTGGTTAACGCAACGGACTACCGACTACTTTTTGTGGGTTCGAATCCCCATCAATCTCTTCAAAAATCATTGTAGGATTTTTCGGCTCTAACCGGACCCTGCCCTGAGTTGGGTTTATTGGGAAGACTGGACCACACAGTCGAGTCTCATCCACTTCACGGATGCGTCGTTGAAGGTGTTGCTCAAATCTTCTGACCAGCACCGCAGGTGTCTGCATCTTTCGGGCCTGGTTGACGCCAGGATATATTAACGATAGTAAGCGTAGAGTACAACCCTGTCACGCAGTCTCAACCCTAAATGGAACTCCATAGCATCATGATCATCATCCGCATCGGCATCGTCATCATTGCATTGTAAAAACTGTGCCAGCTTCTGTGGCCATTAATGTGGCGTAGAAAATGGGACTCAAAAAAACAAAACAAAAAAAAAACAAAACAAAAACAAACAAACAAGGAAACAAACAAAGAAAAAAAAAAGGTGAGTACAAAGGTAACCTCCCTTAGTGCCATGATCCTAAAAAAAAAAAGTTTGCCATAAATATGTTATTAATTTCATAACTGTTGTAATTGTTCGTCATCTTTTTCGTTGCTTTGTTTTCCTCTTTGTCTTCTTTTTCGTCCACTCTGCCTTCTTTTTCGACTCCTTTCTCACATTTTTTCTCGTATTATCTAACGTGTGCAGTGATCCCCCTTTGAGCGATACAATGAACGGTCCACTAGCGGTGCTGTGCGTTGCGGTAACCTTCCTATGGGTAGGAACGGTAACTGTGACTGCCTTTTATCCTCTGAGGGAAAGCTGCTGCATGCCGGACCAGTGGGAAGGAACAGAGAAGGTGGCGGCTATTCCGTACTCAGTATCAGCTTTCGATGCCCCGAGTGTTACGTTTGTAAGTACCTGAGGTGTTTGCTCATACATACACTGGTATGCATACAAGTATATGCACGCACGTGCACGCTTACAGGGACTTGCAGAAAATTGCAGACAGACACACAGGTATATACAAAAACACACACATACACTCATAAACATACACATACACAAACACACACACAAACATACACACACACACACACACATAAAAACATACACACACTCATACAAAAAAAACACACACATACAACATAAAACACACACACAAACACACAAACACACACACACAAACACACACACATAAAAACATACACACACTCATACAAAAAACAACAACAACAACAACAAAAAACACACACATACAACGTATAAAACATATACATAACACATGCACTCATACATACACACACGTCACACCCACACCCACCCACCCACCTACCCACCACAAAAACACACACACACACACACACACACACACACACACACACACACACACACACACACTCACACGCACACACACACACACACACACACACACACACACAAACACACACACACAAACACACACACACCTAATATATATATATATATATATATATATATATATTATATATATATATATATATATATATATATATATATATGTATGTATATATGAACGAAAATCCACGGGATCAACGTTTGACATTCAGCAGAAGGAATATAATGTAACAGTCAAAAACGCAGAAGAAATTATCGTATGACAGGATATTCTGATGCTCAGAATATAAGTGCAAGAAATTTCATAAATTTCACTGATTTCATTCCATTATCTTTCCTCTCAGTTATGAAACTACATACTAAAACATAAATAAATAATAAACAGAGATAGACAGTGGAATAAACTGTCGTAGGTTATCTTAATGCCTGTCAATTAACATCAGGAAGAGAGTTCTTGAATGTTACATAGAACCAATACTGTTGTACGGATGCGAGGCGTGGACAGTCAACAAACAAAGCCAGAACAAGATTGAGGCAGCCAAGATGTGGTTTCTAAGAAGAATGTTGAGAGTTCCATGGACAGTCTTGATGGAGGCAGACACAAGTAGATCACTCATAAGGAAGATTAGGAAAAGACAGGCAACATTTATAGGCCATTTTATGAGGAAGGGGGATTTGGAGCACCTGGTCACAACGGGAAAGCTGGAGGGAAAGAGAGCACCAGGTAGACCCAGGGAGAGAATGCTGGACGGACTTGCAGAGTGGCTGGGGATGAGGAGGGTGGGGGAGATGCTAGGGGCAACGAGAGTTAGAGACAGATGGAAGTCCATGATCGCCAACGCCATGCGGCAGGGCACCTGATGATGATGAGGATGATGATGATGATGATGATGATGATCATGAGGTTATCTTGGAAATAAAGTGAAACTTATTGCCTAAGGCACTGTCATCGCAAAACGTAATAATTCGATGAGTTATCTGCTCCTTTGCGTCTGCATAATTCAACTGGAAGCTTGGGACAAATGCGTCAAAATTTTATGAAAAGAAAAAACATAAATACTTAAAGAGTTTGTAACATATTTTTGCTTGTATATCTTTTCAAAATGTCGATACGATACGCATTTATTGCTGTTTTCCAAACCTGCTTCCCAATCTTGCTGATAGTTAGCCTGGAATACAAAACATATCTGCCAAAATCTGAAGATTCCTTTCAGAAATCAAAACATGTAAGAGTCAGTGTTCTGTTCACATGACATATTCGTTCCAAATGGTGTATGTTTTTATGTCTAAGTCATTAAAGGAATAAATATGATTTAATGAAGAAATTGGCTTCGTTTTCATTTGACATAACGCTACAATATAAATGATTTATTTCGAAAACATAACCAACACTGAAATTGGATTTAACCCTATTTTGCCATATCAATAATAACGCTTCTTGGTAATTTTGATACATGCTTTTAATTTTAAGCTCTTAATTAAAATTCTCACATCCCCATCATTTACAACCATACAGTAATATAGATACAGCTGTAATAGTATGTAACTTGAAAACAACTTTTAAGGCAAACCTGATTTTAGGTTGCTTGCAATAAATAAACCATATCATTAGGAGCTTGGTCATTTTCAGATGTTTACCCTTATAAAATTGACCAGTTCCAAAAAGTTGTGAATATTTGAAAATGCTTCTGATTTTAATGTTTTTCGTTTCATGATAAAAGATATGATTGAATTGAACTAGGGGAAAAACAAATAAAATTGTTGTATTTTCAGTGGAACGTAATCACTACCATTTTTGTCTTATTGATTTTAAACTGAGCAGTGATTGCTGGGATCATTTGATCATTTTAGAGACCTTTAAAGTTGAGGTCAGATGTACTGAGTTCACTCCCATTCTACAAGATAAGACTGGTTGGTTTTCTGTCTCTCCTTACTAGACAAAAGTTCTGGTAGTGTCAGCTTAGTGTTCCTTCTCTCTCAAGACTTCACCAGTGAACAGAGTCTAAGACAGACTCAAGAAGTCTGCCAGAATGGCAGCAGATCTATGTGAAGCACATCTAGAACTAAGTGCCATCATTCCAATTCAACAAATCTCAGATGGAAAATTCCAGCAGAGTTTTGTTCTCTCAGTGAGATATCATACTCTTAGATCCAGGCTGCCTCTGTGTTTTCTCTTGGCAAACCTCATGTACTCTGTGAAATAGTCATTTCTCATGTTTGACTATTTCTACAGAAATGTTATCAGAATTTCATTGTTCTAGTTGACTTGTCTTATACTCACACTCTTTCAAATAGATTTTTTTCCATGTAAATTTACAATCTTGAGAATAGATTTCTCCAATGTTTTATTCTTTCAGTGGGCTTCAGAATGGCATGAGACTAGACATAGTTCTCCACTCCCATTCATCAAAACAAATAAATATGATGGAGCTCACTGTGCCTTATGAGAGTAGAATGGAGGAAGCCCACGCTATGAAGACTGACAAGTACGCCAGCCATGCCAGCAATATGAGAAAACCTGGTTTTAAACGAAAGTCCTTGGCATAGAGGTTGGAGTGAGAGGTTTCATAGGCACACCAGCCTATGATTTCATGACAAAACTCCCGACATCTGGGAGAAAGAGGACCAGAGCCAGAAAGGCAACAGTGGAAGCAGCTGACAAGGTTCCAGCGGGATATGGTCAAGTAGGAACAAAACTGAACGTCATAAGGCTTGACATTCCCCAAAATAATGCCGCCTGTGTCTGATAGCTATGTGGTGCAGACAACCCCTCACGATCACTTGGCCTTGAGATGTCTGATAACCTTGGATGCGCAGGTTTGAAACCAGATCATCATCATCACGTGCCTTGCATGGCTTTGGCAATCATGGACTTCCATCTGTCTCTATTTCTT
>JAPXFY010000019.1:4552154-4582154 GCA_030674185.1 Monoplex corrugatus
ATGAAGATAGTGGTGTTTTTTATGTGGTGGTGATGTCATTAGTGATCGTGATGAAGATAGTGGTGTTTTTTATGTGGTGGTGATGTCATTAGTGATCGTGATGAAGATAGTGGTGGCGGTGTTTTTTATGTGGTGGTGATGTCGTTGGTGATCGTGATGAAGATAGTGGTGGCGGTGTTTTTTATGTGGTGGTGATGTCGTTGGTGATCGTGATGAAGATAGTGGTGGCGGTGTTTTTTATGTGGTGGTGATGTCGTTGGTGATCGTGATGAAGATAGTGGTGGCGGTGTTTTTTATGTGGTGGTGATGTCGTTGGTGATCGTAATGAAGATAGTGGTGGCGGTGTTTTTTATGTGGTGGTGATGTCGTTGGTGATCGTGATGAAGATAGTGGTGGTGGTATTTTTTATGTGGTGCTTGACTGCGCAGAGCCATATCAGTGCTATAACCACTTCAAAACATACAAAACTTCAACAGGGGAAAAAAAGAGAAAAACTTAAGTATACATATCAATGCATTCGCGCACATAATCTAAGGACATGCCCCTGGTGTTCACCACCCCGTCCAATTTATCGCACAGGGGATTTAAAAAAAAACACTTGAATACAAATATAAGCATACATAAAGATACCAAAACATATATAAAAACAGGCATAAATTACCTAAAATTGCTTCCGCATATCTCACCTCCCTAGAGCCAAAAATGCACTTAATATATGTACCCAATTATCAGTCCTAAGAAAAGGTATGGCAGACTTTGTCAAACGCATACAGGCGAATGGACCATTAAGGCAGAAAATGATAGGTAGAAATGACAGAAAGCAAAGCAACAAGGCAAAAACAAAGAGAGCGACAGAAAGGAGGAAAGTTCTAGTACAGAATTTCCAGAAGGTGGGGATACTATTTATACCAAAAGAGCCCCCAGCATCCCCATGGGGGATGATGTGGTGGTGATGTCATTGGTGATTGTAATGAAGATAGTGGTGGTGGTATTTGTGTCTGTTTTTTGGTTGATTATCTTCCCCTGACTCTGCTCCTTGTCCTGCTCTTTCTCTTTCCCTTCTTTCTCTTTTGTTCTTGTTTAACTCTACTGTGACTGCACTTGCCACAGCTGAGCTCTCCTGCTGGCCTAAGGCTGCCACAGTGAAATCACTGAGAACTGTCGCCCTTGAGCCATTTTCCATCGATTTTAGACAAACCGGCAAAACGTAGCTGGGAAGCAACTGCCAACTACTAAATCATTAGCATAACAAAAGTAGAGGGAGTTATGTACCCTAGACCGTCTGTTACTATGATCGAAGTAACCCGTCCTCAGTGAGAGCTCAGCTGTTACTTCAATCGAAGTAACCCGTCGTCAAAGAGTTAAGTGTTCTTCTTCTTTTTCTTTTTAGTCTCTTTCTCCCACTAGACGAAGCAGCACAGAAGTTTAAGTCTTTTCCTCCTAATTTTGTATTTGGTGTTTGTTTCTGATCTTATATTCAAGCTTGACAAAGGCCAGTTGGCCGAAAATTTGCGCCTGTCTTGTATTAAATACATGCTATATACGCGCTATATAAATATTGTAATTATTATTATTATTATTAATTATTAATTATTAATTATTATTATTATTTATTATTAATTATTAATTATTATTATTATTATTATTATTAATTATTATTTTCGTGTTTTTATGGTTCCTTTCTTCTTCTTCTTTTTTCTTTGTTTTTAATTGCGCTGTTGCTTGTTTTGTTCTTTTGGTAATATTGTTTGTTGATGTTGGTGATGACTTTGACATTTTACTATTTCGTCTGTGTTGACTTTCTTCATTAAGGATGATCCTTTGTTTGTTTTTTTTCCTTTTCTTTTCTTTATTTTTTTGGGGGTAAAATATGATGCTATTTGATATTTGCATTAGTGGTGTGTGTTGTGTGTGTGTGTGTGTGTGTGTGTGTGTGTGTGTGTGTGTGTGTGTGTGTGTGTGTGTGTGTGTGTGTGTGTGTGCATGTGCATATGTGTGTGTGCGTGTCTGCGTGCCTGCATGTGCGTGTGCATATGTGTAGGTGTATGTGTGTGTGTGTGTGTGTGCGTGCATGTGCGTGTGCATATGTGTGTGTGTGTATGTGTGTGTGTGTGTGTGTGTGTGTGTGCGCGTGCATGTGCGTGTGAACCATTTTTTTATATGATGAGTCTGAGACAGGATATCCACAGCATTAAAGACTGAATAATGTTCACACGTTCATGAAAGTAACAAAACAAACCATAGACAACAAAAACAATACAATACAAAACAAAATAAAACAAAAACCTGAACACGAAACAAACGAACAGCAAAGAAACATACACAATAACACCAGCAAAAGAAAAACAACAACAACAAAAACAAAAACAAACAAAATAAAAACGTTTCCACTTCACATTTATCATACAAGATAAAAACAGCGAACGAAAAAAAAAACCACCCTGCACAAACAAAACTAAACAAACAAACAAACAAACAAACAAACAAAACAGAACAAAACAAAACAAAACAAAAAACAAACGCAAAAACGTTTCCATTTTTTTACATTTATTATACAGAATAAACATAGCAAACGAAAAATCAAAAACGTTTCCATTTCACATTTATTGCAATACTTTTTTGTTTTCTTTTCAAGCGTTCATCACGACTATAGAGCAGTTCCAAGACATTCATGTTGGAATCAGTTCTGACCACGTGTTTGACGTCCCGCTTGAGTGTGAGGACGCCCAGGCCAGAAATGTTGTAAGTGATTAGTCAGTCAGTCAGTCAGTCAGTCAGCCAGTTAGTCAGTCAGTCAGTCAGTCAGTCAGTTAGCCAGTCAGTCAGTCAGTCATCAGTCAGTCAGTCAGCCAGTCAGTCAGTCAGTCAGTCAGTCAGTCAGCCAGTCAGTCAGTCAGTCAGTCAGCCAGTCAGTCATCTCAACAAAACTAGTGACTCAGCCATTTAGACAGCTGTGTTGGTTAGTTTACATATTTATAGTGACTGTGTGTTTAGATAGATAGGTTGGTTAGTTTACATATTTATAGTGACTGTGTGTTTAGATAGCTGTGTTGGTTAGTTTACATATTTATAGTGACTGTGTGTTTAGATAGCTGTGTTGGTTAGTTTACATATTTATAGTGACTGTGTGTTTAGATAGATAGGTTGGTTAGTTTACATATTTATAGTGACTGTGTGTTTAGAAAGCTGTGTTGGTTAGTTTACATATTTATAGTGACTGTGTGTTTAGATAGCTGTGTTGGTTAGTTTACATATTTATAGTGACTGTGTGTTTAGATAGCTGTGTTGGTTATAGTTTACATATTTATAGTGACTGTGTGTTTAGATAGATAGGTTGGTTAGTTTACATATTTATAGTGACTGTGTGTTTAGATAGCTGTGTTGGTTAGTTTACATATTTATAGTGACTGTGTGTTTAGATAGCTGTGTTGGTTAGTTTACATATTTATAGTGACTGTGTGTTTAGATAGCTGTGTTGGTTAGTTTACATATTTATAGTGACTTTGTGTTTAGATAGCTGTGTTGGTTAGTTTACATATTTATAGTGACTTTGTGTTTAGATAGCTGTGTTGGTTAGTTTACATATTTATAGTGACTGTGTGTTTAGATAGCTGTGTTGGTTAGTTTACATGTTTATAGTGACTGTGTGTTAAGATAGCTGTGTTGGTTAGTTTACATATTTATAGTGACTGTGTGTTTAGATAGCTGTGTTGGTTAGTTTACATATTTATAGTGACTGTGTGTTTAGATAGCTATGTTGGTTAGTTTACATATTTATAGTGACTGTGTGTTTAGATAGCTGTGTTGGTTAGTTTACATATTTATAGTGACTGTGTGTTTAGATAGATAGGTTGGTTAGTTTACATATTATAGTGACTGAGTGTTTAGATAGCTGTGTTGGTTAGTTTACATATTTATAGTGACTGTGTGTTAACCAGCTAGGTTGTTTAGTTTATATGTTTATAGTGACTGTATGTTTAAATAGGTAGGTTGGTTAGTTTACATATTTATAGTGACTGTGTTTAATGATGATGATTGATAATTGATGATGATGATGATGATGATGATGATGATGATGATGATGATGATGATGATGATGATGATGATGATGATGATGATGATGATGATGATGATGATGATGATGATGATGATGATGATGATCCACATTGGATCATCATCATCATCATCATCATCATCATCATCATCATCATCATCATCATCATCATCATCACGTTCCATGCCACGTGGCATTAGCGCTTATGACTCTCTATACAAATCTATCTTCTTTGGCAGTGCAAATGTATACCCTACCCTTTCGGTCCGTATCCACTCTGCACCTCTCATTATTCATTATCAAATACCTATCGATATGCATATATATACATATATATATATATATCAGCAATATCTGCAGCAGCAGCGGCATCAGTACTATTGTGGTGATGTAAATTGTAATGGCGATGGTAGTCTCCATGCTGGTAGTAATAATGACAGTAATAATGATAGCAATAGTGGCAGCTAAGTTTAAATATTTGGGAACGGTCATCTCACCAGACTGCAGATGCACATCAGAAATAGCCAGCTGAATCGGCCAAGCCAAAACAGCATTCAAGAAGATGAAAAGCGTTCTTACCAACAAATGCTTGTCAATTAACATCAGAAAGAGAGTTCTTGAATGTTATGTAGAACCGATACCGTTATACGGTTGTGAGGCGTGGACAGTGATGGAGGCAGACACAAGATCATCATCGATAAAGAAGATTAGGAAAAGACAAGCAACATTTATAGGCCATTTTATGAGGAAGTTGGAATTAGAGCGCCTGGTCACAACCGGAAAGCTGGATCGAAAGAGAACACCAGGTAGACCCAGGGAGAAACTATTGGACGGACTTGCAGGGTGGCTGAGAACAGAGAGGATGGGAGATATACTTGCAGCGACAAGGGATAGATTTGTATGGAGGGCCATGATTGCCAACGCCATGCAGCAGGGGACATGATGATGATGATGATGATGATGATGATGATGATGATGATGATGATGATGATGATGATGATCATGATGATGATGATATGATGATGATGATTATGATGATGATGATGATGATGATGATTATGATGATGAATAGTGGTAGGAACAGCAGTAGTTGCAGTCGTAGTATTACTGGAAGTAGTAGTAGCAGTAGAACTTGTTGTACTAATGCTACTGCTGCTGCTGTTATTGCTACGTTAGTCACCACCACCACCACCTCTACCACTATCACAGCTATCACGACTACTATCACTACTTTTCTACTGCTACGTATTCTTTACGAACGTTTATATTTCGATTGTTGATGTTGAGCTACAGGTGTTTGTAAATGTTCCATTAGAACCTTAATTCTATTTGTGATCTTCAATCATCATCATCATCATCATCATCATCATCATCATCATCATCATCATCATCATCATCATCATCATCATCATCGTCATCTCATCTCTCATCATCATCATCGTCGTCGTCGTCGTCGTCGTCGTCGTCTCATCTCATCGTCGTCGTCGTCGTCGTCGTATCGTCGTCATGCTCGTCGTGTGGTAAGGGATCATGATCATCACTATCATCATCTGAGCGCAACATCGTCGTAGTCATCATCATCGTCGTCGTCTCATCATCATCACCACCATCACCACCCACTACCACTACTAACCCCCACCATCATCGTCATCGTCGTGTCGTTGTCGTTGTCGTCGTCGTCAACGCCTTTACCATCATAAAAATATGCCACCGTCACCATGACAACAACGTTTGCCATCACCATCACTATGATCATAATGATGATCACATCTGTTCTAATCACAACCATCATCTCGTTAACCAGCATCACCATCCTTATGACCATAACATCATCATCAACATCATTATGATCATCATCACCATCCTTAGGACCATAACATCATCATCATCATTATGATCATCATCACCACCCTTATGACAAACGCCATCATTGACATCACTATGATCATCATCACATCCTATACCATACGACCATCATGCTATCATTAGATTCATATCACACCCTTCACCACCATCACTACCATCTGATCATCATCAATCACCTCCACCACTGTTACCATCGTCATCAACCATATCCAAACCACCATGATCATCACTACCATCTTATCATGAATGTTATCTTTTCCACCATAGCCATCACACCATCACCATCACCATCCACACCACCATCATCATCACCATCACTCACCATCATCAGCTATCCCATCCCATCACCCCATACATACATCTATCATGATGTTATCTTTTCCACCATAGCCACCAACATCCCATCACCCATCATCATACCACAGCCACCGTCACCGCACAGTCGTCATCGTCATTGTCATAATCATCGTTACCATCAAGCAATGGTATATGTCATCAGATGAGACTTCCCTTCAGGGAATTTCCTCCCATTCATGTATTTATTCAATGTTTATGTTAACATCAATTGCCCAAACTTAGTACATGTTTTATTTTTATAACAAAAGACATGTAGGCCTACAAATCATACGTTCAATTTGATCCAGTTACATATGTAATTATGAATTATACATAAAATTGCCGTTGAAATCAAATTTGTCTCCCTATGGAGAAAGGGAAGAATGTGTCTCTACAAAACAAAGCTTTTTATGGGTAAAAGTTTACATGATAACAAGGGACAGGCATGAAGGCCGGTACAAAGTTTAGAAATAGATAAACAGATATCTGTCATGGGAGTTTGTTGAACACCATGCAACCGACGATTAAGAATGACTGGAAACCAAGGAGTGCATGCCATCTTTGAATAACGATACCGGGTTTGGACTTTCAGAATAAGTACACAAAAATCACCGTTCATCCCGTACATGCAGTCCCACCCACACGGGAGACCACTAGCTTTAAGTATTGTCACAAACTGACCAGACCCTCATGCCCTCAGCGTTCGACAAACTCCACAAACGGATTTCTTATTATGTACAGTACTCAGAATTAAATATCAACCAATTTTGATAAATACTTATTCTTTTACAGGATTCTGACCTCTGGCAGAACTCTGGAAGGAGCTGAAATCACGTGAATCAACAACTTCTGAAGACAACAGCAGTTCAACCTTCCCATTCCATTATGGCTGGCCAGGGTTACAGGACCTTCATGTCAAACCGAAGATAGTTAGAACCAGTGCTGTCATGTTTGCGGCACTTTGTTCCCGTAGTCTGATGGAAAACATCAATAAAAGAATGCATTTGAACCCAGCGATGTCAACTCCAGTTTATTTGAATGTCTTTCTGTTTGTCTGTCTGACGAACTGTTCAGTTTTCCATGCCACATGACTTACTCCTCCTGCAGACTAACTGAAAGAAATAGGCCATTTTTTTTTATCAAAAATGTCATTTGTTGTCATTTTGTACTGTATCTGGTGATCTCGTTTCTTTATTGTCTTTTCTGTATTCTTGACAAAAGCCAGCTGGCCGAAATGTCTACCTTGCTTCAGGCAAGCATAACCTACCTCCTGGTGGAAGCACACATGAAAGAAGATGTAGGCATCACAATGTACTGTGACAAGTCAAAGCCTATCAAAGAACACTGGGCATACCAGACTGAGTTTTATTATCAACTAAGTAACATAACTCTTGAAAGTCACGGAGTTATCTCCCATGTAGAATTTCTCAAACCCAACACAGTTTGCGCTACCCATTCAGCTAGCATAGACGCAGCCACAAAGCATAAAGTGGTAAGCTCAGAACAGTCCATGGATTTGAGAAATTCAACATGGGAGATAACTCTGTGACTCTCAAGAGTTATGTTACTTAGTTGATATTCAAAAATTCTCCCTGCTTCCCTCTTATTTCCTTGAGTTTTATTAGTTAGATTGAAGGGAGCCCATTTGATATCAACATCAGTGAAGTGTATGCACCAACATCCACAAGTACTCAGGAAGAAAATGACAACTTCTATAAAGAACTAGAGACAGCTAAGGCTCAATGTGAATCACAGGACGTCACAATGATAATGGGAGATTTTAATGCTCAAGTGGGACCAGAAAAAGTAGATGCCATAAATGGATCTCTTAGCCTTGGCACCAGAAATGAAAGGGGAGAGAAACTTGTTAAGTGGGAACGTGTAAATGAATTCATAATAGGAAACACTTGGTTTGAGCAACCTAACAGAAGAAAATGGACATGGATGAATCTAGGAGACAATACAAGAAATCAAACAGATTGCATCCTGATAAAAAAATTAGAAATTCTTTATTAATGGCAAAAGCATTACCACACACAGACTGCAACACTGACTACAATCCTGAGATGGGAAGATTTAGGCTGAAACTAAAGAAATGAAAACAAATTCAAAGTAATATCAAACTAAATCTTGGCCTCTTAAAGACAGACTAATCGACTCGGGCAAAATTTAAGGTATACGTTCAAAACAAATTCAGTGCTCTGCAGGACGTTGGTGACAGTGAGGAGGAATGGACAAATTTGAGAAACCCAGTAAATGAAGCTTGTAATGAAATCCCTAGAGCTGAAAGAAAAGCAAAGAAGAATTAAATGATAAAAGAAGTTTGAGGCTTGATGGAAGAATGGAGGAGGGCGAAAGAAAGAAAGCAAAGAATAAAAACAGATACATGAGGAAATCAGAAATAGGTGCAATGAAGCTAAGGAAGCTTGCCTGAAAACAAAATGCGAAGAAATAATAGACTGACACAAAAAATTCTCCTAAGTTTATGTACAGAAACTTTGAAGAAACTGCCCTCAAAAAAGACGTGCACATCAACTGGTTGCTTAAAGTTTAAAGATGGTGCGATTATGCAAAAAGACAAAATATTATATAAATGAGGAGAATACATTAAAGACCTTTTTGACGATGACAGAAAGGAAGAACACAGCATAAGAAAGAACGTTGAAGGACCAAAAATGATGAAAGATGAAGTTAAAGCAGCGTGAAAAACGATGATGTCGGGAAGAACCCCAGGACCAGATAATATCACTTCAGAAACGATTGAGGCTCTAGACGAATTTGGTATTGAAAAAATTAGCAGTCCTAAATGAAATTTCTGACATGAGAAAAATCCCTAAAGATATGTCACAATCACTTTTCAATGAACTTCCAAAGAAAGCAGGGGCTATAGAATGCAAACTCTATTGTACAATAAGCTTGATGAATCAGGTAACGAAACGTTTATAAAGAATAATAATGAGGAGGACAAAGAACAGAATCAAAAGAGAAATAGCAGAATAACAATGTGGATTTGTTGAAGGGAAAGGAAGTATTAATGCCATACCCATCCTAAGAACTCCCATAGAAAGGTCAATCGAGTTGAATAAGGATGTATATTTATGCTTTGTTGATCACACCAAAGCTTTTGATCAGGCAAGACATGAAGAATTGATCAACTAACAAGAAAGGTCAATGCTAATGGAAAAGATCTAAAGAAAATAAGGAATATGTATTGAGACCAAACAGCAGAAATAAGAATAGGAAAAACTTATCCTCTTTCCAAAATACAAAAGAGGGGTTGGCAGGGATGTTTTGTCACCAAATTTGTTTTCACTTTACACCGAAACTATCATGAGAAATCTGAAAGAATGTCGTATGATAAAGGTGGGAGGGAAAATATTAAACAATCTTCATTACACAGATGACACTGTTCTGATCGCAGAAAATGAAAAGGACCCACAAAATATTGTGAATATGATAGAAATAGAAATCAGAAATAAAGGGCTGGAGCTAAATAGCAAGAGGACTGAAGTCATGATAATCAGTAAAAAAAAAAATCTCCTCATGCAAAATAGCAGCAAATGACTCAACATTGAGACAAGTTGATAAGTTTAAATATCTGGAAATAGTCATCTCAACAGACGGCAGATGCACCTTAGAAATAGCTAGCAGAATCAGCCCAGCCAAAACAGCATTCAAGAAAAGAAAGCCGCTCTTACCAACAAATGCTTATCAATTAACATCAGAAAGAGAGTTCTTCAGTGTTGTATTGAACTGATACTGTAGTACGAATGTGAAGCGTGAACAGTCAACACACAAAGTCAGAACAAAATTGAGGCAGCTGAGTTCAATGTACAACAAAGAAGCAAAGAAAACAAACGAGACATTCTTGAAAGAATAAAACACAAAATGAACATTAAAGAAGAAGATTTGGAAAAGACCAGCAACATTTACAGGACATTTTATGAGGCAAGAGAAATTGGAGCACCTAGTCACAACAGGAAAGCTGGAGGGAAAAAGAACATCAGATAGACCCAGGGAGAAAATATTGGACGGACTTGTGGAGTGGATGAAGACATGGATGGTGCGAAATGTACTTGCAGCGTCAAAAAATAAATTCTTATTGAGGGCCATGATGGCCAACGCCATGCGGCAGGACACATGACGATAATGATGATGATGATGATGATGATGATGATGACGATGACGATGATGACCTTGCTTCATTATGAAATATACGTTCTTTTTCTGTTTTCATGTTTGTCTGATTTTAATTGAGCTTAATCAGTTCTAGTTATTCACAACCCAACTGACCACTAAGGCCAGCTCAGAGATGATATAATTCAGTATGCTTTGTAAACATTGATAACAGAATAAATGCATACAGTACAGCGTGGTCAAACCATATAAATGACTTTTCTATAACTTAAAGCTTGAACAGTAGTCAGGTCAGAGGTCATCCTCTGCTACTGGTCACCATCATCATCATCATCATCAGGTGCCCTGCCGCATGGCGTTGGCGACCATGGACTTCCAACCATCTCTATCTCTCGTTGCCCTTACCATCTCCCCCACCCTCCTCATCCCCAGCCACTCTGCGAGTCCGTCCAGCATTCTCTCCCTGGGTCTACCCGGTGCTCTCTTTCCCTCCAGCTTTCCCATTGTGACCAGGTGCTCCAAATCCCCCTTCCTCATAAAATGGCCTATAAACGTTGCCTGTCTTTTCCTTATCTTCCTTATGAGTGATCTACTTGCGTCTGCTTCCATCAAGACTATCTCGTTTGTTTTCTTTGCTGTTCATGGAACTCTCAACATTCTTCTGAGAAACCACATCTCGGCGCCTCAATCTTGCTCTGGCTGTGCTTGCTGACTGGCCACGCCTTTCATCCGTACAACAGTATTGGTTCTATATAACATTCAAGGACTCTCTGATGTTAATTGATAGGCATTTGTTTGTAAGAATACTTGTCATCTTCTTGAATGCTGTTTTGGCTTGGCTGATTCTGGTCACCATGTCACCAATACTACCTGCTGCATGTGGGGAGTGAACTTAACAAAAATCCAATCTGTAGAATGATGGATTCCACCAAGTTCCACTTGCTCAAGACAGGGTGTAAGACAGGAAAGAATACAGAGACCATACCGGATCTGTTCCAGCCTGAGTCACCAATGCCCGTGACATCTGTCCACCTCCGCCAGGGCAGACGTCATAATGTGCTAATGGGGAAATTGCGCAGAACACCTGTGGAAGGAACATTATCACCTTTGCACCGGGAACGTAAAAACACTCAGACAGGATGGGAAACTAAAAGATTTCATCTGTGAGATGGGTAGATGTTTCTGGCACATTCTTGGTTTCTGCGAAGTTTCGGGTGTTCTGGGAAGAACATCCGAAAATTAGAGACTGAAGAAGGGCATTTTCTGTACAGGTGGAGAAAAGGACAAACATACAGGTGTAGAAAAGGACAAACATACAGGTGTAGAAAAGGACAAACATACAGGGGGGAAAAAAGGACAAACATACAGATGGAGAAAAGGACAAACATACAGGAGAAAGGACAACATAAGAAAAGGACAAACATACAGGTGGAAAAAAGGACAAACATACAGGTGGAAAAAAGGACAAACATACAGGTGGGGAGAAAAGGACAAACATACAGGTGGTGGAGAAAAGGACAAACATACAGGTGGTAAAAAGGACAAACATACAGGTGGAGAAAAGGACAAACATACAGGTGGGTGGAGAAAAGGACAAACATACAGGTGGTAAAAAGGACAAACATACAGGTGGAGAAAAGGACAAACATACAGGTGGAAAAAGGACAAACATACGGGTGGAGAAAAGGACAAACATACGGGTGGAAAAAAGGACAAACATACAGGTGGACAAAAAGGACAAACATACACTGTACAGGTGGCAGAATCTGCCAAGCCAAAACAGCATTCAAGAAGATGACAGGCATTCTTACCAACAAGTGCCTGTCAATTAACATCAGGAAGAGAGTTTTTGAATGTTATATAGAACCAATACTGTTGTACGGATGCGAGGCGTGGACAGTCAACAAAAAAAGCCAGAACAAGATTGAGGCAGTCGAGATGTGGTTTCTAAGAGGAATGTTGAGGGTTCCATGGACAGCAAAGAAAACAAACGAGACAGTCTTGATGGAGGCAGACACAAGTAGATCACTCATAAGGAAGATTAGGAAAAGACAGGCAACATTTATAGGACATTTTATGAGGAAGGGGGATTGGAGCACCTGGTCACAACGGGAAAGCTGGAGGGAAAGAGAGCACCGGGTAGACCCAGGGAGAAAATGCTGGACGGACTTGCAGAATGGCTGGGGACGGGGAGGGTGGGGGAGATGCTAGGGGCAACGAGAGATAGAGGCAGATGGAAGTCCATGATCGCCACCGCCATGCGGCAGAGCACCTGATGATGATGATGATGACAGGTGGAGTGGGGTTTGTGGTCAGCAAATTCATCAAGAAAGCTGTACTGGAAAGTTGCAGTGCCAGGATCATAAACATCTGCCTTAGAGCGAAACCATTCAATATCACTGTACATGTAATGCAAATATATGCTCCCGCGTCAGACTATGACACTGATCAGAACAATGAATTCTTCACCCAGCTTCAAACGATCATCGATACGGTTGACAAGAAAGACATCCTCATCGTTCAGGGTGACTGGAACGCTAAGGCTGGTATCATCATCATCAGGTGCCCTGCCGCATGGCGTTGGCGATCATGGACTTCCATCTGTCTCTATCTCTCGTTGCCCCTAGCATCTCTCCCACCCCCCTCGTCCCCAGCCACTCTGCAAGTCCGTCCAGCATTCTCTCCCTGGGTCTACCCGGTACTCTCTTTCCCTCCAGCTTTCCCGTTGTGACCAGGTGCTCCAAATCCCCCTTCCTCATAAAATGGCCTGTAAATGTTGTCTGTCTTTTCCTAATCTTCCTTATGAGTGATCTACTTGTGTCTGCCTCCATCAAGACTGTCTCGTTTGTTTTCTTTGCTGTCCATGGAACTCTCAACATTCTTCTTAGAAACCACATCTCGGCTGCCTCAATCTTTTTCTGGTTTTGTTTGTTGACTGTCCACGCCTCACATCCGTACAACAGTATTGGTTCTATATAACATTCAAGAGTTCTCTTTCTGATGTTAACTGATAGACTGGTATAGATGCCCATAAAGACTGCAGGAATTTCTGGGTCCTCACTGTAGCATGAGTACCAATGATACTGAAGGACGCCTGCTAGAATTCGTCAGCGATATTGTTTGGGTTTTGTTACCACCTCGGTGAACACACAGCATCCCGACGGTGAACATAGAACTCCCCAAACGGTTCGAATGGAATCTTTATTTAATGTCTGTTCACAATAGTGATTTTGGACACACACACACACACACACACACACACACACACACGCACACGCACACGCACACACACGCACACACACACACACACACACACACGCACACACACGCACACACACACACACACACACACACACACACACACACACACACACACACACACGCACACACACACACACATACACAGGGAGAAAAAAAAGGGTGGGGGACGGGGATGGGAAGGGATAGTGGGAGTTTGAATGTAAGAAGGGGAACAATTACAATTAAGAATTCAGAACATTAAGTTAACAGTGTCAATCAATAACAGACAACAATTAATTAACTCTTCATAACAATCTGCCAAAAGGGGATTTATGAATCAGCTGGACTACCGAAATAATATCATTATTTTTGTTGTAAAGGATATCTCTAGAGTCAGTGCATGAAAAATCGAGATTGTTATTTCTATATGTCGTAAGTAAAATAGGACATTCAAAGAGCAGATGGTGGACAGATAATGCTTAACGGTTCGAATCACAGCCAGATAGTCTGTATTTTTGTGAAGAATTGGAAACGTTTGCCACCAATACTGTTAAAACAAGGTTGTTCCCAGGAACTAAACTTGGCAGTAAGCATGGCCGTGTCATGCTGAACTTTGAAGTACAGTTCAAGAATAATGAGAAGAGAAGGGACAATATCGCTTTCAAAATCACTTCCAAAGAAAACCAGCCATCTCAAAATTAATCTTGTTTCTGTTTCAATTTCAGTTTCTCAGGGTAACGTCTCCGCGCTCGGAACGAATTCCATATGCACTAACGTCACAGGTGCCATGTGTATGATAATCATGGCACAAGCCTTAAACCTGCACATAAACCTGTGAGCTGGCCAGATCCAGAGGACCTACGTAGCCTATGGTTTACTTAGTCTATTTTTTATATACTAGTATTGTACCTTTCTAAGAAGAATGTTGAGAGTTCCATGGACAACAAAGAAAACAAATGAGACAGTCTTGATGGAGGCAGACACAAGTAGATCACTCATAAGGAAGATTAGGAAAAGACAGGCAACATTTATAGGCCATTTTATGAGGAAGGGGGATTTGGAGCACTAGGTCACAACGGGAAACCTGGAGGGAAAGAGAGCACCAGGTAGACCCAGGGAGAAAATGCTGGACGGACTTGCAGAGTAGCTGGGGACGAGGTGGGAGAGATGCTAGGGGCAACGAGAGATAGAGACAGATGGAAGTCCATGATCGCCAACGCCATGCGGCAGGGCACCTGATGATGATGATGAGTATTGTACCAGCCTATCATTGGAACAATCTTGGTTACATGTAAAAATGGTCCATTAAACACTTCATTCTTGACAAAATAAAAGATAGCGAAATCGCTGAGCAATTCCAAGCCTCATTAGAAGAAATATTTGTTTCATTATTTACTTCTTGAAGAAGACCTTCAAGCCCTCACAAATAATTTCAATGAAGTAATAACAGAAACAGCAACAGAAATGTTAGGGATAAGCCAATGGAAATTCAAGCCATGGATCACGAATGATATCTTGGAGATGTATGACACAAGAAGGAGCATAAAATCACAAAAGACAACTGAGAAAGGATAAAAGAAAAACAGCCCAATAAACAAGATTGGTCAAGAAATGTAATAAAATGGAAAACTGGATCAAACAACAATGTGAAGACACTGAAAAAAAAACTTAACAACAACGACACAAAGAAAGCTTTTTAAGACTGTGAAAGACTGGATCTCTCTCTCTCTCTCTCTCACATACACACACACACACACACACACACACACACACCACACACACACACACACACACACACACACACACACACACACACACACACACCCTAAACTCGAGTTATACATGTATAAAGCAAACTTATGCCTGTATCCCCAATTTTCCGTTTAGGATGAAAGTGTGTTATTATTATTATTATTATTATTATTATTATTATTATTACTATGTTGTTGTTGTTGTTCTTCTTCTTCTTCTTTCTTCTTTTTCTTCTTTTCCTTCTTCTTCGTCTTCTTTTTCCTTAAATAATGGAATACGTCCCTACTTTTACTGAAATGATTTCAACAACAGTGTCCATAGCTGATATGATTTGATTGTATACTAACATATCATTTCTCGTACTCTTGGGGTATTCTGACAGGGAAATGAATTAAGTATGCCCCAAAAAATATTCAGTCGATTATTGCGTCGTTCTCTGTCTCTCTCTCTGTCTGTCTCTCTCTCTCTCTCTCTCTCAATGTCTCTCTCTCTGTCTCTCTCTCTGTCTCTCATTCTCTCTGAGGCTATACAGACACACACGTACACACGTACACACACACATGCACACACACACACACACACACACACACACAAACGCACGCACGCACACACATATACACTCTGAATCAAGCACGTAGGCGTACACAAAATCCCAAAAACAAACGCAAACTGTAAGAATTTTTTTTACTATTATTGTTCGACTCAAATATCTTAAGAAAATGTATCACAGAGACGCTGCAACGAACTGTAGGCGAAAAGTATTATTTCCTTTTTTCCCGTTTCTCCTTCACATCTCTCCCCTAGCTATGCCAGTGAAAAGTATTATTTCCTTTTTTTTCATTTCTCCTTCACATCTCTCCCCTAGCTATGCCAGTGAAAAGTATTTTTCCGTTTCTCCTTCACATCTCTCCCCTAGCTATGCCAGTGAAAAGTATTATTTCCTTTTTTCCCGTTTCTCCTTCACATCTCTCCCCTAGCTATGCCAGTGAAAAGTATTATTTCCTTTTTTTTCATTTCTCCTTCACATCTCTCCCCTAGCTATGCCAGTGAAAAGTATTATTTCCTTTTTTTTCATTTCTCCTTCACATCTCTCCCCTAGCTATGCCAGTGCCTAGCTTTTGAAATCATCAAATGACCAAAAAGCACACAGGTCCGACTAGTTTTTCATCCCTTTTTGAAGAACTAGACGTTTGGTTCGATTTTCAGCACTGTCGTACTAACACAAGAAAATTTTCTTTTTCACATCGAGTAGCCCCTTTGTGGAATAAAGTCTCAACTAACATAAAATTTGCACAAGGTACTAACAAATTCAAGAATTTTTTGGACGAAATTCCAAAATTCAGAGAACTTTTCTTCGATTATGATGATTAAAGGCCTGATTAGGCTTGTGCAAACAAAAAGAAAATGCGCATTAACACCTGTTTTATAAATAGTTGAGAAAGAGGGGACGTAAATAGGCCGTAAGGCCTAGGCCATTGAAAGCCAGTTCCTACTACTACAACTACTACTACTCAAAATTACATGAAAAGATCGTGCTGATCATCGCACAGTAACCACCAGATATAAGCTAGTTAAGGTTTTGACAGGGATAAACACCAAGACAGCTGGTTAGGTTGATAGGATAACCTCAATAACCACCAGAGATAAGCTAGTTGAGTTTTGATAGGGATAACTCAATAACACCAGAGACAAGCTAGTTAGGGTTTGATTGGATAACCACCAGAGACAAGCTAGTTAAGGTTTTGATAGGGATAACCACCAGAGACAAGCTGTTAAGTTTTCACAGGATAACCACAGAGACAAGCTGGTTAAGTTTTGATAGGGATAACCACCAGAAACAAGCTAGTTAAGGTTTTCACAGGGATAACCACCAGAGACAAGCTGGTTAAGGTTTTGATAGGGATAACCACCAGAGACAAGCTAGTTATGATGGGGTACACACCATATATATATATACATACACACACGCACACATACATATACATATTACATATATGTACATGACATATATTTATATACATATATGTATATGTATATATATATATATTATATATATTATATAATAGTATATATACTTATATATACATACGTATTATGTATGTGTGTGTATGTATATGCATGCATGTATGTATTATGGATCTGTGTAGTATGTATGTATGTACGAACGTATGTATGTATGTATTATGTATGTAATATGTGTGTATGCATGTGTATGTATGTATGGTGTATGTATGTATGTATGTATGTATGTAAGTATGTACGTACGTATGTACATACGTACGTATGTATGTATGTATGTATGTAGTATGTATGTACGAACGAAAGTACGTACGTATGTATATGTACGTGTGTATATATGTATGTATATATGTATGTACGTACGTATTTATGATGTATGTACGTACGTATGTAGATACGTACGTCTGTATGTATGTATGTGTGTGTGTATGTGTGTATGTGTGTATGTCTTATGTATGTATGTATGTGTGGTGTGTGTGTATGTATGTATGTATGTATCTACGTACGTATATATGTATGTATGTATGTATGTTTTAAGTATACATTTATTTGACAACAGGGACGAAATGTTTTTAATAACACATTTTTCACAGACGTTCGAAATAAAGAGTATCACGGTAAATTTAGAAGCAGGAAAGTGTTCTTAAGTTCGTCACAGTACAATTATGGAGACTTATTCAACCAATTAACAGACAAGCATGATACATCTTTCTTTAAAGTCATCAGTGAAACAAAAGAAAATATATTTAAATCAGTTCATAATTTATTGAAAATTCTAAGCGTTCCTTAATTGTCTATTGGATATCTGCGGTGGTGTGCCGGACCTCCAGTAAGCAATTCTTATCATCTCTTCCTCCAGCATGTTGGAACTAAGTCTTTCTCTTTTCATCTATTACTTATGTTTGTAGTAACTGTGATATCAATTGTGGGTGTTTTTGCCTGCTTTGTTGTTTTTCTGTTTTTTTCCTTAGTTTGCTTTGGTTCATTTTGTTGTTATTGTTCTTTTCCTAATGTGCTAAGGATATGATCGTAGTGCTTTTAGCTTTTTTCCATTCTTTCTTGTTTCTTGTTGGTTTAAATTTCACAAGTTGCCGCATTTGAGCCAATAGTGTTCAATGTTTTTTGGGGAGGGCTAACATAAGCCATCGCTTGATGCCCTGCCCATGCTTTGCTGTATTTATGACTCTTCTTTTCGTGAATAAAATTCTGTTTAAACCAAACAAAAGAAAGGGCAAACTCTCACCATCAAAAATGTTGCACATAAGCAAGAACACACGTGCATTAATCCACTAACCAGCAAACAAAGAAATAACCCAAAACAAACCAAACAAAACAAAATCATCAAACAAAATCATCTAAGTTCAGATTCCTACTTAAAACAAATTCAATCGAATCCCTTTCCAAATTTCTCAATTAGTTATAAACGTAGCTCACTAAGCTAAATGTTAGTGAAAAAATACAAACAAATCATTTCTAACAGCACATTCTAAGTTTGTTGACGATTTCATTATCACTTGATTCACACGCTATCACAAAGTTTTGACTTAGAAACATGAAGAAGTGACAGAAACGGGAGATAATACATTCAAATTAAAATGAACAACAAAATTATCCATAATTAATGTTGCCACAAATTCCTAGTCCAGTCCAGTCTGAGTTATCACTTGAAAACAACATAAATAAACATAATTAACCGGTATATGGTAAATATCATAAAATGGTATGTATATATATATAAAGCAAACAGAAAGCGAAGATACATACAAAGTACAAATAAAAAAAAAAAGAAAAGCGAAAATAGATCAATTCACAGACACATAGAATGATACATGCCATTCAAATCTGGTTAAAACTGTATCAGTCTGAAAATGAAACATTTTTTGTAATCAAAATGGTAAAACATTATAGGGTACGGTTTGATCATGTATTTAATTTGTGTAAAATTACGTATGTTAGGAAAGTCCATATGGTGACTTAACGTAGGAGTAAATTTGGTCTCTCGTAGAAAAATCTTCCTTCTTTAATACATTACGCACGGGAACTCTCGCGGGTGCACACATACATATACAGGGAAACAAGAGATGGAGAGAAAAAAAAACCCACACAAAACAAGGAAGTAAAGAATTCATATATATATATATAAAGAGAGAGAGAAAAAAATAGAGATATAAATATATACATATGCCTACATATATATACATATGTGTGTGTGTGTATGTGTGTGCCTTTGTGTGAGTGTGTGTGTGTGTGTGTGTATGTGTGTGTGTTTGTACATATATACATACACACATATATATATATATATATATATATATATATATATATATATATATATATATATATATATATATATATAATAATATACATACATACATAGATATGTATATATATATGCGAGAGTGTGTGTGTGTGTGTGTGTGTGTGTGTGTGTGTGTGTGTGTGTGTGTGCCTGTCTGTCTATCTGTTTGCAAGTGTACCTCATAGACACGCATGGGATTTCTTTCATTGTCTCAGATATAACTAGGTGAAGGAGAGTTAGATGTAACGGGGTGGGGGAGAGAGACAGAGAGATAAAGACATAGGAAAGCAAGACACAGGAAAGCAAGACATAGGAAAGCAAGACATAGGAAAGCAAGACATAGGAAAGCAAGACATAGGAAAGCAAGACATAGGAAAGCAAGACATAGGAAAGCAAGACATAGGAAAGCAAGACATAGGAAAGCAAGACATAGGAAAGCAAGACATAGGAAAGCAAGACACAGGAAAGCAAGACACAGGAAAGCAAGACATAGGAAAGCAAGACATAGGAAAGCAAGACATAGGAAAGCAAGACATAGGAAAGCAAGACATAGGAAAGCAAGACATAGGAAAGCAAGACATAGGAAAGCAAGACATAGGAAAGCAAGACATAGGAAAGCAAGACATAGGAAGGCAAGACATAGGAAAGCAAGACATAGGAACAAGAGTGACCTTTGCCTGCCAACAAAAACACACGTAATGTTTCTGCTTCAAGTAGCTATAGCCACAAGTACATTAAACACTCTCAGCACATGTTCCTAATACCACATTTGTATCGCAATAGGAGACCATGTCTGGTTGCTTAACGGCACAACCTTGAGACAGGTTGATGTTTAAATATCTGGGAACGATCATCTCATCAGATGGCAGATGGCAGATGCACATCAGAAATAGCCAGCAGAATCGGCCAAGCCAAAACAACATTCAAGAAGATGAAAAGCATTCTTACCAACAAAGAAAACCAATGAGACAGTCTCGATGGAGGCAGACACAAGAACATCATTCATAAGGAAGATTAGGAAAAGACAGGCAACATTTATGTCATTTATGAGGAAAGGAGAATTAGAGCACCTGGTCACAACAGGAAAGCTGGAGGGAAAGGCAGCACCAGGCAGAAAATATTGGACGGACTTGCAAGGTGGCTGAGGACAGAGAGAGAGTGAAAGATGTGCTTGCGGCGACAGGGGATAGATGCATATGGACGGATATGATCGCCAACGCCATGTGGCAAGGCACTTGATGATGATGATGAATGCTTTCTCTTGAAAACATAGGAAAAAGAAAACAGAGACAATTACTATCTCTGCATAATACTTTATTCCTTGATAGCCACGTTTACGTTTTTAAACCATTTTTTAACTCAAGATACGAGACCATTAATTTTTTTTTTACTTTCGTAAAGTAATTTTTCCCTTGAAAACACAGGAAAAAAATTCTCGTTACATAATACTCGTTTTTCCTGATAACTCAGCACAAACCAAGACCACTGATTTTCTTTTGTTGTTGATGTTGTGTAACTCTTCTTTTTTTATTTTTCCAAAGACAGCACGGGGATTTGTTTTTTTCCTGATAACTCCACAGAAACTAAGGCCAGTCCAAACTTCTTGTTGTTGTTGTGTTAGCCTTTTGTCTTTTTTTGCCCCCCAAAGACAACATGTGGATGGTAGCAAATGGACTGCAGCGGAGAGAGGTTTAGCGGATGCCAAGATGAGGGAGGATCACATTCGCTGGTAACGCCCCACTGTCTGTTTACAGTTAGGGCAGGTGTGGATGACGTCTTTACAAGAGTTCAGACAAAAAGGGATCAAGCAGCATCCAAGCCAGAACCTGTGTTTGAACCAAAAAACAAACAAGCATTCATTGTAATGGATAGCGTAACGTACATTTTGTTCAAAAGTTACTAGGCAACGTCTCAGCCTCTCTCTGTCTGTTTCTCTGTCTCTATCTCCCTCTCTCTCTGTCTGTTTCTCTGTCTCTATCTCCCTCTCTCTCTGTCTGTTTCTCTGTCTCTATCTCCCTCTCTCTCTGTCTCAGTCTATCTGACTCAGCAGTCTGTCTCCCTCTGTGTGTCTCAGTCTGTCTGTGTGTCTGTCTCTCTCTTGCTTCTTCTCTTTCTGTTTGTCTCGCTCTCTCTCTGTCTGTCTGTCCATCTCTGTCTGACATTCTGTCGCTGTCTCTCACTCACTTTCTCTCTCACAAAGACACAGAGAGAGACAGAGACAGAAAAACAGGAACAGAGATAGAAAAGAGAGAGACAGAGAGTGGGTGGGAATGAGACAGAGAGCGAGACACAGAAAGAGAGAGAGACAGAGAGAGAGAGAGACAGACCAACGGACAGACAGACCGAAACTTGAAACTTAAAACATCTTATCATTCCTGGACCTCATTCTGCGTGTCATTTCCTGATTATAATGCGCAAGGTCATGGACAGACAGACTCATGCCACTGATCGATATTGATGCCCATGGACTTCAGGTCTCGCTTCCAACGAAGATGGAGACGCCCTTGTGAACTGGTGGAACCATCAGACAGCTCACTGTAGGAAAGGTCTGTGGCGATCCTTTCGTCCACTGGGCGGGACTTGACTCAAGAATGAAGGTGCTATTGCTGTAGAGGGTTGTATATGGTGGAGATGTGGGCACCAGCGAGGACTTCCTCAATTTTGTGTGTATATATATATATATATATATATATATATATATATATATATATATATGTGTGTGTATGTGTGTGTCTACGTGTGTATGTGTATGTGTGTGTGTGCATGTGTGTGTGTATGTGTGTGTGTGTGTGTGTGTGTTTTGTATGTGTGTCTGTGTGTATGTGTGTGTATGTATGTGTGTGTTTGTGTGTCTGTGTGTGTATGTGCGTGTGTCTATGTGTGTATGTGCGTGTGTGTATGTGTGTCTGTGTGTATGTATGTGTGTGTTTGTGTGTATGTGTGTGTTTTTGTCTTTTTCTAATCATCACACTTAGGGAGATTTTCTACTTCCTTTTTTCTTTCTGTCTTTTTTTTTCTTGTTGTTGTTATTGTTTGTTTGTTGGTGTTTTTTTTGATTTTTTTGTTTTTTGGGGGGTGTCCATTTTTACGCCAGTTTTAAGGGCCACAAAAGCTGCAATGATGATGTTGACGATAAGGATGATAATCATGATACTGTGGAATTCCATGTAGGGTTAGGACTGCATGACTATACGCTTACTCTTATAATATACCCTAGCATTAAGCAGACCCTGAGAGATACAGACACCTGCGGCATTGGTCCCATGATTTGAGCAACACCCTCAAGGAAGCTTCTGTAAAGTGGACGAGATTCGACTGTGTGGTCCCGGTCTTCCCAATGAGCCCATAGCGCGCTCAACTCTAGGTAGAAGCCAATTGGAGCCACAAAATCCTACAATAATTTTTTTAAGGGACTAGTGGGGATTCGAACTCACAAACTTCCAGTTGATAGTCTGTTGCGCTAACCACTACACCCACAGCGACCGATGCAGAGCTCCTCATTTGTTGCTCTGCCCATCCAGCTGATTGCCAAGGATGCACCTGAGGTTGAGCAAACAAACAGCGCTGAGCCTTTCCCCTCGTCTGGGGTAGAACGTCCATGTTTTACTGCTATAAGGGAACAGATAAAAACAAGAAGACGAAAAGCGTTCTTACCAACAAATGCCTATCAATTAAATTAACATCAGGAGGAGAGTTCTTGAATGTTGTATAGAACCAATAATGTTGTATGGTTGTGAGGCGTGGACAGTCAACACGCAAAGCCAGAACAAGATTGAGGCGGCCGAGATGTGGTTTCTAAGAAGTACGTTGAGAGTTCCATGGACAGCAAAGAAAACAAACGAGATAGTCTTGATGAAGGCAGACACAAGAATATCATTCACAAGGAAGATTAGGAAAAGACTGACAACATTTATGGGACGTTTTATGAGGAAAGGGGAATTAGAGCACCTGGTCACAACAGGAAAGGTGGAGGGAAAGAGAGCACCAGATAGACCCAGGGAAAAAATATTGGACGGACATGCAGTGGCCCTAGACAGAGAGGGTGGAAGATGTGCTTGCGGCAACAAGGGACAGATGCATATGGAGGGCTATGATCGCCAACGCCATGTGGCACGGCACTTGATGATGATGATGATGATGATGATGATGGTGATGATGATGGTGATGGTGATGCTGCTGCTGCTGCTGCTGCTGATGATGATGATGATCATGATGGTGATGATGATGACGATGACGATCATGATGATGATGATGATGATGATGACGATGATGATGATGATGATGAATGGAGAAGACTGCCACTCCTCCTCATAGAGGCCGCAACTTTTCTCCTCAATTTGACAGGAAAATGGAACTGAACGTCTAGTCGTTCAGAAGGGGACAAAAAACGAGTCAGACCCGTGTGCCTTCTGACTGTGCACGCTAAAGATCCCACAGCGGTTAAAAATCGGGAAGAGTAGGGCACTTGGTATAAAATATCGGAGAGACAGGATGATTTCCCAGGTCCCACCCCTTGAAGACCAATTAGCAGTCTTGCCTTTCTGAAGTCTTGGTTTAAAAGAATATGAATATGAACTCGAATTGAGGTAGAGGGGATGGGCGCCGCCCTCGTGGGAAAATTTGAGGTCTGTATATCTGGCTCTCCTATGACCACAAGGTTATGGAACTATCTAGGTAGGACCTCAGGACCTGGCCAGCTCATGGATGTATGTGCAGGCCTAAGGTATGTTCCGTGATCATTCTGGACTTTTTCCATCACATGGCACCTGTGATGTTAGTGCATATGTAATTCATTCCGAGCACGGAGACTGAAACTGAAACTGAATCTGCCATAAAGCGACATGCCAACCAGAAGTTCAGTTCGATTTTCCAATCCAGCTGAGGAGAATAGTCGAGATCTCAACGGCAAAGGAATCCTGGAACCTCGAGTTTAGTTACTGCCAGGCGAACGTCTCTATCATTCTTCCACTGTTCTAAGACTCTGTCAATGGATAGAGTTTTGCACAGGCTCCGGGAGTCTTTCAGATAAGTACTGTCAGATTTGGGGGAGCGCTTATGGGATTATCAGAGTGTGAAGAATGCACCTTGAACCGAACTGAAATTTTGAACCTCAACGTTGCAGTAGGTAGAGTGGCAGTTTCGTAATCACTGACTCAATGCGATCTCAACCAACCAACCAACCAGCCAACCAGCCAGCCAACCAACCAACCAACCAGCCAACCAACCAACCAGTCAACTAACCAACCAGCCAAACCAACCAGCCAACCAACCAACCAACCAACCAGCTAACCAACCAACCAACTAACCAACCAGCCAACTAACCAACCAAGCAAGCAATACCGACCCAAAGAATAGAATGACGACAGCAGCAATCCAGGTGAAGGTGCCCACAGAGTAGGAAGTGGAGGTGGTGACCGTGGCATTGCAGTATTGACAGACAATCAAACAAGGCACCTCCTGGTACCTGCACATGCCCCCATGCTGAGGGCCTCCGAGCATCCCAGGTTGGGTCACCACCACGGCTGTGCATAGAACATAAACAAATGTCTTTTTTTGCTGTTTTTTTTTTCTTTTCTTTTCTCACACTGGACAGAGCAGTAGGGAAGTTTCAGTCTTTTTCCCCTAATTTTTCTTTCTGGTGTTTGTGATCTTACGCTTGACAAAGACCAGTTGGCCGAAAATTTGCGCCTGTCTTGTCTGGTTGTCAGGAATACGCGTTCTTATTCTTTTTTCGTGTTTTTTAGTGTTTCCCGTTTTTTGTTTTGTTTTTGATTTTGTTGTTGTAATTGCTGAATTACTGTTGTTGTTGCTGCTGCTGTTGTTGTTGTTGTTGTGGCCTAATCTGAAAAGTGAGTCTTGTTGCTGGTTATTGTTTTTGTTTTGTCGACGTTTGTTGTTTCTTTTCTTGTTGTTGTCCGAATTTAAAAACTGAGTCCTGCTGCTGGTTTTTGTTTTTGTTGTTGCAATTGTTGTTGTGGCTCTTGTTGTTGTTGTTATTGTTGTTGTTGTTGCTGCTGCTGATGTTGTTTTCGTCCCTATCCAAAAGAATCTCTTGCAGTTTTCGTTTTATTTTGTTTTTTGTTGTTTTGTTTTGTTGTTGTAATTGTTATTGTTGTTGCTGTTGTTGTTGTTCTTGTTGTTGCTGCTGTTGTTGTTTTCGTCCCTATCAAAAAGAGTCTTTTGCTGTTTTCGTTTTGTTTTATTTTGTTTTTTGTTTTTGTTTTGTTTTGTTGTTGTACTTGTTGTTGTTGCTGCTGCTGCTGTTTTCGTCCTAATTTAGAAAAATAAATGAGTCTTTTCGCAGGTTTTTGTTTTTGTTGTTGTAATTGTTGTTGCTTTTTTTTTTTTTTATATTTATGATTTGTTCATTATACCAAGGCTTTCGATCAGGTAAGACATGAAGAATTGGTCAACCAACATGAAAGGCTCAATATTGATGGAAAAGATCTAAGAATAATCAGAAACATGTTCTGGGAACAAACAGAGCAAAGACAATAGAAAACAATATAAGCTCTTTCCAAAATATTAAAAGAGGGGTCAGGCAGAGTTGTGTTCTGTCACTAGATTTGTTTTCACTTTACAGCTAAACCATTATGACAAACCTAAAAGAATGCCCTGGGAGAAAGGTTGCAGGAAGAATGATAACATCCTTACGCAGATGACACCCTGCTAACTGCAGAAAATGAAAAAGACATACAAAATTGTGAGTATAATAGAAATAGCAAGCAAAAATAAAGGACACGAGCTAAATAACAAGAAGAATGAAGTAATGGTAATCAGCAAAAATCAAGAAATCCCCTAATGCAAAATAACAGCAAATGTCACAACAATGAGACAGGTTGATAAGTTTAAATATCTGGGAACGATCATTTCACCAGACGGCAGATGCACATCAGAAATAGCCAGCAGAATCGGCCAAGCCAAAACAGCATTCAAGAAGATGGAAACTGTTCTTACCAACACATTTTATTGTCTGTCAGTTAACATCAGGAAGAGAGTTCTTGAATGTTACGTAGAACCGATACTGTTGTACGGTTGTGGGGTGTGGACAGTCAACACGCAAAGTCAGAACAAAATTGAGGTAACTGAAATGTGGTTTGTAAGAGGAATGTTGAGAATTCCATAGACAGAAAAAAAAAAAAAAAAAAAAATCTTGAAGGAGGCAGACACAAGAAGATCATTAATAAAGAAGATAAGGAAAAGACAAGCAACATTTATAGGACACTTTATGACTAAAGTGAAATTAAAGCACCTGGTCACAACAGGAAAAGAGGGAAAGAGAGCACCAGGTAGACCGAAAACACGGACTTGCAAGATGGCCGAAGACAGAGGGGGTGGGAGATGTATTTGCAGCGACAAGGGATAGATTCGTATAGACGGCCATGATCGCCAACGCCATGCGGCAGGGCACATGATACTGATGATGATGATGATCTTTGTTGTTGTTGTTGCTCTTTTTGTTTGTTGTTGTTGTTGTTGTTGTTTTCATCCTAATTTAAAGCGTGAACCTTTTTGCTGGTTTGTGTTTTGTTGTTATAACTATTGTTTTTCTCGTTGTTGTTCTTGTCGTTTTTGTCCTAGTTTAAAAAGCAAATCTTTTTGCGGGCTGTAGCTTTTTGTTTTATTGTTATAATTGTTGTTGTGACTCTTGTTGTTGTTGTTGTTGTGGCTCTTGTTGTTGTTGTGGCTCTTGTTGTTGTTGTTGTGGCTCTTGTTGTGGTTGTTGTTGTGGCTCTCGTTGTGGTTGTTGTTGTGGCTCTTATGGTTGTTGTGGCTCTTGTTATGGTTGTTGTTGTGGCTCTTGTTGTTGTTGTGGCTCTTGTTGTGGTTGTTGTTGTGGCTCTTGTTGTTGTTGTGGTTGTTGTTGTGGCTCTTGTTGTGGCTCTTGTTGTTGTTGTGGTTGTTGTTGTGGCTCTTGTTGTGGTTGTTGTGGTTGTTGTTGTGGCTCTTGTTGTGGTTGTTGTTGTTGTTGTTGTTGTTGTTGTGGCTCTTGTTGTGGTTGTTGTTGTGGCTCTTGTTGTTGTGGTTGTTGTGGCTCTTGTTGTGGTTGTGGCTCTTGTTGTGGCTTTTGTTGTTGTTGTAGCTCTTCTCGTTGTTGTGGCTCTTGTTGTTGTTGTGGCTGTTGTTTTTGTTGTGGGTCTTGTTGTGGTTGTTGTGGGTCTTGTTGTGGGTCTTGTTGTGGGTCTTGTTGCTCTTGTTGTGGTTGTTGTTGCTCTTGTTGTGGCTCTCTTTGTGGTTGTTGTGGCTCTTATTGTGGTTGTTGTGACTCTTGTTGTGACTCTTGTGGTTGTTGCGGCTCTTGTTGTGGCTCTTGTTGTGGCTGTTGTGGCTCTTGTTGTGGCTCTTGTTGTTGTGGTTGTTGTGGCTCTTGTTGTTGTGGCTCTTGTTGTTGTGGCTCTTGTTGTGGTTGTTGTGGCTCTTGTTGTTGTGGTTGTTGTGGCTCTTGTTGTTGTGGTTGTTGTGGCTCTTGTTGTTGTTCTTGTTGTGGCTGTTGTGGCTCTTGTTGTGGTTGTTGTTGTGGCTGTTGTGGCTCTTGTTGTCGTTGTTGTTTTCGTCCTAATTTTAAAATGAGTCTTTCTGGTGGTTTCTATATTTGTTTTGTTGTTGTAACTGTTGCTGCTATTGTTGTTGTTGCTGTTGTGTTTGTTATTGTTGGTGATGGTGGTAGTGGTGTTTTCGTCCCAATTTGTTGTTATTATTTTTGTGTAAAGCCCAGCCGACTGCGTAGAGCCATGTCAGGGCTATAACCGCTTCAAAACATACAGAACTTCAACAGGAAAAAAAAAAGAAAATTAAGTACACATATCAATGCATTCGCGCACAGACTCCAAGGACATGCCCCTGGCGTTGACCACCCCGTCCAATTTATCGCACAGGGGATTGAAAAAACACACCTGAATACAAATTTAAGCATACCTAAGGACACCAAAACGTATATAATAACAGGCATAAATTACCTAAAATTGCTTCTGTATATCTCACTTCCCCAGAGCCAAAAAGGCACGTACCCAATTATCAATCCTAAGAAAAAGTACTAAGACTTTATCGAACACATACATGTACAGGTGAATGGACCATTAAGGAAAAAATAATAGGAAGAAATAACTGAAAGCAAAGGAGAGTGACAGAAAAGAGGAAATTTCTAGCAGATAATTTCCAGAAGGTGGGGATACTATTTATACTGAATACACACACACACACACACACACACACACACACACACACACACAGACACACACACACACAAATATAATAATAATATACAATATTTTATATAGCGCAAAATCTTGATAAAATCAAATCTAAGCACACACACACACACACACACTCACACAAACACACACACACACACACACACACACACACACACACACACACACAAACACGCACATATATATATATAATATCTGTTCCCCTTTTGAAGATATACACAGATACACATGTCACTGACTACACATGTCACTGACATGTAGATAGTTCCAATGGTAGGCTGATACCATTCTAGTATAAAAAATATAGACTAGGCTAAACATAGGCAGGGTATGGCCTCAGGGCCTGGCCAACTCATGGGTTTATGTGCAGGCTTAGGGCTTGTGCCATGATCACCCTACACAGGCACATGTGACGTTAGTGTAAATGGAATTCGTTCCGAGTGCGGAGACGTCATCCTGAGAAACTGAAACTGAAATAACAGACAAAAACAGTTCTAGGCCCGCTAAGGAGACATCCAGAGGGGATTTCCATCCACTCCAGTTTGTCGCCGCAAGCACATCTTCAATCCTTTTTGTTCTCAGCCACCCTGCAAGTCCGTCCAATATTTTCTCCCTGGGTCTACCTAGTGTTCTCTTTCCCTCCAGCTTTCCTGTTATGACCAGGCATTCTACAAGTAATTCCCCTGTCCTCATAAAATGGCCTATAAATGTTGCTTGTCTTTTCCTAATCTTCCTTATCAAATGATCTTGTGTTTGCCACTATCAAGACTGTCTCGTTTGTTTTCTTTGCTGTCCATGGAACTCTCAACATTCTCCTTAAAAATCACATATTGGCTGCCTCAATCTTGTTGAGACTTTAACCTTCGAGCACGACATTCCTTTATCTGGCTACCCCCTGGCTCACTCATGAGATTGCCTGTGCAAAACGTGCCCGCCGCAGAGCAGAGCGCCGCTGGCGCAAATCCAAACTCACTGTACACAGGCAACTTTTCCAAGCCTCTAAAACAAAAGTATCCACCCTCATTGCATCTGCAAAAACAAGCTATTTCCAAACCAAAATCCTGAATGCCTCTTCTTCAAAAGAA
>JAPXFY010000019.1:4587154-4589654 GCA_030674185.1 Monoplex corrugatus
AATGCTGAAGGTAAAATATTTGTTAGACACAGAAATACTAACACAAGAGCGTTTTGTTTTTCTAACAGAGTTGTTAAATTGTGGAATGAAATTCCTTTTGAAATTATATTTACTACCAGCATTAACAAATTAAAAAATTTCCTGGACGATGACGCAGAATTTAAAATTTCATTTAAAAAAAGAGACTGAAGCAGATTTGCTCAAGTATGAATATTAAGTCTATAGCTTTTCAGACCCCGAAGAAGAAAGCGTAAACACAAAAAAGATAGGGCGTTAAAAGGCCAGAGGCCTAGGCTTCGAGCCAGCCCTACTACTACATACTACTATGTATACAACTGTGTAGAGACTTATGCCAACTGCGTGGTACCATGGTTTGTTGAAAGGTGCATGCAGGCCTGTACCTTTGACTGTAGCCCTCTATGTTTTCTGCAGGGATTTACCCCACCCACCCAGCCCCCACTTAAGCTCGAAGCCAAATGACCAAGCCTACCAGGCCAGGGGAACGTGAGTGGGTGGGCAGTCAAGAGTGATTCTGACAAAATGCGAAATCATAATTTTCTATTAATCAAAGGACATAACTCTTTAGAAATTATCTCCCATGTATTGTAGAATTTCTCAAATCTAACACAGTTTGCGATACCCATTCAGCTAGCATAGAAGCAGAAACAGAGCACAAAAATGTAAGCTCAGAACACTCCTCATATAGGAAAGTTTATACAGAATAGCTAGTTGTGTTGTGCTTAATTATTTACTACACACACACACACACACACACACACACACACATATTATATATATATATATAATATATAAAATTAAGAGAGATATATATATATATATATATTATATATATATATATATAATATATCTCAGCGCTCACACTAAAGGAGTGTTCTGAGCTTACAGTTTTTGTGCTCTGTATCTGTTTCTATGCTAGCTGAATGGGTAGTGCAAACTTTGTTAGATTTGAGAAATTCTACAATACATGGGAGATAATTTCTAAAGAGTCATGTCCTTTGATTAATATTATAAAAATTCTCCTTGCTTCCCCCTCTTATTTCTTTGGTATAATCTTAGTTTTTGTATTAAAGAGGACACTATTACATTGATTTGATCTTCATGCATACGATTATATTTGTGGGAAGCATTTTGCTCCGACACCCGTGAAATGGATTTTATTTATTTAATTATTTATTTTTTGTTTGTATATTTATGTATTATTACTTATTATTATTGTTATAATAATAATTATTATTGTCATTAATATAATTATTATCATCACTTTTATTATTATTATTATTATTGTTGTTGTTGTTGTTGCTATTGTTGTAAACACGACTCACAAACAATTGTTGTAAACACAAGTCGCAAACAATAAACAAACAAATAAATAAACAAATCCATAAATAGATGGATAAAGACAGAAAGAAAGAAAGAGACAGACAGAAAAAAGAAAAGAAAGAAGGAAAGGAAGGAAGGAATAAATAGAGAAGTAAATGAATAAACATATAAACAATAAATGAATAGATAATAATAGATAAATAAATAAATAAATGAATGAATGAAAGAACGAATGAATGAATGAACGAATGAATTGAACTGAATTAAAATGGACTGAACTGAACTGACATAAAATAGAACGAACGAACAAACGAACGCACGAGCACTCACACACGCCCGCACACCCACCTGCCCGCACGCACACACACACATATACATACATACATACATACATACAATACACATACATAATACATACATACATACAACATACAGCATACACATCATACAGCATACAACATCTACACAACACACAACATACATACATATATACAACATACATACACATACTATATCATCATATACAAATACATATATATATATATAATATATACACACACATACATGGATGCATGCATACATACATACATACATACATAACATACATACACACACACATAAACACACACATACATGCATGTATACATACATACATACATACATACATACATACATACAACAACATACACACACACACTAACGCATACACACGAACACATACACACTAACACACACACACTAACATACACACACATACACACACACAATAACGCATACACACTAACACACACACACACTAACACACACATACACACACATACACATACATACACACACACCACACACACACACACATATTCAAATCATATGAAGGCATTGCACGCCTTGCCAAAGGATTACGTTACACACTCACTCGTACTCCCGTGGGCGGGAGCGCCATATGGGGGTGGCTGGTATCCCGGGGGTGGGGGTTGAGTTGGATTAGCGTACGCAAGGTTGGGGGGTGGGGGATAGACGGGGTCTGATGTGCCAGGAGCCACCTTCGACATGATAGCTTGCTGTGCTCAGATGTCTGCTTTCCACCTGTCAATCATTCAAGCGATCGATCAGTCAAATCAAATCAATCAATAAATCAATCAATCAATCAATCAATCAATCG
>JAPXFY010000019.1:4599654-4662154 GCA_030674185.1 Monoplex corrugatus
CTCTATTCTCTTCCCTGTGTTTGACTGTCCTCTCTCTCTCTCTGATTCTTCTCTCTATCTCTCTGTGTTTGACTTCCTCTCTCTCTCTCTGATTCTGTCTCTCTATCTCTCTCGTGTTTGACTGCCTCTCTCTCTCTCTGATTCTTCTCTCTATCTCTGTCTGTGTTTGACTTCCTCTCTCTCTCTCTGATTCTGTCTCTCTATCTCTGTCTGTGTTTGACTCCTCTCTCTCTCTGATTCTCTCTCTATCTCTTGTGTTTGACTTCCTCTCTCTCTCTCTGATTCTTCTCTCTATCTCTGTGTTTGACTCCTCTCTCTCTCTCTGATTCTGTCTCTCTATCTCTGTCTGTGTTTGACTTCCTCTCTCTCTCTTGATTCTTCTCTCTATCTCTCTGTCTGTGTTTGACTTCCTCTCTCTCTCTTGATTCTTCTCTCTATCTCTCTCTGTGTTTGACTTCCTCTCTCTCTCTCTGATTCTTCTCTCTATCTCTCTGTCTGTTTGACTCCTCTCTCTCTCTCTGATTCTTCTTCTCTGTACTCTCTTTGTTTGATTCTCTCTCTCTCTCTGTTCTTCTCTCTATCTCTCTCTGTGTTTGACTTCCTCTCTCTCTCTCTGATTCTTCTCTCTATCTCTCTGTGTTTGACTTCCTTCTCTCTCTCTCTGATTCTTCTCTCTATCTCTGTCTGTGTTTGACTCTCCTCTCTCTCTCTCTGATTCTGTCTCTCTTATCTCCTTCTGTGTTTGACTCCTCTCTCTCTCTCTGATTCTGTCTCTTATCTCTCTCGTGTTTGACTTCCTCTCTCTCTCTCTCTGATTCTGTCTCTCTATCTCTCTGTCTGTGTTTGACTTCCTCTCTCTCTCTCTCTGATTCTGTCTCTCTATCTCTCTGTGTTTGACTGCCTCTCTCTCTCTCTCTGATTCTGTCTCTCTATCTCTGTCTGTGTTTGACTCCTCTCTCACTCTCTCTGATTCTGTCTCTCTATCTCCTCTCTGTGTTTGACTTCCTCCTCTCTCTATTCTCATCTCTCTCTCTGTGTTGACTCTCTCTCTCTCTCTGATTTGTCTCTCTATCTCTCTCGTGTTTGACTTCCTCTCTCTCTCTATTCTTCTTTCTCTCTGTGTTTGACTCTTCTCTCTCTCTCTGATTCTGTCTCTCTATCTCTCTGTGTTTGACTGCCTCTCTCTCTCTCTGATTCTGTCTCTCTATCTCTCTGTGTTTGACTCCTCTCTCTCTCATCTCATTCTGTCTCTTACTCTCTCTGTGTTTGACTCTCCTCTCTCTCTCTGATTCTGTCTCTCTATCTCGTCTGTGTTTGACTGCCTCTCTCTCTCTCTGATTCTGTCTCTCTATCTCTCTGTGTTTGACTGCCTCTCTCCCCTCTCTGATTCTGTCTCTCTATCTCTCTGTGTTTGACTGCCTCTCTCTCTCTCTGATTCTGTCTCTCTATCTTTTTCTGTGTTTGACTGCCTCTCTCTCTCTCTGATTCTGTCTCTCTATCTCTCTGTGTGTTTGACTGCCTCTCTCTCTCTCTGATTCTGTCTCTCTATCTCTCTGTGTTTGACTGCCTCTCCTCTCCTCTCTTCTGATTGCTGTTCTCTCTCTGATCTTCTCTTCTGTGTTTGACTGCCTCTCTCTCTCTCTGATTCTGTCTCTCTATCTCTCTGTGTTTGACTGCCTCCTCTCTCTCTCTGATTCTGTCTCTCTATCTCTCTGTGTTTGACTGCCTCCTCTCTCTCTGATTCTGTCTCTCTATCTCTCTGTGTTTGACTCCTTTCTCTCTCTGATTCTTCTCTCTATCTCTCTTTGGTTGACTCCTCTCTCTCTCTCTGATTCTGTCTTTATCTCTGTGTTTGACTGCTCTCTCTCTCTCTGATTCTTCTCTTATCTCTCTGTGTTTGACTGCCTCTCTCTCTCTCTGATTCTGTCTCTCTATCTCTCTGGTTTGACTCCTCTTCTCTCTCTCTGATTCTGTCTCTCTATCTCTCTGTGTTTGACTGCCTCTCTTCTCTGATTCTGTCTCTCTACTCTCTGTGTTTGACTGCCTCTTCTCTCTTGATTCTGTCTCTTATCTCTCTGTGTTTGACTGCTCTCTCTCTCTCTGATTCTGTCTCTCTATCTCTCTGTGTTGACTGCCTCTCTCTCTCTGATTCTGTCCTCTATCTCTCTGTGTTTGACTGCCTCTCTCTTCTCTCTGATTCTGTCTCTCTATCTTCTTGTTTGACTCCTCTCTCTCCTCTGATTCTGTCTCTCATCTCTCTTGTTTGACTGCTCTCTCTCTCTCTGATTCTGTCTCTCTATCTCTCTGTTTTGACTGCCTCTCTCTCTCTCTGATTCTGTCTCTATCTCTCTGTGTTTGACTGCCTCTCTCTCTCTCTGATTCTGTCTCTCTATCTCTCTGTGTTTGACTGCCTCTCTCTCTCTCTCTGATTCTGTCTCTCTATCTCTCTGTGTTTGACTGCCTCTCTCTCTCTCTGATTCTGTCTCTCTATCTCTCTGTGTTTGACTGCCTCTCTCTCTCTGATTCTGTCTCTCTATCTCTCTGTGTTTGACTGCCTCTCTCTCTGATTCTGTCTCTCTATCTCTCTGTGTTTGACTGCCTCTCTCTCTCTCTGATTCTGTCTCTCTATCTCTCTGTGTTTGACTGCCTCTCTTCTCTCTGATTCTGTCTCTCTATCTGATTCTGTCTCTCTATCTCTCTGTGTTTGACTGCTCTCTTTCTCTCTGATTCTGTCTCTCTATCTCTCTGTGTTTGACTGCCTCTCTCTCTGATTCTGTCTCTCTATCTCTCTGTGTTTGACTGCCTCTCTCTCCTATCGTCTCTACTGTATTTGACTACGCTCCTCTACTCTCTGATTCGTCTTATCTCGTGTTGACTGCCTCTCTCTCTTCTCTGATTCTGTCTTCATCTCTGTGTTTGACTGCCTCTCTCTCTATTCTCTCTCTATCTCTCTGTGTTTGACTGCCTCTCTCTCTCTCTGATTCTGTCTCTAATCTCTCTGTGTTGACTGCCTCTCTCATTCTCTCATTCTACTCTCTATCTCTTGATTTGACTGCCTCTCTCTCTCTGATTCTGTCTTCTCTCTGCTTGACTGCCTCTCTCTCTCTCTCTGATTCGTCTCTCTATCTCTCTGTTTTGACTGCCTCTCTCTCTCTCATTCTGTCTGTCTATCTCTTGTTTGACTGCCTCTCTCTCTCATCTCTATCTGTGTTCTGCTTCTCTCTATCTCTCTACTCTGTTTGCCTCCTCTCTCTCTCTGATTCTCTCTCTCAATCTCTCTGTTTGACTGCCCCTCTCTTCATTCTCTCTCTATTCGTATTACTGCCTCACTCTTCTACTATTCGCTGATGTTCATCAACCCTATCAACCTCCCATCGATTATGACTCTTGTTTGCCTCCTCTTCTCTTACTATTATTCCGTATTGTCATTGTTGATTCTCATATCTGTTTACTGTCTTTATTCATAAGTACCATTAAGTAAACATACTGTATAATTTGAATGTCCATATACTATAGTTCATCTGATATCTATTCTAATACTAGTATTCAGTATGTTATATGTTGATGTCCTATATACTATAGTTCATCTGTTCAATATGTATCAAAGTACCATGTAAGTGTAAACAGTACTGTTATATGTTGATGTCTCTATATTACTATAGTTCATCTGTATCAATAGTATTCATAATGTACCTATGTAAGTGTAAACAGTACTGTTATATGTTGATGTCCTATATTACTATAGTCATCTGTATCAATATGTATTCATAATGTACCTATGTAAGTGTAAACAGTACTGTTATATGTTGATGTCTCTATATTATATAGTTCATCTGTATCAATATTATTCATAATGTACCTATGTAAGTGTAAACCGTACTGTTATATGTTGATGTCTCTATATTACTATAGTTCATCTGTATCAATATGTATTCATAATGTACCAATGTAAGTGTAAACAGTACTGTTATATGTTGATGTCTCTATATTACTATAGTTCATCTGTATCAATATGTATTCATAATGTACCTATGTAATGTAAACAGTACTGTTATATGTTGATGTCTCTATATTACTATAGTTCATCTGTATCAATATGTATTCATAATGTACCTATGTAAGTGTAAACAGTACTGTTATATGTTGATGTCTCTATATTACTATAAGTATCATCTGTACAATATGTATATTCATAAATGTACTATGTAAGTGTAAACAGTACTGTTATATGTTGATGTCTCTATATTATTATAGTTCATCTGTAATAATACGTATTCATAATGTATCTATGTAAGTGTAAACAGTACTGTTATATGTTGATGTCTCTATATTATTATAGTTCATCTGTAATAATACGTATTCATAATGTATCTATGTAAGTGTAAACAGTACTGTTATATGTTGATGTCTCTATATTATTATAGTTCATATTATAGTTCCAAAGGGAAGGAAAAAAGAGACATGATCATACAGGAGTTGAAGGAAGAAGAAGATGTCAAAAGAGTGCAGAAGGCAGTCCAGCAAGGTCAACAGGGGCAATGGACAACATGGGACAGTGCACTCCAAAGAAGTCTCAGCTGGAACGATATGTGGCACATGGCTCCTCTAAGGATAAGCTTCCTCCTCAGATCTGTATATGACCTGCTCCCCTCGAATGCAAACTTGGTGAAATGGGGGAAAGCAGACGACCCAGCATGTCCGCTCTGTCAGAAGAAACAAACAGTGGAACATGTCCTAAGCTCTTGCAAAGTAGCGCTAGCCCAAGGAAGGTATACATGGAGGCACAACCAAGTTCTGAAAGTGATCACAGATGTGGTTAGCGAAAAAACCATGACCCCAAACGCACCAATTGCTATGACAACGTTCTACAAAGCAGGAGGGAAACAGGTCTGGCCCGAAAGGGCTATGACAACCAGCACATTGCCAAAGGGTCTTCTGGATGGAGCAGTCGACTGGGAGTGTACAGCAGACCTCCCAGAGTGGAGAAATTACCCAGATGTCATCAGCAAGACAGGCATGAGACCAGACATCGCTCTCCACTCTGACTCCTCGAAACAAGTGATTCTGATAGAACTCACTGTGCCATACGAAAGCAGAATGGAAGAAGCACATATCTACAAGACCGAAAAATACGCCGGTCTTGCCAGCACCCTGAAGAAAGCAGGTCTGCGGGTCAAAATCTTCGCCATAGAGGTCGGGGCAAGAGGGTTTGTGGGCACCTCCGCTTATGATCTCATGAAACAACTCGCCATTTCTGGGAAGAAGAGGACTAGAGCCCTTAAAGCGATGGCAGAGGCAGCAGAAAGGAGCTCAAGCTGGATCTGGGCAAGGAGGAACCAAAAAAGTGAACTTCATAAGGATTAAATTCCCTACAGATGATGTGTGCCCCGTTAGCACATTGGTAAAACCGCGTACCGCAGTTCTGAAGCGCAGAATCGCCCAGGTTCGATCCCCGGCGTGGGATAAAAAAAAAAAAAAAAAAAAAAAAGACAACAGCAGAAGGGCATCCAGGAGTCATGACCTGGATGTTGGCCCGGCCCCCCGAGAGTGTAAGGAATTCAGGGCCGAAACACTTGTCTAAAGGGGGTTACTTCTCTGAAGACCTTCTGTTGTCTAGCTCTCCCTAGAGTTTCTTTCTACCTTATAGTTCATCTGTAATAATACGTATTCATAATGTATCTATGTAAGTGTAAACAGTACTGTTATATGTTGATGTCTCTATATTACTATAGTTCATCTGTATCAATATGTATTCATAATGTACCTATGTAAGTGTAAACAGTACTGTTATATGTTGATGTCTCTATATTATTATAGTTCATCTGTATCAATACGTATTCATAATGTACCTATGTAAGTGTAAACAGTACTGTTATATGTTGATGTCTCTATATTACTATAGTTCATCTGTATCAATATGTATTCATAATGTACCTATGTAAGTGTAAACAGTACTGTTATATGTTGATGTCTCTATATTACTATAGTTCATCTGTATCAATACGTATTCATAATGTACCTATGTAAGTGTAAACAGTACTGTTATATGTTGATGTCTCTATATTACTATAGTTCATCTGTATCAATACGTATTCATAATGTACCTATGTAAGTGTAAACCGTACTGTTATATGTTGATGTCTGTATATTACTATAGTACATCTGTATCAATATGTATTCATAATGTACCTATGTAAGTGTAAACAGTACTGTTATATGATGTCTCTATATTACTATAGTACATCTGTATCAATATGTATTCATAATGTACCTATGTAAGTGTAAACCGTACTGTTATATGTTGATGTCTGTATATTACTATAGTACATCTGTATCAATATGTATTCATAATGTACCTATGTAAGTGTAAACCGTCGATGGGCAAGACTGGGTTAAAGCAAAAACAAACAAAACAAAACAAACAAAAACAAAAAACCGTCGCCATTATACCCAAAAGTGAAAATGTGTTTTTGTTAAAATGTGTTCTCTTTCATTGGATTCGATCCGTATTATTATTATTATTATTATTATTATCATTATTATTATTTATTATTATCATTATATTGTTATCATTATAATATTATCATCATTATTATTACTAATATCATTACTATTATTTCTTCTTCTTATTATTGTTATTATTATTGTTATTATTATTGCTACTATTATTATTATTCAAACACAAACAAACTAAACAGCCATTACTAATGATAATATCTACTTACCGCAAACGTCTGATCTACTTACCACAAAAATGTATGTATATATATACATATATATATATATAATATATATATAAAAATATATATAATATATATATATATAATAATATATATATACACATATATATATATATATATACACAATAATATATTATATATACACTATAATATATAATATACACACATAAATATAAAATATATATATATATATATAATATATATACGTTTGAGAGGCACACAATAACAACTACTAAGTCACTAATACGTAGTGCAAATTTTCCAGTCTTCCAAAGTATTATAAGGAGAGACTTATAAAACGCAAGAAAACGAATTAAGGGAACTACAGATGATCTTCTGAACAACAGGGTATTTCAGACAAATTACCTGTTAGGAATTCAGAACACTGACTGGTAACCCAAAGTACTTATCTTGGAGCGATTACACACACACAACACCACATTCTTCCTACACACACACACACACACAAATACACCACAACACACCAAACACACACAACACCACACCCATATCTACTTACTCTCTGGCTTACTACACACACACACACCAGCACACACACACACACACACACACACACACACACACAACACACACACACACACACACACACACACACAACCCACACTCTGGCCATCCACACATACAACCACACACTACTCACACACCACACAAACACAACACACACAACGACAACACACTAAACACTACACACCACACCACTGCACACACACACGCTCTCCACAACACACACACATACGACACACACATACTGACATCCGCACCAACACACACCGCGCACACACACACCAACACACACAAAACACACACATACCACACACACACTACACACAACAAAGCAGCACACACACACACAACACAACACACACACACACACACACACACAGCTGCACACAACACACACAACACAAGGCACACAACACACGACAAACAGACACACACACACAGACACACACAACAGACAACACACACACATGACACAGGTTTTCAGAAAAGGGAGATCCACAGTTGAGCACCTGGTTAAACTTACAACTCAGATAAAACAACAATTTGCCCGCAGAAAATTTCTTTTAGCAACTTTTTTTATATGAAAAAAGCTTATGATCAAGTTTGGCGTACACGTTTATTATACAAGCTGAAATCTATTGATCTATCTGGCAATGTGTATGATTACATTCAGTTCTATTTAGCCAATAGAACAATTCAGGCAAGAGTGGGAACAAGTTATTCTACTTCACGACGTCTTGAAAAGGGAATTCCTCAAGGTTCAGTGATAGCACCTATTGTATTTACTATCCTTATACAGGATCTTCCTAAAGCACTCTCAGATCGTGTTGTTTTGGCACAGTAGGCTGATGATATATGTATTTGGATGAATATTACTTTAAAAAAGACAACTCACAGAGAGCGCAGAATTACATCAGGAAGTTGTATCGAATTTGATCTTGATAATCTTGGAAACTACATGTTAGAAAATGGTTTTTCGTTGTCATCGGAAAAAAATAACATGATGCTATTTAATCCTGGTGGTACTTTAAGTAACTTGCCTATTTTCAGACTGCATGGTGAAGCGATACATTACAAACAGGTTGCAAAATTTCTGGGAGTCATTATAATATCGAAATAAACTGGAATGTCATTTTGATTATATTTTAACGAAAACAAGAAAAGCCTTACATTTTCGTAAGATAATAAGCAGATTACCCTGGGGAATGGATACAAACATACTACTTCATCTATCAACAGCACTTGTAAGATCTAAATTATCCTATGCGCAAGAAGTGTTCTTCAGTGCACCAAAATATTTACTAAAGAAGATACAAAGCTTACCCTGCAAAAGTCTTAAAATTGTACTTGGTGTACCAGTCCATGCTTCTAATTGGAAACGTACAAAGTTGCTGGAATTCTGCCTCTGAACAATTATCGTGAGTTAGCGACAGCAAAGTTTGCCGTTAGAACTTCTTCACAAACGGACAATTTTGTGAGCAAAGAAATTAAAATCAGGTCTGTTGTTGACTTTCCAAAACGAGCAAACACATTTCATCACAAATGACCGTTGCAACTTACGTATACGTATCTGACTTAGTCAAACAGTCTAACATAAATCTGGATGAAATAGCTGAGACACCATCCACATCGCCTATTCCTACATGGGAAATGCTAAAAACCACTTTTGATATTGATTATACAGATGCTAAGAAATATGAAAACGTCAACATTTCGATATGCAGAGCAAGAGAACACGTCGATGAAAAATACCGTACCCACCTCCATATTTTTACCGATGGATCAGTCTTGAAAAATAAATGTGCTGGAGCAGCATTTTATGTTCCAAAACTTAAAATAAAAAAGTCATTTTTCATTGGGGCAAATATATCTACATTTACAGCTGAATTAGTCGCTATTTTAGAAGCGTTGCTGTATCTTTCAAAACAACTCTTTGTTGATTCAAAATCTGTATTATATGCCTTACAGTTTTTTTGATACAGACACAAGACCTGATTTAATTACTGAGGCAAATCATCTTATACATCGTTTAAGGATAAAAGGTACAGATCTCAGTTTATGCTGGGTACCTTCACACGTTGGTTTTCACGGCAACGAAGTAGTTGACAGAGCAGCTAAGCAAGGTGCACACAATCTGATAATACTACAGAATTACGTATTAAAACTTCCGTAAAGAAGCTTGCAACTTGCTAGAATCAGCCTCACGGATTCGTTTTCATGAACATTTCAATGGAAAGTTTGTGACAGAACAAATGATAAAACTTTCATTTCAAAATGTATGTAAAAAAATTGCAGTATTCTTCCATATATCATTTGAGAACGATTGTTGCTGTTCATTTTTGTATTCAGCTAAACGCATTGAAAACAAAATGTAAAAATGTCAAGTGTATTTGCGGCGAACAATTCACACTGTTTCACTGTTTATTTTACTGCAAAATGCTACGTTCTTTTTTTTTACCGAAAATGTTTATACAACAAAACTATTCTGAAGCTCATTTTAAAGAAGTAAGTGCAGATCAAACTTTGTCAGTTAAAATTTCAAAATCATTGGTTCACAGTCCTGTTAATGCATTACTTTAAGTTTATGGAGTTTGTACTATAGTGTTCAATTTTTCCTTACATTGTTGATGTTAATTGTTAGTGTTGAGTTCTTGTTCCATTTTTGCTATTTTCCCACCTACTTATGTCTCTTATTGTCTCCCCTCTGCCTCCGATCCAACCCGCCCAACACTCATCTCCACCCCCCCCCCCACCCCTTGTCTAATATCACTCATAGTGAAAAGACGTTAAATCAAAGAACGAAACTCAACACACACAAACCACAACACACACACAAACCACAAAACACACACAGAGGCATAAACACACACACACACACAACACAACACACGCGCGCACACACACAAACCACAACACACACACAGGCATAAACACATACACACACAGGCGCAAACACACACATACGCACACACACACAACACAACACACGCGCGCACACACACAAACCACAACACACACACAGAGGCATAAACACATACACACACAGGCACAAACACACACACACACCACACACACACACACACACACACACACACACACACACACAAAGGCATATATAGATACACACACATAGGCACAGACACAAACACGACACGCTCACACCACACACACACACACACACCACACAAACCACACACACAACACACACCACACACAACACACACACACATACCCACACACACACACCCACACACACACACACACACACACACACACACACACACACACACACACACACACACACACACACACACACACACACACACACACACACACACACACACACACACACACACACACACACACACACAACTCACTAAAAGATTACGAAGACAGCTCCGAAGATGCCAGAGGACCCCAGCTAACCGACCAAATGTCTTGCTGTCTTCGTGGCCACAGTTCCAGGTGCCAGTACAGCAGAGAAGAAACAACCCTCAGTACAGGTGGTGAAAGCAGGTACCACAAGCTCACTGAAATGGGTGGGACTTGTTCTCATAGGTCGCGAAATATTGATCCGGGCGAATTGGGACTACTGGCAATGTTCCAGTCATTAAACGTAGTTAACTTCCTTGTGGGGATGATAGGGTGCTGTTCGAGTAAGAATGTTTCTCTCTCTCTCTTTCTCTTTCGCTCGCTCGCTCTCTCTCTCTCTCTCTCTCTCTCTCTCTCTCTCTCTCTCTCTCTTTCTATAATTTTTTCACATGTAATGTTTTTTTCTCCCTCTATTTCGTTTTTTGTTTTATCTTACTACTATTTTGTTTACTTTGTTTTCTCCTCCTCCTCCTTATTTTTATTATTATCACTATCAACATTATCTTTATTTATTTACTTATTAATTTATCTACCTGCTCATCTGTCTATCTATACTATCTACCTCTCTCTCTCTCTCTCTCTCTCTCTCTCTCTATTTTTAAGTGCTGACTGTGTACGTCTCTTGATTTCATTGTAATGTTATCTTAATTTTAGTATTGAACATGTATCTTCCTTAAGCTGTACTTGTTACTGTAAACAAATGTCATGTGTAGGTAGAAAGAAACTCTAGGGAGAGCTAGACAACAGAAGGTCTTCAGAGAAGTAACCCCCTTTAGACAAGTGTTTCGGCCCTGAATTCCTTACACTCTCGGGGGGCCGGGCCACATCCAGGTCATGACTCCTGGATGCCCTTCTGCTGTTGTCTATGTTTTTTTTTTTTTTTTTTTTTTCCCACGCCGGGGATCGAACCTGGGCGATTCTGCGCTTCAGAACTGCGGTACGCGAATTTACCAATGTGCTAACGGGGCACACATCATCTGTAGGGAATTTAATCCTTATGAAGTTCACTTTTTTGGTTCCTCCTTGCCCAGATCCAGCTTGAGCTCCTTTCTGCTGCCTCTGCCATCGCTTTAAGAGCTCTAGTCCTCTTCTTCCCAGAAATGGCGAGTTGTTTCATGAGATCATAAGCGGAGGTGCCCACAAACCCTCTTGCCCCGACCTCTATGGCGAAGATTTTGACCCGCAGACCTGCTTTCTTCAGGGTGCTGGCAAGACCGGCGTATTTTTCGGTCTTGTAGATATGTGCTTCTTCCATTCTGCTTTCGTATGGCACAGTGAGTTCTATCAGAATCACTTGTTTCGAGGAGTCAGAGTGGAGAGCGATGTCTGGTCTCATGCCTGTCTTGCTGATGACATCTGGGTAATTTCTCCACTCTGGGAGGTCTGCTGTACACTCCCAGTCGACTGCTCCATCCAGAAGACCCTTTGGCAATGTGCTGGTTGTCATAGCCCTTTCTGGCCAGACCTGTTTCCCTCCTGCTTTGTAGAACGTTGTCATAGCAATTGGTGCGTTTGGGGTCATGGTTTTTTCGCTAACCACATCTGTGATCACTTTCAGAACTTGGTTGTGCCTCCATGTATACCTTCCTTGGGCTAGCGCTACTTTGCAAGAGCTTAGGACATGTTCCACTGTTTGTTTCTTCTGACAGAGCGGACATGCTGGGTCGTCTGCTTTCCCCCATTTCACTAAGTTTGCATTCGAGGGGAGCAGGTCATATACAGATCTGAGGAGGAAGCTTATCTTTAGAGGAGCCATGTGCCACATATCGTTCCAGCTGAGACTTCTTTGGAGTGCACTGTCCCATGTTGTCCATTGCCCCTGTTGACCTTGCTGGACTGCCTTCTGCACTCTTTTGACATCTTCTTCTTCCTTCAACTCCTGTATGATCATGTCTCTTTTTTCCTTCCCTTTGGCTTTGGACCACCACTGCATTTTTGTTGCTCCCAGTCCCTGTCTGTTGGTTTGCGTGTGTCCAATTATTTCTTTGATGCTGAGGTTTCTCTTGGCATTGTTTACAGCCTCTTGGACTTTCCACTTTCTGCCAGTTCTCAGCTTTGGATGAACTGCTCTCACGATATTGTCCTCCGATTCCTCCAGCATGCTCAACAGTCTTGCTTTTCCAACTTTGTATTCCTCCACTATGGATTTCAGAGGTAGCTTCAGCATTGCTTGACGACAGTAGAATGCAACATCAGTGAGACCAGGTGGGACACCGAGCCATTTTCTTGTGTATTTGTTGATTTTGGCTTCCATTGCTTCGACTGTGCTGGTGCAAATGTCATAGATTAGCAGTGGCCACAGCAGCTTTGGTATCAGCATGAACTGTAGACACCAGACTTTGTATTTGCCTGGCAGTCCGCAGTTATCTATTTTCTTCAGGCCTTCTTCTGCTGTTTGCTTGGTTTCACATCCCCTTTGTGTGTCTTTCAGGGAGTCATCATACCATCTTCCGAGACTTTTTACTGGCTCTTCTGTGACAGTGGGGATGGCTTGGTTGGCTACCATGAATTTGACTGAATCTGCCACTTTTCCTTTTCGCAGTGAGAGACTTCGGGATTTCTTAGGTTTGAACCTCATTCTTGAAGAGGCCACCAGCTCATCCAGCTGCTTTATGATTTGGTGTGTCTCTTCCTCATCCGTGGACAAGACTGTTGTGTCATCCATGAAAGCTTTCAGAGGAGGCATCTGGTATCCATCTCCCAGATTCACTGGACCTGAACTCTTCATTGCAGCTTTCAAGATGACTTCCATTGCCAACACGAACAGTATGGGAGAGATTGCACAGCCCATTGCAATGCCCACCTCTAGGTCTATCCAGTCCGTGGTGTATTCTTTGGTAGAGAACCGCATTGAGAACCCTTGGAAATACTTCCTCAGCATTGTTCGGATGTTTTCTGGGATGTGATACATTTCAAGAGCCAGCTGGATCATATCGTGTGGAACTGATCCATATGCATTCGCCAGATCAAGCCAAACTACGTCAATGTCTCTCTTCTCTGTTCTTGCTTTTTGGATGGCATCCCAAATCAACGTGGCATGTTCCAAGCATCCAGGCATTCCTGGTATGCCTCCCTTTTGGACTGACATATCCAGATACTTGTTTTCAGTCAGGTATTTTGTCAATCTTGCTGCCATAACAGAGAAGAAGATTTTCCCCTCGACGTTCAGAAGTGATATTGGCCTGAACTGATTGATGCTGCTGGCGTTCTGCTCCTTCGGAATGTACACTCCTTCAGCTCTCATCCATTGGTCGCTGATCTTCTGGTTCCTCCATGCTGATCGAATCATCTTGTGGAGCCACTCGAGCACTTTTGGGCATTTCTTGTAGAGCAGGTATGGTATTCCGTTTGGTCCAGGTGCTGACTTGGCTCTGGCTTTCTTTACTACGTTCTTCACTTCATCCAGTGTTGGTGGTTTGTTATTGAATTTTCCTTCTGGCGCTGCAGGCCAAACCAGATTTTGGATTTCAAGTGGTGCCTCGCGCTGAGAATCGGAATATGTTTCCCTGAGATGCTGCTCTAGGGTTTCCTTGCCCACTGTGAGAGTCCCTGATTTGGGTTGTTCAAACAGCTTTCTTGCAAAGTCAAAGGGATCTTTGAAGAAACGATCTTGAGTCTTCTTCTTTTTGCTCTTTCTTCGCCTTGCTGATTCCACTTTGCTGAGAGCATTGTGTTTGGCCTTCAGATCTTTCCAGAGTTCCAGGAGCCCTTGCTTCTCGAATTCTGAGGCAGTTTTCATTCGCTTTTTAAGCTTCCTTTTCTCCCTCCGGATGCTCTCCATCTGTTGCTGTCTTCTGGATTTCTGGGGAGGCGTTTTTGTCTTTGGCTGCTTCACTCCATAAGTGTCCCTGCAGATAGAGTATATGATGTCTCCGTATGTGTATAGAATAGCAACGGCAAGTTTGAAAAATGACTTCTAGCCAATAGCTTTTACCGTTGGAAAATAAAGCGTCATTGTCTCTCTCTCTCTCTTTCTCTCTCTTCTTTCGCTCTCTCTCTCTCCCTTTCTCTCTATTTCTCTCTCCTTCTCCCTCTCTCCCTTTCTCTCTCTCTCTCTCTTCCCCTCTCTCTTCCCCTCTCTCTCTCTTCCTCTCTCTCCTTCTCTCCCTCTCTCTCTCTCCCTCCCTCTGTCTCTCTCTTTCTCTCTCTGGCGCTGTTCCGGTAAGAATGCTCTCTCTTCCTCTCTTCATCTTCCTCTCTCTCTTCATCTTCCTCTCTCTCCCTCTTCCTCTCTTCCACTCTCTCTTCCTCTCTCTCTTCCTCTCTCTATCTCTCCCTTTTCCTCTCTCTTTTCCTCTCTCGCTCCCTCTCTCTCTTCTTCTCTCTCTCTCTTCTTCCTCTCTCCCTCTTTCTCTCCCTCACTCTCTCTCTGTCGCTGTTCCAGTAAGAATGCTCTCTCTTCCTCTCTCTCTCTCTCTCTCCTCTCTCTATCTGTCCCTTTTCCTCTCTTCCTCTCTCTCGCTAACCTCTCTGTGTGGATCTGTTCCGGTAAGAATGCTCTCACTCTTTCTTTCCCTCCTCTCTCTCTCCTCTCTCTCTCTCCCTTCCTCTCTCTCCCTTCCTCTCTCTCCCTCTCTCTCCCTTCTCCTCTCTCTCTCCCTCTCTCTCTTCCTCTCTCTCTCCTCTCCTTCTCTCTCTCACTCTCCTCCTCTCTCTCTCACTCTCTCCTCCTCTCTCTCACTCTCCTCCTCTCTCTCTCATCACCTCCCTCTCCTCTCTTCCTCTCTCCCCACTCTCGTCCTCTCTCTCTCCTCACCCTCCCTCTCTCTCACCCTCCCTCTCTCTCACCCTCCCCTCTCACTCTCCTCTCACCCTCTCTCTCTCACCCTCTCTCTCTCTCACCCTCCCTCTCTTCCTCTCTCACTCTCCTCCTCTCTCTCTCACCCTCGCTCTCTTCCTCTCTCTCACTCTCGCTCCCTCCCTCTCTGGCGCTGTTCCGGTAAGAATGCTCTCTCTCTCTTCCTCTCTCTTCCTCTCTCTCCCCCACCTCTCTCTCTCTTCCTCTCTCTCTCTCTCCCTCTTTCTCTCTCCCTCCCTCACTCTTTCTCTGGTGCTGTTCCGGTAAGAATGCTCTCTCTCTTCCTCTTTCTCCCCCACCTCGCTCTCTCTCTCTCCCTCTCTATCTCCCTCTTTCTCTCTCTGCGCTGTTCCGATAAGAATGCTCTCACTCTCTCTCTCTCCCCTCTCTCTCTCCTTCTCGCTCTCTCTCCCTTTCTCTCCTTCTTTCTCTGACGCTGTTCCGGTAAGAATGCTCCCACACACTCTCTCTCTCCTTCTCTCCCTCTCTCTCTCCTCTCCGCACATATAATTTTCCACTGGTTAAAGTTTTTCAAGTCAGAATTATTAAATTGATATACAGAAGCAATCTTTAAACGCAAAAAAAAAAAAAAATCAAAATAGTGATGTCGCAAAACTGTTTTCGTTTGTTTGTTTGTTTTTTGCTTTTTGGGGGTTTGTTTGTATTGCTGTTTTTGTTGTTTTTGTTTTTGTTTTGTTTCTTGGTTACGTTAGCCCTTCAATTCCGTCACCCTATCTACTCGCTTTATACAGAAAGCTAATGGATAGGATAAGAGAGACTTTAAGGGTGAAGCAATGTTTAATTAAAACAAACCTTCATACTTGCAAACTGCGGTATTTTCACTTGTTTTTGTTTAAAGCCCAGTCGACTGCATAGAGCCATATCAGGGCTGTAACCCTTTCAGCACGTGCAGGATACTTCAACAGCAAAAATTAGACAAAAATTAAGTAGGCCTACATTTCTTTTTTCTTTTATTGCTGTTTAAAGCCCAGCCGACTGCGCAGAGCCATATCAGGGCTATAACCGCTTCAAAACACAAAACTTGAACAGGAAAAAAAAAAGAAAGAAAATTAAGTACATATATCAATGCATTCGCGCACATAATCTAAGGACATGCCCCCGGCGTTGACCACTCCGTCCAATTTATCGCACAGGGGATTTAAAAAACACACCTGAATACAAATATAAGCATACACAAAGACACCAAAACATATGTAAAAACGGGCATAAATTACCTAAAATTGCTTCCGCATATCTCACCTCCTTAGAGCCAAATATGCACTTAATACATGTACTCAATTATCAATCCGAAGAAAAAGTACATAAGACTTTATCGAAAAAATACAGGTGAAAGGACCATTAAGGCAGAAAGTAAGCAGAAATGACAGAAAGCAAGGCAACAAGGCAGAAACAAAGAGATTGACAGAAAAGAGGAAATTTCTAACAGAATTTCCAGAAAGTGGGGATACGATTTGTACTGAAAGAGCCCCCAGCAACCCAACGGGGGATAATTAAGTACATATATCAATGTATTCGCGCATATAATATAGGAGATGCTAGTGGCATTGTCCACTCCGCACAATGTACCACACAGGGGATTTAAAAACATATCTGAACATGAATGTAAACACAAAAACTAATGACATTAAAACATATATGTGACCTCCCACCACCAATTCAGTCTTAACTCGCAGTCAGTCGAATAGCACTAGGAGCTGAAAAGGTGACTGAGGGTCTATCTGGGGTGTTTTGATTTTTTCTCAAAATTGATTTCTGTAGACTATAATCTATCATCCACAGACATTTTTTTCTTCAAAAAATAGTATTAATCAGTTTAAAATGGTATTTTAATGAACTGATCGTTGCAGAAAAAACGCAATTTTCTACCAAAAGTACCTATTTTTGTGTCTTATTATGAACCGTAACCTGTACAGTACCCGCACATGTAATATACTGACAGAAAGCTCTTTGGTGCACCTTTCAGATAATGACAGTTAAATTAGAAACAATCTGGGTCAAAGCCACCAAATAAAGAAATTTGAGGAAAATGTGTAGGACAGGACATAAGTTTAGAGGCCGTTTTCTCAAAATGGCCGTCATACAATTTAATGACTTTAAACATACATAACTTCTACATTTTTTTTAGTACAAGCGTCATTCAAGTACCAAATTAATCAGCAGAATGTACACTTTCCAGCGATATGTATATCTCAAAATACCCAAAATGCTAGTTAAGACTGATTTCGTGCTGGGAGAACACATATAAAAACAGGCCTAAATTAATTACAATTGCTTCCACATATTTCCCTGGAGCCCTCAATGTACTTAATTCGTGCACCCATGTATCAATCCTAAGAAAACTTACATCAGACTTTATCGAACACATACAGGTGAATGGACCAGCAAGGCAGAAACAAAGAGAGTGACAGAAAAGAGTCAATTTATAGCATAGAATTTCCAGAAGGTGGGGATACTATTTCTACTGAAAGAGCCCCCGGGGAGACCCACCTCAGGTGATATGGCTCAGGGGGATAACCATCTCAGGGAATCGGAGAAGGGGGACTTAATCCTATATTGACACCAGCAGAACAACAATGAGATCTATGTTCCCTCACGTACCCTCCGCTTTGCCTCCGATCCTCTGACTTTTCGCTTTCCACGCACTAAGCTCAATACCTATGGTCCACGAGCCTTGTCTGTTTCTGGTCCACTCTCCTGGAACAAACTTCCTCTCTCAGTCCGTCAGCAACCTACTTTTGTCTCCTTCAAGTCCGCTCTCAAAACTCACCTTTTCTCCTCTGCATAAAATCCTGACCTCACTCAATCCCCTCTGCAGCCTGTCTCCACTCGGAGGGGAATCACATTGTAATATACATTGTATATAATATGCTCTCTATAATTTTCCATTGCTTTTATTCTTTCTCCCCATTTATAGCCGTGTGCGTGTGCGTGAGTGTGTGTGTGTGTGCGTGTGTGCGTGCGTGCGTGCGTGCGTGCGTGCGTGCGTGCGTGCGTGCGTGCTGTGCGTGTCTGTTTTAGCGCTTAGATTTGATTTTATCAAGATTTTTCGCTATATAAATAAAATGTTGTTGTTGTTGTTAAGATGGGACAGTCAAAATTCTGTTTTATGGTGGGGGGGGGGGGGACTTATCTAATCCTAAACTGACACCACAAAAACAAGTATGATGTTAAGATGGGACAGTGAGAAGGCCAGTTTTAATAGGGGGGACCTACCTAATCCTATACTGGTACCACCAGAACAACAATGATGTTAAGATGGGACAGTAAGAAGGCCAGTTTTAATGGTGGGACTTATCTAATCCTATACTGACACCACCAGAACAACAATGACGTTAAGATGGGACAGTGAGAAGGCCAGTTTTAATAGGGGGGGGGGGGGTATCTAATCCTATACTGACACCACCAGAACAACAATGATGTTAAGATGGGACAGTGAGAAGGCCAGTTTAAATAGGGGGGACTTATCTAATCCTATACTGACACCACCAGAACAATGATGTTAAGATGGGACAGTGAGAAGGCCAGTTTTAATGTAGCGCACCCAGGAATTCGAACCCACAACCATTAACTGACCTGTTCGCTATCCATCGTAAACGTCTCCATCGTTCTTGTAGTGTTTATGTTTCTGGGGTCCCTTTTCCCCATTTTCAAAACCTTGCCAGTGAATAGGTACTGCACAGCCCAAAGGAGTCTGCCAGATTGTTACTGTTATTGTGTTTAACGCCCAGCCGACTGCCTACAGCCATATCAGGGCTTTAACTCTTTGATGACGGGCTACTTCGATCTAAGTAACAGCTCAGCTCTCACTGAGGACGGGCTACTTCGACCATAGTAACAGACAGTCTAGGGTATATAACTCCCTCTATTTTTGTTATGCTAATGATTTAGTGGTTGGCAGTTGCTTCCCTTGTGGAGGGAACTTCCGTTGAACGCTTCAGCTACGTTTTTGCCGGTTTCTTTCTCTAAAATCGGTTCTCAGTGATTCCACTGTGGCAGCCCTAGGCCAGCAGGAGAGCTCAGCTGTGGCAAGTGTAGTCACAATAGAGTTAATCGCTTCAAAACATACAAAACTTCACCAGGATAAAAAGAAAAGAAAATTTAGGACAACATATCAATGCATTCACGCACATAATCTAAGGATATGTCCCTGGCGTTGACCACTCCGTCCAATTTATCGCACAGGGGATTTTTAAAAAAATCATACTTGAATACAAATTGAAACATAATTAAGGACACTAAAACATGTATAAAAACAGGCATAAATTACCAAAAATTGCTTCCACATATTTCGCTTCCCTTGGGCCAAAAACTGCGCTTAACGTATGAGCGTGTGTGTGCGTGCGTGCGTGTATACACATTCGGGCAAAAGAAAACTGTGACCTCCCACCACGAAATCAGTCTTAACTCGCAGTCAGTCGAACAGCACTAGGAGCTGAAAAGGTGACTGAGGGTCGGTCTGGGGTGTTTTGACTTTTTCTCAAAATTGATTTCTGTAGGCTATAATCTATCCCCCACAGAAATTTTTTTCTTGAAAAAATATTATTAATCAATTTAAAATGGTATTTTAATGCACTGATCGCAGCAGAAAGGACGCAATTTCCTACCAAAAGTACCCATTTTTGTCTCTTATTATAAACCGTAACCTGTACAGTACCTGCACATGTAACATACTGATGGAAAGCTCTTTGGTACACCTTTCAGATAATGACAGCTAAAATTAGAAACAAACTGGGTCAAAGCCACCAAATAAAGAAATTTAAGGAAAATGTGTAGGAGAGCACACAAAAACTTTAGAGGCCGTTTTGTCAAAATGGCCGTCATACAACTTAATGACATTAAACATACATAACTTCTACAAAATGTACACTTTCCAGTGAAATATATATCTCAAAATGCCCAAAATGCTAGTTAAGACTGATTTCGTGGTGGGAGGTCACAAATACACATTCGCGCATGCAAGCCCTCCATACGCATGCATAATACGTATACATGATTACGTTTTGCGCTTGTTTGCGTGTTTGTGTCATACTACGTACTTATCCACTCCATTCCCCACCCCACCCCAACCCCCAACCCCGACACACACGCACAAACACTCGATTCGAACACAGTCCCTACCACATTGAGCAATGCCTCTTTTCTTTATGTGGGACGTGTCGATTGTGCAGTCAGTCAGAAAGTTGGTTATCCCTCTCTCTTGTTACATATTACATATTCTTCCTTTCGTCACAGATCGAGCCCCCCCCCCCCCCACACACACACACACACATACATGCGCGCACGCACACACACACGCATGAAGACGAAACACACACACACACACACACACACACACACGAATAAGGACGAACACACCACACACACACACACACACACACACACACACACACACACACACACACACTTTAAGGTTATTATTTTAATTTTGCTTTTTGCTGTTTTTTTATGACGATTTTCGTTTTTACATTATTGATGTCGTTGTTCTAGTTTCATTTCTCTGTTCATCCATATCCTTTTTCTTAAGACCTTGCCGCTTCCTTTCAATTTTTTTTCCGTCTCTTACTCTGTTCCCCTCTGTCCCCCCCCCCCCCCCCCTAATTTCATTCTCCATGCCATTTTTCCCGTCTAATATCACTTATAGTGAAAAGACGTAAAATCAAGGAACGAATGAACAGGCACACACAAACTCACATACACATGCATAAAGACGAACACACACACACACACGCTCACGAACACAGGTGCGCTTAAGCATACCACAACACAGCACAGCACACAAATGGAATACACACACACACACATACACAACACACGCACACACACACACACACACCCGAACACACACACACCATGCATACACAACACACACACGCACCCAACCACACAACACACACACGCACAACACACACAAATGGACCGCCGATATTCGTTACACTTTTGGCCTCTCATCGTTCCCCCTCCCCGCGTACACACACACACACACACACACCACACACACACACACACACACACACACACACACACACGGACCGCTGATATCCGTTACACTTTTGGCCTCTTCTCGTTCCCCCTCCCCGCGTACACACACACACACACACACACACACACACACACATACACACACACACACACACACGCACACACACACAGACACACACACACACACACCACACACACACAAAGTGTTATTTGCAGCGTCGCGGCGTAGGGTCGTAGTCATAGTACCAAGTAAACATACTAAATCACCCATGAGTATAGTCTGTCTCACCCTCACACTGTAAAGAATGGGGAATGTCTGTCTCTGGCTTTGTCTCTGTCTCTGTGTGTCTGTGTCTGTGTCTGTCTGTGCCTGTGTCTGTATCTCTGTGTTACCGTCACACTCTGAGAATGGGGAATCTCTCCAACTCTGTCTTTGTCTCTGTCTCTGTCTCTGTGTCTGCCTGTGCCTGTGTCTTTGTCTCTGTGTGTGTCTGTGTCTGTGCCTGTGTCTGTATCTGTGTTACCGTCACACTGTGAGAATGGGGAATGTCTCCATCTCTGTCTTTGTCTCTGTCTGTGTGTCTGTGTCTGTCTGTGCCTGTGTCTGTGTGTCTGTATTACCGTCACACTGTGAGAATGGGGAATGTCTCCATCTCTGTCTTTGTCTCTGTCTGTGTGTCTGTGTCTGTCTGTGCCTGTGTCTGTGTGTCTGTATTACCGTCACACTGTGAGAATGGGGAATGTCTCCAACTCTGTCTTTGTCTCTGTCTGTGTGTCTGTGTCTGTGTCTCTCTTTGTGTCACTGTCACACTGTGAGAATAGGGAATGTCTTCATTTCAGTCTCTGTCTCTGTGTCTGTGTGTATCTGTCTGTGCCTGTGTCTGTATGTCTGTCACGTCACACTGTGAGAATGGGGAATGTCTTCGTCTGTCTTTGTCTCTGTCTGTGTGTCTGTGTCTGTGCGTTGTCTTTGTCTCTGTGTCTGTGTCTGTGTGTCTGTGCCTATGTTTGCATCTGTGTTACCGTCACACTGTGAAAATGGGAAATGTCTCCAACTCTGTCTTTGTCTGTGTCTGTGTCTGTCTGTGCCTGTGTCTGATCTCTGTGTTACCGTCACACTCTGAGAATGGGGAATGTCTCCAACTCTGTCTTTGTCTCTGTGTCTGTGTCTGTGTGTCTGTGCCTATGTTTGCATCTGTGTTACCGTCACACTGTGAAAATGGGAAATGTCTCCAACTCTGTCTTTGTCTGTGTCTGTGTCTGTCTGTGCTGTGTCTGATCTCTGTGTTACCGTCACACTCTGAGAATGGGGAATGTCTCCAACTCTGTCTTTGTCTCTGTCTGTGTGTCTGTGTCTGTGTCACTCTTTGTGTCACTGTCACACTGTGAGAATAGGGAATGTCTTCATTTCAGTCTCTGTCTCTGTGTCTGTCTGTATCTGTGCCTGTGTCTGTATGTCTGTCACGTCACACTGTGAGAATGGGGAATGTCCTCATCTGTCATTGTCTCTGTCTGTGTGTCTGTGTCTGTCTGTATCTCTGTGCATGCGTCTGTATCTCTGTCATTGTCACACAGTGAAAGTAGGAATGTCTGTCTCAGTCTTTGTCTGTTTGTCTGTGTCTGTCTGTGCCTGTGTGTGTGTGTCTGTGTCTGTCTGTCTGTGCCTGTGTCTGTATCTATGTCTGTGCCACCGTCACACTGGGAGAACGGGGAATGTCTCCATCTCTGTCATTGTCTCTGTCTGTGTGTCTGTGTCTGTCTGTCTCTCTGTATCTATCTGTCTCTTGTCTGTGCCTGTGTCTGTATGTCTGTCACCGTCACACTGTGAGAATGGGGAATGTCTTCACCTCAGTCTGTGTCTCTGTCTGTGTGTCTGTATTTATGTCCCTGTCTGTGCCTGTGTCTGTACGTCTGTGTTACCATCACACTGCGAGAATGGGGAATGTCTCTGTCTCAGTCCCTGTCTCTGTCTCGTCTGTCTGTGTGTGTATCTCTCTCTTGTTAGTACCTGTGTCTATGCCTGTGCCTGTCTCTGTCTGTGTCTGTCTCTCTCTGTGCCTGTGTCTGTATTTTTGTCTATGTCACCAGCCTACCAAGTCACCAGGGACCGGATCTATGAAGGGTGCGCAATTTAACGCAGTGAATAACTATCAATGCCCTCCGCGAATACAAAGTAAAGTCGAGGCGTAAAATGCTAAGCACACTCTGATCTATGAGGAAGGCACATGGGAAAAAATGAAAAGAAAATTAAGTACACATATCAATGCAATTGCGCACATAATCCAAGGACATGCCCCTGGCGTTGACCAGGCCGTCCAATTTATCGCACAGGGGATTTAAAAAAAAACCACCTGAATACAAATTCAAGCATACCCAAGCACACCAAAACATACATATATCAAAACGGGCATAATTACCTAAAATTGCTTCCGCATAGCTCGCCTCCCTGGAGCCAAAAAAGCACTTAATTAATACATGTACCCACTTATCAATTCTAAGGAAAATTATGTAAGACTTTATCGAACTCGTACAGGTGAATGGACCAGCAAGGCAGAAAATGATAGGAAGAAACGATAGAAAGAAAAGGAACAAGGCAGAAACAAAGAGAGTGACAGAAAAGAGGAAAATTCTAGCACAGAATTCCCAGAAGGTGGGGATAGTATCTATACTGAAAAAGCCCTCGGTATCCCCATGATGGTAGTACTCAAAATCACCACTGCACATGCGAACACACACACACACACACACACGTGCGCATGCATACACGCATACATGTCCACATGCACGCATACATGTCCACATACACATACAGTGTCCACAGTCCTTACCTCTGTGCAAAACATCACCACGTTTGCTATCTTCATAGAACATCCCCTGTAGACATAAACATACATGTTACACACAAACAAATCCAAATGTAAACACACACGCACAAATGTGCACACACACACACACGAACACACACATACAGGCACACACACACACACACAGTACACAAAATCACACACACACACAAAGAACACAACATCTCACACACACACACACAACCACACACACAAAGAACACATCACACATACATACACACACACACACATACAAAGAACACATCACACATACACACACACACAAAGAACACATCACACACACACACACACACACACACACACACACACACACACACACACACACACACACACACATACACACACACACACAATGTTGCTCAGCTGTTGACTCTGATAGGATATCACACCTGAAGACACAACATTTCAAAACATCAGGTAAATGCTCAGCCACCAATCTTGACAGCACTTCTGTGGAAAGAAAATTCTAAAACATCACAATAGTGCTCAGTCAAAACTCTGATATTGTTATTGTTATTGTTGTCCCTCTAGAAAATGTCAAGGACTTTAAATATTTAGGTTCAGTCAAGACACACGATGGAACATGCTCAAAAGACATAAAGATGAGAATTGGAATGGCCAAGAACAGTATGGTTCAATTGAACAATATTTGGAAAGACCACAGCATAACAGCAGACCTTAAGATAAAACTCTTAAAATGTCTTGTCTGGCCAGTGATGTTATACGGCTGCGAGGCATGGACAATGAAGAAAGAGGATGAAAGACGAGTGGAAGCAGCAGAGCTGTGGTTTTACCGAAGACTGCTGAGGGTCAAATGGACGGATAGGCGCTCAAATGAAAGCATACTGAATGAGTTGGGTACTACACGCAAGCTCCTAGTACTCATACAACGGAGGAGACTGAAATATGTTGGACACGCAATCCGTAATGAGAGAACAGACTTGATGTCCACTGTCCTCCAAGGTAAAGTGGAAGGAAAGAGAAACAGAGGACGGCCACCTGCATCACTTGCTAGAAACATCACAAACATCAGTGGCAGGAAACTCCAGGAGGTGGTCAGACTTAGCCAAGATCGAGAGTGCTGGAGGCAACTTGTGAGGACATGTGCAGCGGCCAACACTGTTCCCGGTGACGCCGACAGGTGACAGGTGATTGTTGTTTAAAGCCCAGCCGTCTGGGTACAGCCATATCAGGGCTATAACCGCTTCAAAACAAACAAAACTTCAACAGGGAAAAAAAAATTCAGTACACACATCAACACATTTGCGTACATAATCCAAGGACATGCCCCAGGCTTTGACCAATCCGTCCAATTTATCGCACAGAGGATTTTAAAAAAAAAACACCTGAATACAAATTCAAGCATACCCAAGGGCACCAAAACATACATATATATGTATATGTATTACATATATATATCTAAACGGGCATAAATTACCTAAAATTGCTTCCGCATATCTCTCCTCCCTAGAGCCAAAAATGCACTTAATACATGTAACCAATTATCAGTTCAAAGAATAAGTATGTAAGACTTCATCGAACATATACAGGTAAATGGACCAGCAAGGCAGAAAATGATAGGAAGAAACGATAGAAAGAAAAGGAACAAGGCAGAAACAGAGTGACAGAAAAGAGATTTCTAGCACAGAATTTCCAGAAGATGGGGATACTATTTATACTGAAAGAGCCCTCGGTATCCCCATGGAGGGAGTACTCAAAATCACCACTGCACATGCGAACACACACACACACACACGTGCGCATGCATACACGCATACATGTCCACATACACACATACATGTCTGCAAACACATACAGTGTCCAGAGTCCTTACCTCTGTGCAAAACATCACCACGTTCGTTATCTTGATAAAGCATCCCCTGTAGAAATAAACATACAACATGTTACAAACAAATCCAAATGTAAACACACACACACACACACACACATACAGGCACACGCACACGCACGCACACACACACACACACACACACAACACACACACACACACACACACACACACACACACGCACACACACAAGCCACACCACACACACAGACACACACAGAACACAACATCACACACAGAACACAACATCACACACACACACACACACATAAGACACACGTCACAACATGGCGACAGGGCACAACTAAATATTTTCTCTGCTGCATGCATCCACGCTAAAATACAGTCACGACTAAAACAAGACGTCTCCGGTCGGCATCCTGCGCTACGAAAGAGTCATCTGCCTGCGTGTCTGACGATAACGCCAACAACATCACTGGTGGAAGCAAGAGATCCATGAACGCTGCGAAGGCTGTCACCGCTTCACCTGTAGCGAAGACTGAGAAGAGGAGAACCGACCTCGGCCCAGGGACAGATTTCCGCAGCGACTCCATCAGTGAGTTAAAATCGTTGGTACTCGCGATGTCCGACCGGATTCTGTCCTTAGAGAAACTTGTTAGTGACCATGTACAAGAGATGGGCAGTGGGGCACTTTCAAGTGGAAGGATGCCGCCGGTCTGTGTGTCGGTTGGGACACAAACAGACCCCAACCACACAGACAAACCACGTCCGTCACCGCTGCCCATCTCTTATGCAGAGGCAGCTAAACGGGCGACTACAACATCAGTCACCCCACCACCAACATTTGCAACTCCACCAAACCTTACAAAAACATCAAAATCAACAAAACAACGATCAAACAAATCTAACGACATGGGGAACAAAATCACGCGCAAGGAAAATGACGTCAAGCCGATGACGAAAAAGATAGCAAAACACATGGACGGGAAAGCTGCATCTCGCGTCACATCCAAAAACACACAAAAAGAAAAAGTCAACACTGCTCTACCATCAGTTCTTCTTCTACACGACACAATATTAAATGGTGTTTATGGTCACAGACTTGGTAATTCATATGGTTTCACTGTTGAAACAAAGAAAACTACTTCTATAGACAACATTTCTCAGTTCCTGAAAAAATCCTCTACCGCTCAATTTGATTGTTTTGTCATACATTGTGGACTGTTCGATTTGAAGATCAGTGAACCCGGAATTGTCTCTGAAAAACTAATGAAAGCCGTGGACGAGATTATGACAACATATCCCAAGAGCAAAATTATCCTTAGCAAAACAGCCCCAGTGAAAGACAAGGTCCTTCAAATAAAAATAGATCTCCTGAACGCCCTGCTTCACTCTGAGCTGTATGGTCGTAACAACATCTCCTCCTTGGATCATGGCAATTTGAAGTCCAAATTCAACCCTACTTTCAAGGACACTGTACATCCCAATCGACATGGCTCTTCCATCCTTGCCAGGAAATCGGCAGACATGTCAACAGTGTCCTCTGGGAGTCACAAAAGCGGAAACCTCGTCATCCAAGCAGGAAGTCTCAAAACTACGCGTTCACCACCTATAACACTAGTTATGATCCATTCTATTATTCAGGAACATCCCATGTCAATCGGTCTCAGTGTCCATGGTGGAATGGTAACATCTCCAGTCATAATTATTTCCATCCATTGAGAGATTTTTGTGATTGGTGATCCTGTATTTAAGTAGTGAATGCACCAGCGTCAACCTGCATATAGTAGCGACTTTCTTCTATTGGTTTTTACTGTCGCTTATACTATAGGCTAGGTGTTCATAGGTGTGTTTCCTTTCGCCAAAGTTATCTTCATCTTGATTTTATTTTCGTTTAATTTTTTTGTTTCTTCATATATGTAATTATCTACTATTGGTTTTGGGTAGTTATGCAAGTCAAAAATCAACATAACACTGGTTTTTCTGTTCTTCAATGGAACAGTCGATTAGTGAATATTAATCATCCTCATCTTCAACAATATTTATCCGTAAATAAGCATCATATTGTTGCCTTACAGTCACTGAATGTGGCAAATTGTAAATTACCTAAGTTAGAAGATTATCACTTTCCTCCAGTGACACACGTCTGTGACAATAACTCAAAGATTTATGCAGCCGTTTATGTACGCAAAGACGTGGATTATAAAATCATTCCGCCTCCTGTGCCAAAGGGCACTGACGGTGTTTATTGCGTGGCTGTGAAAGTGAAGATTAACTCTGTGTCATCTATAAACATACTTTCTGTGTATTATCCACGTGGGCCTAATAGTGAAAATAGTGACTGGCTACGGACTTTAGACAACAATGCGAAATGGTTGATCACGGGGGATTTTAATGCCCATTCTCCATTTTGGGATAAGGACTGTCACTATGTATCTAACAATAGTAAAGCTATTAAATGTGCTCTTGGGGTACCGGTGTATACAAAAACACAAGAAGTATATAAAACAGCCAGCATCCTTCCCTTGGAAGACTGGAGGAAGTTAACTGCTAAATATATAGTTAGAGCAAATGCAGTAGCTAATTATGCCAGTACGGAACTTAAAATTCGGTCTGACATCCATTTCCCCAAGAGAGCAAGAACAATAAAGTCACAAGAAACAATATCCACTTACACAAATGAGCTCTTCAAACTTTCTCACGTATTACCTAACAAAGTTTCACATAAAATGATATGTTGTCCTCTACCCCCCTGGGAACTGTCCAATGCTATTTTTGATATCACCTACACTGATACTGACCTGACAAAAGATATTAATCCACACTTGTTAGCAATTGATGTTCTGTCACATCTACACAAAAAATATTCACATTACTTAAAAATCTTTACAGATGGCTCTGTTCTAGATGATGGTAAAGCAGGCGCTGGTTTTCTAATTCCTAAATTCAAAGTAGAAAAGGCTTACTCTTTAGGACAGGGACATTCAATCTTCACTTCTGAATTAGTTGCCATCCTAATGGCACTGAAATATATAGTAGATCTACCCATAACTTTGTTTAGTATCATATTATGTGTAGATTCGAAATCTGCATTACAATCCTTAAAATGTTGCAAACATAAAGTAAATAGTTCGTTAATATTTGAGAAAAAATTTCTAATCATTGTTTAATAACAAATAATACACAGGTTACTTTTTGTTGGATCCCATCACACTGTGGTATCCTTTTTAACGATCGGGTCGACAGAATAGCAAAAAATGCAGCAATGAATAGGGCTGGCAGTACTAAACTTGATTTACCACTCTCTGAACATGAAATGAATGCTATGTTAGAAAACAAAGTAAAAGCGCAATGTGACCTTCGCCCCTTCTCGGTAAATTACCAGGGTTTTACAAGACAAGAGATAACTTTAGCTTACAGATTAACTCTCAATTCACTTCGAACTAAATTTAGTAAAACCATCAAATGTATCTGTGGTGATTTTATAACAGTTGATCACCTTTTGTGTTGTCAGCGAATGTGACCTTATTTCCCTACAGTTCAGTTCATATTGCTTATAGCCCAGCCAACTACTAGAGCCATATACCACCTACAGTGTGCTGGACCCTGGGTGTCCATCACAACATACACAGCACCAGACTCTTTGCTGATCCAAAACTGAAACCAACATTCTATCTTTTCATGGCCAAGACATTTTGGAACAAAACAAAATCTGCTGTCAGCATTCTGTGATCCAATTAAAGAGTCCATCCATATCTCTTCGTTTTCAAGCACAGACCTCCCACTCTGTTCAACAGATTGCTGTCAGGCTGAATTCCAAGACAAAATAAAACTATAAAGATCCATCCATAAATCACTGAAATCCAAGCAAAAAACTGTGAAGATCCATCCATAAATCACTGAAATCCATGAAAAATGAAATAATAATAATAATAATGTTTATTTATATAGCGCATATTCCATGCAAACATGCTCACCAGCGCTTTACATTTCGCAAAACAAAAAATGTTCACAACTACGTATACAATGAGAAAACCACCACCATCAAAGCTACACAAGTAAGAAGATACATCAAAAACCACAGAATATTCAAGTTCAAACACTGACTTACGCAATGAAACAACAACAGACCTTTCGTAATAATAATAATAATAATGAGCATTTATATAGCGCACAGTCCAAAAATTGCTTCTGGCGCTTTACAAGTACACACACACACACACACACACACACACACACACACACACACACACACGCACGCGCGCGCGCACGCACACACACACACAAACACACACACACACAACATACACGATCGCAGGTTGTCAATATCATAAGCATAAAGAAGAAGCACCACGAAGAGGAGAAGTCAGCACGAGAACAAAGGTGACTGCCCGCGTTCAAGCAAACAGGAACCAGAAAAAAAACCATGAAAGGAGAATAAGAATGTGTATTTATTACAAGTCTTGTCTTGTTGCAATAAAAACGCATTCTTATTCTTCTTTCGTGTTATTTTTTCTGGTTCCAAGAAAAAATGGTTTTAAAAAGAGTTACTTGAAAATGAGGTAACTCCAGTGGAAATGACAAATTGACGTGAAAAAGAATCACTAATAAGAGGACAGTATATTTCTTTTTCAGATCAGTTTAGAAAAAAGAAATTATCTTCTTACTAAGTAACGTAACTCTTGAGAGTCACGGAGTTATCTCCCATGTGGAATTTCTCAAACCCAACACAGTTTGCGCTACCCATTCAGCTAGCATAGACTCAGCCACAAAGCATAAAGTGGTAAGCTCAGAACATTCTCCCTGCTTCCCTCTTGTTTTCTTTGGTATATGTTCTTACTGTTATTGTTATTTTTGTGTAAAGTCCGGCCAGCTGCGTACAGCCATATCAGGGCTATGACCCTTTCAAAACATATACAGTATTTCAACAGGAAAAAAGAACTGATGTGTATACATATCAATGTATTCGTGCACATAATCAAAGGAGATGGCACTGTTGTTGGCCACTCCATCCAATTTACCACACAGGGGATTTAAAAATATACCTGAATACCAATTTAAGCATAACTAAGGACACTAAAACAGACATAAAAACGGATCTGAATTACCTGAAATTGCTTCCGCATATCTCGTTTACCTACAGCCAAAAAGAGCACTTGATACATGTAACCAATCCTAAATCCTAAGAGAAAGTTTGGAGGACTCAATCGAACATTCCTTGGTGAATTGACCAGCAAGGCAGAAAATGATAGGAAGAAATCACAGAACACAAATGAACAAGGCAGAAAATACAGAGTTAAACAAAAGAGGAAATATTTAGCACAGAATTTCCAGAAGGTTGGGATACCATTTATCCTGACAGAGCCCTTGGCATCCCCACGGGAGCGGGGGGATGAAAAATTGTCATGAAAAAGAATTCCTGATAACAGCACAGTGCATTTCTTTTTCATATCAATTTTCAAAAAAAAGGATGTAAAGTTGGGGTTCACGCTGATATTACTTTTAGCCCAACCGACTACTAGAGCCATGTCAGGGCTAATGCCACGTCAAAAAAAATATGTGAAGTATCTTGAATCTGAGCCCATACACCAATGAGAACTGGTTGTGGTCTAAACACAATGAACCAGTCAACAGCTGTCTTTAATCATGGCCACTGATAAGTCAAGTGTCTGATCTAACACTTGAAATTTAACCACTTTTGTCAGCTGTCCATGAACACACACTTTGACAAAACAAATCAATCCATAAACAAGTAAGATAACTGACACGTGTGTACAGACACCCATAGTCTCCCTTGGTCAATTGTACACTTGTGTATTTTCTTTCAGTTTTATATCAACATCTCTCAGATTCCCGCACACTCCTATTTCAACTTTTGAGGATGGATGGGGGATACTACTACTACTACTAGCAGTAGTAGTAGTAATAGTAGTAGTAGAAGTAGTAGTGGTAGTAGTAGAAGTAGTAGTGACGATAACGATAATAATACTTATAAAGAAAATGGTGATGATAAAGATGAGATGATCATGACGATGATGATGATAATAATAATGATGATATAGACTCTCTCTCCCACTAACACTATAAGTCCATCAGATTCATGCTGATATGAAAACTTACACGCAGCATAATAATAATAATAACTGTCATCATATAATGGTGATGATGATGAGGAGGAGGAGGACGATACTACTACTACAACTACTAATAATAATAATGATGATGATACTAAGGACACAGACTCACACACACATACAACACACACACACACACACACACACACACACACACACAACACACACACACACACACACACACACACACACAGCCACGTAAATCATGGTCAAACACACAGCCACACACACACAATGGCCACACACACACACACACACACACACACACACACACATGCACAAACCATGGCCAAACACACAGGCACACGTGTACACAATCATCACACACACACACACACACACACACACACACGCGCGCGCGCGCGCGCGCGCGCACACACACACACACACACAATGGCCAAACACACAGGCACACGTGTACACAAACATCACACACACACACACACACACACACACTCACACGCAAACACATACACGCGCGCATGCACACACACACACACACACAAACATACACACTCATAAAACATGATCCAGTTACCAGTCTTCATTCTGACATCAGAAAACAATAATTATTTAACCCCACAACTTTGTAAAGACAGACAAATACGGTTTCAACCTCCACAAGTAAAACTCTTTGCTGATCAAGAACTGAAACCAACATTCCGGCTTCTAGAGGCTGAGACAAAATACTGTAAATATCCATCCATAAACCAATGAGATTCGAGAAAAAAAACAACTGAAGATCAATCCATGAACTACTGATATCCTACAAAAATGTTGTAAAAGACATTTATTTAAATTGAGTAATTGCAGTTGAACTGAGAAACCGGCATCAAAAGATTTCCTAAGAAGAGCAAAGTGAATTTCTTTTTCATATCAATTTAGGAAAAGTAAATTATCTTCTTAATGTTATTGTTATTGTTGTGTAAAGCCCAGCCAACTGCGTACAGACATATCAGGGCTGTAACCCTTTCAAAACATATACAATACTTCAACTGGAAAAGAATTGAAAAGAAAATTAAGTGTACACATCAATGCATTTACGCACATAATCTAAGGCCAAAACGAGCCAAAATTTCCGAAGACTGCTTCAGCATATCTCGTTTTCCCACAGACAAAAAAGCCTCAGTTTCAGTGTCAGTTAAAAAGCACTTACTTCTGATCATCAATCCTAAGAGAAAGTATAGAAGACTTTATCTAACACATACGGGTGAATGGACCAGCAAAACAGAAAATGATAGGAAGAAATGACAGAACACAAGTGAATAAGGCAGAAAATACAGAATGACAGAAAAGAGGAAATTTCTAGCACAGAATTTCCAGAAGGTGGGGATTCTATTTATACCGAAAAAGATCTTGGCATCCCAAAGGGGAATGAAAAATTGACATGAAAAAGAATTCTTCAAAACAACATGGTGCATTTCTTTTTCATATCAATTTTAAAAAAAAGGATGTAAAGTTCCATTTTACGTTGATATTACTTTTAGCCCAACCGACTACTACAGCCATATCAGGGCTAACACCACGTCAAACAATATGTGAAGTATCTTGAATCTGAGCCCACACACCAACGAGAACTGGTTGTGATCTAAACACAATGAACCATTCAACAGCTGTCTTTAATCATGGCCACTGATAAGTCAAGTGTCTGATCTAACACTTGACATTTAACCACTTTTGTCAGCTTGATGGGGGATACTACTACTACTGCTACTAGTCGTAGTTTAGTAGTAGTAGTAGTAGTAGTAGTAGAAGAAGCAGCAGTAGTAGTAGTAGTAGTAGTAGAAGCAGTAGTAGTAGTAGTAGTAATAGTAACAATAATAATAATAATGAAGATGGTGATGATAAAGATTGTTATTGTTATTGTTGTTTAAAGCCCAGCCGACTGCGTAGAGCCATATCAATAGTATAACCGCTTCGAAACACACAAAACTTCAACAGGAAAAAAAAGAAAAGAAAATTAAGTACGCATATCAATGCATTCGCGCACATAATCTAAGGACATGCCCCCAGCGTAGGACCATTCCGTCCGATTTATCGCACAGGGGAGATTTAAAAAACACACCTGAATACAAATATAAGCATACATAAGGACACCAAAACATATATAAGAACAGGCATAAATTACGTAAAATTGCTTCCGCATATCTCACCTCCTTAGAGATAAAAATACGCTTAATACATAAACCCAATTATCAATCCGAAGAAAAAGTACATAAGACTTTATCGAACAAATACAGATGAATGGACCATTAAGGCAGAAAATGACAAGTAGAAATGACAGAAAGCAAAGCAATAAGGCAGAAACAAAGAGAGTGACAGAAAAGTGGAAATTTCTAGCACAGAATTTCCAGAAGGTGGGGATACTACTTATACTGAAAGAGCCCCCGACAACCCAACAGGGGGATGATAAAGATGAAGATGATGATGATGATAATTATAATAATGATGACACAGACTCTCTCTCCTACTAACACTACAATGCAAAGTCCATCAGATTAATGCTGACATGAAACCTTTCACACAGCATAATATTAATAATCAGTCATCATCATATGATGATGAGGAGAAGGACGACAATACTGCTACTAATACAACTACTACTACTTCTACTATTACGAAGAAGAAGAAGAAAAAAAGAATAGGAGAAGAAGAAGAAGAAGAAGACGACGAATAAGTAGAAGAAGAAGAAGTAGAAGAAGAAGAAGAAGAAGAAGACGATGACGAATAAGTATAAGAAGAAGAAGAATGTAATGATGATGATGAAAATGATTATGCTAAGGATACAGACTCACACAGACACACGCGTATACAGCCACGTAAACCATGGTGAAACACACAGCCATACACACGAACTATGGCCAAACACACACACGCACACACACACACACACACACACACACACACACACACACACACACACACACACACACACACACACACACACACACAGCCACGTAAAATGGTCAAACACACTGACACACACACACAAACACAAACCATGGCTAAACACACAAACATACACACACACACACACACACACACACACACACACACACACACACACACATACATGCACACACACACACAAAAAGAAAAAAACCTCGTGCGCTTGCACGCCCATGTATAGGAAAGCAAACCATGGCCAAACACACACACACACACACACACACCATGGTCAAACACACATGCACACGTGTACACAAACACGACACACGCACACACACGCACACACACGCACACACACACACGCACATACACACACACACACACACACACACACACACACACAAACATACACATTCATAAAAGAGAAGGTCAAGTGACCAGTCTTCATTCTGACATCAGCAAACAATAATTATTTAACCCCACAACTTATTGAAGACAGACAAACACATTTTCAACCTCTACAAGTAAAACTCTTTGCTGATCAACAACTGAAACCAACATTCCGGCTTCGAGAGGCTGAGACAAAATACTGTAAACATCCATCCATAAACCATTGAGATTCCAGAAAAAAACTGAAGATCCATCCATGAACTACTGATAGCCAACAAAAATGTTTTAAAAGACTTATTTAAATTGAGTAATTGCAGTTGAACTGAGAAACTGGCATCGAAAGATTTCCTAAGAAGAGCAAAGTGAATTTCTTTTTCATATCAATTTAGGAAAAGTAAATTATCTTCTTACTGTTATTGTTATTGTTGTGTAAAGCCCAGCCAACTGCGTACAGCCATATCAGGGCTGTAACCCTTTCAAAACATATACAATACTTCAACTGGAAAAGAATGGAAAAGAAAAGTAAGTGTACACATCAATGCATTTACGCAGATAATCTAAGGCCAAAACGGGCCAAAACGAGCCAACATTTCCTAAAATCGCTTCCGCATATCTCGTTTCCCTAAGGACAAAAAAGTTTCAGTTTCAATTAAAAAGCACTATTTCTGATTATCAATCCTAAGCGAAAGTATGGAAGACTTTATCTAACACATACAGGTGAACGGACCAGCAAGACAGAAGATGATAGGAAGTAATGACAGAACACAAATGAATAAGGCAGAACATAGAAAGTGACAGAAAAGAGGAAATTTCTAGCACAGAATTTCCAGGTGGGGATGCTATTTGTACAAAAAAAACAACAACCGGCATCCCCACAGGGGAATGGAAAAATTGACATGAAAAAGAATTCTTCACAACAGCATAGTGCATTTCTTTTTCATATCAATTTTATATATAAAAAAGGATATAAAGTTGGGGTTCACGTTGATATCACTTTTAGCCCAACCGACTACTAGAGCCATATCAGGGCTAACACCACGTCACAAATATATGTGAAGTATCTTGAATCTGAGCCCACACACCAATGAGAACTGGTTGTGGTCTAAACACAATGAACCATTCAACAGCTGTCTTTAATCATGGCCACTGATAAGTCAAGTGTCTGATCTAACACTTAACATTCAACCGCTTTTGTCAGCTGTCCATGAACACACACGTTGACAAAACAAATCAATCCATAAACAAGTAAGATAACTGACACGTGTGTACAGACACACATAGTCTCCCTTGGTCAATTGTATACTAGTGTATTTTTTTCAATTTTATATCAACCTCTCTCAGATACCCACACACTCCTATTTCAACATTTGAGAATGGATGGGGGATACTACTACTACTACTACTTGTAGTAATAGTAGTAGTAGTAACGATAACAATTAAAATGGTGATGATGAAGATGATGATGATGATGATAATATGATGATGATGATGATGATGATATAGACTCTCTCCCACTAACACTGTAATGCAACGTCCATTAGATTCATATTGATATGAAAACTTACACACAGCATAATAACAGTCATCATCTAATGAGGAGGAGGAGGAGGAGGACGATACTCCTCCTCCTCCTACTACTACTAATAATAACAAAAATGATGATGATGATGATGATGATGATACTAAGGATACAGACTCTCTCTCTCTCTCTCACCCACACACACACACACACAGCCACATAAATCATGGTCAAACACACAGACACACATGTAAACACACACACCAAAAAAAAAAAAAAAGCTTGCACACGCACGCACGCGTACAGCCGCACAAACCATGGTCAAGCACACAGCCACACACACACACACACACACACACACACACACACGCAAACTATGGCCAAACACAGGCACACATGCACGCACACACACACAATCCATGGCCAACCACAGGCACACACACACACACACACACACACACACACACACACACCATGGCCAAACATACAGGCACACATGTACACAAACACAACACACACATGCACACACAAACCATGGCCAAACACACAGGCACATGTGTACACAATCACCACACACACACACACACACACACACACACACATATATATATATATATATATATATATATTATATATATATATACACACACACACAGAGTTTCAGTTTCAGTTAGAAAGCACTTACATCTAATCATCAATCCCTAAGACAAAGTATGGAAGACTTCATCGAACACATACAGGTGAATGGACCAGCAAGGCAGAAAATGATAGGAAGTAATGACAGAACACAGACGAATAAGGCAGAACATAGAAAGTAACAGAAAAGAGGACATTTCTAGCACAGAATTTCCACAACATGGGGATTCTATTTATACCAAAAAGCCCCTGGCAGCCCCACAGGGGAATGAAAACGTGACATGAAAAAAGAATTCTTCACAACAGCACAGTGCATTTCTTTTTTATATCAATTTTATATAAAAAAATTATGTAAATTTCGAGTTCATGTTGATATTACTTTTAGCCCAACCAACTACTAGAGCCATATCAAGGCTAACACCACGTCACAAATATATGTGAAGTATCTTGAATCTGAGCCCATACACCAATGAGAACTGGTTGTGGTCTAAACACAATGAACCATTCAACAGCTGTCTTTAATCATGGCCACTGATAAGTCAAGTGTCTGATCTAACACTTGACATTTAACCGCTTTTGTCAGTTGGATGGGGGATACTACTAGTACTACAACAGCTACTACTAGTACTACTACTACTAGTAGTAGTAGAAGTAGTAGTAATAGTAATAGTAACAATAATAATGATGATGATGATAATTATGATAATGATGACACAGACCCACTCTCCTACTAACACTACAATGCAAAGTCCATCAGATTAATGCTGATCTAAATACTTTCACACAGCATAATGTTACTAATCAGTCATCATCTTATGATGATGAGGACGACAACGACGACGACGATACTACTAGTACTACTACTACTACTACGAAGAATAGGAGAAGGAGGAGAAGAAGAAGAAGAATGTAATGATGATGTACTAAGGATAAAGACTCACACAGGCACACACGTATACAGCCACGTAAACCATGGTGAAACACACAGTGACACACACCCACACACACACAGCACAGTGCATTTCTCTTTCATATCAATTTTATAAAAAAAAAATGTACAGTTCGGGTTCACGTTGATATCACTTTTAGCCCAACCGACTACTAGAGCCATATCAGGGCTAACACCACGTCACAAAAATATATGAAGTATCTTGAATCTGAGCCCATACACCAATGAGAACTGGTTGTGGTCTAAACACAATGAACCATTCAACAGCTGCCTTTAATCATGGCCACCGATATGTGTCTGATCTATCACTTTACATTCAACCACTTTTGTCAGCTGTCCCTGAACACACACGTTGACAAAACAAATCAATCCATAAACAAGTAAGACAACTGACACCTGTGTACAGACACACATAGTCTCCCTTGGTCAATTGTACACTTGTGTATTTTCTTTCAATTTTATATCAACCTGTCTCAAATACCCACACACTCCTATTTCAACTTCTGAGAATGGATGGGGGATATTACTACTACTACTACTAGTAGTAGTAGTAGTAGTAGTAGTAGTAGTAGTAGCAGCAGTAATAGTAGTAGTAATGCTATAATAATAACGATAATGAAGATTAAATGATGAAGATGAAGATGATTATTATCATAATATTGGTGATATAGACTCTCTCCCACTAACACTATGATGCAAAGTCCATCAGATTCATGCTGATATGAAAACTTACACACAGCATAACAATAACTGTCATCATCTAATGAGGAGGACGATACTACTACTACTACTACTAATAATGATAATGATGATGACGATGATGATATTAAGAATGCAGACACACACACACACACACACACACACACACACACACACACACACACACACACACACACACACACACACACACACGCATACACGTAAACCATGGTCAAACACACAGCGACACACACAAACACACAAAACCATGGTGACACACACACACACACGCGCGCCTGCGCGCGCGCATGCGTACAGCCACAAAAAAGCATGGTCAAAACACACAAGCACAAGAGTTTCAGTTAAAAAGCACTTACTTCTAATCATCAATCTTAAGAGAAAGTACGCAAGACTTTATCGAACACGTACAGGTGAATGGATCAGACAGGCAAAAATGATAGGAAGTAATGACAGAACACTAAACAGTAAGGCAGAAAACAGAAAGTGAAAATTTCTAGCACAGAATTTCCAGAAGATTGGGATACTATTTATACCGAAAAAGCCCCCAGAATCCCCACAGTGGAATGAAAAATTGACATGAAAAAGAATTCTTCACAAGAGCACAATGCATTTCTTTTTCATATCAATTTCATAAAAAAAAGGATGTAAAGTTAGGGTTCACGTTGATATCACTGTTAGCCCAACCGACTACTAGAGCCATATCAGGGCTAACAACACGTCAAAAAATATGTGAAGTATCTTGAATCTGAACCCATACACCAACACAATGAACCATTCAACAGCTGTCTTTAATCATGGCCACTGATAAGTCAAGTGTCTGATCTAACACTTGACATTCAACCGTTTTTCTCAGCTGTCCATGAACACACACGTTGACGAAACAAATCAATCCATAAACAAGTAAGATAACTGAAACGTGTGTACAGACACACATAGTCTCCCTTGGTCAATTGTACACATGTGGGTTTTTTTTTCAATTTTATATCAACCTCTCTCAGATACCCACACACTCCTATTGGAACTTTTGGGAATGGATAGGGGATACTAATAAGACTACTGCTGCTACTACTAGTAGTAGTAGTGGTAGAAGTAGTAGTAGTAGTAGTAGTAGTAGTGACAATAACGGTAATAATACTAATAAAGAAAATGGTGATGATAATGATGAGATGATCATGATGATGATGATGATAATAATGATGATATAAACTCTCTCTCCCACTAACACCGAAGAAAAAGTACGAAAGACTTTATCAAAAAAATACAGGTGAATGGACCATTAAGGCAGAAAATAAGTAGAAATGACAGAAAGCAAGGCAAACGGCAGAAACAAAGTGAGTGACAGAAAAGAGGAAATTTCTAGCACAGAATTTCCAGAACGTGGGGGTACTATTTATACTGAAAGAGTCCCCGGCAACCCAACGGGCGGGGGGGGGGGGGGGGAGGGGGGATGCACTTAATACATGTACCCAATCATCAATCTTAAGAAAAAGTACGCAAGACTTTACTGAACACATACAGGTGAATGGACCAGCAAGGTAGAAACTGATAGGTAGAAATGACAGAAAGCAAAGGAACAAGGCAGAAACAAAGAGAGTGACAGAAAAGAGGAAATTTCTAGCACAGAATTTTCATAAGGTGGGGATACTACTTCTACTGAAAGAGCCCTTGGTATCCCCACGGGGGAGAGGGGGGAGGAGAGGCATCCATAGCTCTTCTTTTTCAAAGAGAACTGCTGTTCTATTCAACAGCTTGCTGTCAAGCTGAATTCCGAGAAAAAAAAATGGTAAGATCCATCCATAAACCAATGACATCCAAGAAAAAAAAAACTGTGAAGATCTATTCATAAATCCTTTTCGATTCAATTCATATTGCTTATAGCCCAGCCGACCACTAGAGCCATATCAGGGCAAAAAAAAGAACCCGTTAAGATAAAAACCAGATAAAAAACATGCTCACCGTCAACCTTGCAAATCTAAAATGCCATTAAAGAAATACACGTAAAATTACATCAAGTGAAATCTACTGATCTCTTGTAAAAACTGGAATATTGCATCAGGAGGGACGTCTTCATGAACCCTTGAAATCCAAGAAAGAACTTGCTTGAAAATAAGTAACTGCAGGTGAACTGAGAAATTGACATCAAAAGAATTCTTAAGAAGAGCATAGCAATTCAAAAAGGTGACTAAAGTATCTTCTTACTGTTGTTGATATTTTTGTTTAAAGCCCAGACAACTGCGTACAGCCATATCAGGGCTATAACCCTTTCAAAACATATACAATATTTCAACAGGAAAAAAGAAAAGGAAAAGAAAATTAAATACACATATCTTGCATTCGTGCACATAATCTAAGGAGATGCCCCTGGCGTTGACCACTCTGTCCAATTTATCACACAGGGGATTTTATTCTTATTGATGTTTTTTGTTCAAAGCCCAGCCAACTGTGTATATCCATATCAGGGCTATAACCTTTTCAAAACATGTACAATACTTCAACAGGAAAAAAACGAAAAGAAAATTAAATACACATACCAATGCATTCACACAGATAATCTAAGGAGATGCCCTGTTGTTGATCACTGTCCAATTGATCACGCAGGGGATCAAAAAAGACATACATGAATACAATGTTAAACATAACTAAGGACTCTAAAACGTATATATAAACAGGCTTAAATTACATAACTGCTTTTGCATATCTCGTTTCCCTTGGGACAAAAATACACCTAAAAAGTACACAATTATCTATCCTAAGAAAAAGTATGTAAGATTTTATCAAACACATACAGATGAATGAACCAGCAAGACAGAAAATGACTAGAAGAAATGACAGAAAGCAAAGGAACAAGGCAGAAACGACGAGAATGGCAGAAAAGAGGAAATTTCTGGCACAAAATTTCCAGAAGGTGGGAATATTAGTTATACTGAAAGAGTCCCCAGCATCCCCATGGGGGGTCGTGGGGTAAATAACAACAACAATAACGACAACATTAATAATGATGATGATGATGATAACAATGATAATTATATTGATAATGATAATGATAAAAATAACAATAATAATAATGATATAACACTAGCAATAAGTAATAATAATGATTTGACTATACCCCGCTAACACTGTAATGTAAAGTCCGTCAGATTCATGCCGACATGAAAACTGACACACAGCATAATATTAGTAATAATAATAATCATCATCATCACCATCATCATCTGATGATAATAATGAGGAGGAGGAGAAGAATAGTATTGATTAGAAGATAAAGCAGAAGAAGACGAAGAAGAAAACCCAAAATATTACTAATGCTGTAGACTCTCTCCCCACTAACACCATAATTTTAAGTCCACCAGTTTCATACTGTTATGAAAACTGACACACAGCCCTAATAGCTTCAATTCAGTTCAGTTCATATTGATTATAGCCCAGCCGACTACTAGAGCCATATCAGGGCTAACACAACGTCAAAAAAACGACAACCAGGTTAGGATAAAAGACAACAGTTAAAAACCATGCTCACCGTTAGCCTTGCAAGTCTAAAATGCAATTAAAGAAAAACAGACATAAAATCAGATCAGGTGAAATCTGTTGTTCTCTTGTGAAAACTGGAAAACTGCCATAATAGCTTCTGAAGGGACTTCACTATCATAGAAAAAAGGAGGACTGAAGGAAACACACACATACACACACACACACTTACACACACACAAACAAACACACATACACACACAAACACACAAACATAAACACACACACACACACACACACACACACACACACACACACACACACACACTGTGTAATATTGTAAAAATAAAATTCACCCCACACACACACACACACCACCACCACCACCACCACCACCACCACCACCACCACCACCACCACCACCACCACCACCACCACCACACAACAACAACAACAAACAACAAACAACACACACACACACACACACACACACACAACAACAACAACAAAACACACACACACACACAAACACTGTGTAATGTTGTAAAAATAAAATTCACACACATTGACATTAAAACAAATAAGCAAACAGGAGACGGAGAGAGAGAGAGAGAACACTATGCAATATTCACAACATTCCCACTACTATTAAAAATAATACCCCCTCTCCCCAAAATCTAAAGCAACATCCAAAAATCACGTGCGCGCGCACGCACGCACACACACACACACACACACACACACACACACACACACACACACACACACACACACACACACACACATAGTGAAATACTGGAGAGAAAAAAGAAAATATTGCAGACACACATACACACACGTGCACACGCAAGCACACACACACATACACACGCACACACACACAGTGAAATATTAAAAAGAAAATAATTCACATACAAACACGCACACACACACACACACACACACACACACACACACACACACGCACACACACACATACACACGCACACACACACACACTCAGGGACTGGTACACACACACACAATGGACTGGCACAAACACACACACACACATGGACTGGTACACACACACACACACACACACACACACACACACACACACACACACACACACACACTGAAATATTACCATTATTATTATTATTACTATAAGAGCTTAGAGCCTGATTGTGCACAGCCATGTTAGGGCTACAACCATCTCAAGGACAAGGCCTTGCTGACCATAATAATGCATTCGACTATATAACTTACACAAGCAAAGCCAGAACAAGATTGAGGCAGCCTAGATGTGGTTTCTAAGAATGTTGAGAGTTCCATGGACAGCAAAGAAAACAAACGAGACAGTCTTGATGGAGGCAGACACAAGAAGATCATTCATAAGGAAGATTAGCAAAAGACAGGCAACATTTACAGGCCATTCTATGAGGAAAAGGGAACTGGAGCACCTGGTCACAACAGGAAAGCTGGAGGGAAAAGAGAGCACCAGGTAGACCCTGGCAGAAAGTATTGGACGGACTTGCAGAGTGGCTGAGGACGGAGAGGGTGGAAAATGTGCTTGCAGCATCAAGGGACAGATACGTATGGAGGGCCATGATCGCCAACGCCATGTGGCAAGGCACTTGATGATGATGATGAATCCAAGGACAAACCCCTGGCGTTGACTATTCTGTCACTTGTTTTCACCAAAGGGGGCTTGTTACTGTTATTGTTACTGTTGTTTAAAGCCCAGCCGACTGCGTAGAGCCATATCAGGGCTATAACAGCTTCAAAACGAATAAAACTTCAACAGGAAAAACAAAGGAAAAGAAATCCAAGACAAGTGCGACTGCCCGCGCCCAAGCAAACAGGAACCAGAAGAACAAGCAAACCAAAGTGAACGCGTATTCAACACAACAAGACAAGACAAGCGCAAATTTTCGGCCAACCGGCCTTTGTCAAGCGGCGCGATTGCACGGTCACAAACAGACCACAAACAACACCAAACAACGGATAATAAGAGGACTAAAAACTTCCCTGCCGCCTCGTCCAGTGGATAAAAAGGGACTAAGTACACAGATCAATGCATTCGCGCACATGATCTAAGGATGTGCCCCTGGCGTCAAAGGGGGCTTAAAAACACAAATATATATGAATACAAATATATAATCATACCTTATGGTTCTTTTTATTTAAAGCCTAGCTGACTGCATAGAGTCATATCAAGGCTATAACCGTTTCAATACATAATAATTCAACAGGAAAGAAAAGGGGAACGAAAATTAAGTACACGTATCAATGCATTTGCGTACATAATCTAAGAACATGCCCCTGGCGTTGAATACTCTGTCCAATTTATCGCACAGGGGATTTAAAAACATACCTGAATACAAATTTAAGCATACCTAAGGACACCAAAATATGTACAAATACAGGCAAAAATTACCTAAAATTGCTTCCATATATCTCACCTCCCCTAAGCCGAAAATGCACTTAATACATGTACCCAATTATCAATCCGAAGAAAAAATACGTAAGACTTTATCGAACACATACAGGTGAATGGACCAGCAAGACAGAAAATGATAGGAAGAAATGACAAAGTAAACGAACAAGGCAGAAACAAAGAGAGTGACAGAAAAGAGGAAAATTTCTAGCACAGAATTTCCAGAAGGTGGGGATACTATTTATACTGAACGAGCGCCCGGCATCCCCACGGGGGAATATCATGGCTAAAATCATCTCAAAATATACACATCATCTCGCTGACCATGATAAACAAACTGGAAAGAAAACGTATTTGTGCATATAATCTAAGGATAAGCCCATGGCACTGACAATTCTGTCCATTTTTTCACATGCGGGTTTAGACATACAAACATGAATATGAATGTACAAACATACCTCTAAAGTTTATAAATACAAACATGAATATGAATGTACAAACATACCTCTAAAGTTTATAAATACAAACATGAATATGAATGTACAAACATACCTCTAAAGTTTATAAATACAAACATGAATATGAATGTACAAACATACCTCTAAAGTTTATAAATACAAACATGAATATGAATGTACAAACATACCTCTAAAGTTTATAAATACAAACATGAATATGAATGTACAAACATACCTCTAAAGTTTATAAATACAAACATGAATATGAATGTACAAACATACCTCTAAAGTTTATAAATACAAACATGAATATGAATGTACAAACATACCTCTAAAGTTTATAAATACAAACATGAATATGAATGTACAAACATACCTCTAAAGTTTATAAATACAAACATGAATATGAATGTACAAACATACCTCTAAAGTTTATAAATACAAACATGAATATGAATGTACAAACATACCTCTAAAGTTTATAAATACAAACATGAATATGAATGTACAAACATACCTCTAAAGTTTATAAATACAAACATGAATATGAATGTACAAACATACCTCTAAAGTTTATAAATACAAACATGAATATGAATGTACAAACATACCTCTAAAGTTTATAAATATAAACATGAATATGAATGTACAAACATACCTCTAAAGTTTATAAATACAAACATGAATATGAATGTACAAACATACCTCTAAAGTTTATAAATACAAACATGAATATGAATGTACAAACATACCTCTAAAGTTTATAAATACAAACATGAATATGAATGTACAAACATACCTCTAAAGTTTATAAATACAAACATGAATATGAATGTACAAACATACCTCTAAAGTTTATAAATACAAACATGAATATGAATGTACAAACATACCTCTAAAGTTTATAAATACAAACATGAATATGAATGTACAAACATACCTCTAAAGTTTATAAATACAAACATGAATATGAATGTACAAACATACCTCTAAAGTTTATAAATACAAACATGAATATGAAATGTATAAGCATACCTGAGGTTTGAAAATACAAACATGGATATGACTGTATAAGCATTCCTAAGTATAGACAAAACTGGTCTAAATTACCTAAAATTGTGACTTTCCACCACGAAATGAGTCACTTGTCCACTTCAGGCACTTTTCACTTTTTCATTGCTTCTAAATGTACATTTACTGCTCTTTCTAATGAAGAAAACCATTTAAAAATCGGACAATAAATACCTGAGGTACAGCCTTCCAAACATTGCACTCTTCCGAAACAGTTTTGAGAAAAATCAAGAAAAACGAAAGTGAAAGTTCAGCATCCAGCATGTTGGGTAGGGTAATGCAGATAGCTTTTTCACTAAGAAAGAACCACAATACGCGTAATTTATTGAATGCAGAATGTGTAGGAAGGGTTCCGGCATCCGCTAAAATCAACAACTCCATAACGAGCCCTGACACCCCTCTCGCTTATTTTGCCCCATTGTGCAATACACTGCCAGTGGACAAGCGACTCATTCCATGATGGAAGGTCACAATTGTTTCTGCATATCACATTTCCTTAAATCCAAAAAAATAAGTGAATACATCATTACATCTACCTAAAAATCAATCTTTACAGAAAACATGTATGACTTTATTGAACACATACAGGTGAATGGACTAGCATGACAACAATAATAGGAAGAGATAGCAGAAACTGAGAAAAAGGAGTAACAAAGACAGTGACAGAAACAAGGAAATTTCCAGCATGGAATTTCCAGAAGGTGGGGATACCATTTATAACGAAAGAGCCCCTAGCGTCCTCATAGGCGTCGTATTAAAATGAACAACAAAAAATATGAAGAAAAATAAAGAAACCACACAATCTCTCTCTCTCTCTCTCTCTCTCTCTCTCTCTCTCTCTCTTCTCTCTCTCTCTGTGTGTGTGTGTGTGTGTGTGTGTGTGTGTGTGTGTAGTATCAACAAAACACATACACACACAGAATCCTATGTAATATGAACAAAACACATACTCACACACACAATATTACTAGAAAATTAATAATAACCAAGCACGCACACGTGCACATACAAACACATACACACACACGCACGCACACACACACACACACTGTGATATTAACAAAACACACACAGAGAACATTACCAAAAATAACCACCTCTCTGTCTCTCTCTCCTCCCTCTCTTTCTCACATACTCTCACACACAAACGCACACACACACACACACACACACACACACATGGACTGGCACACACATACACACACACTCACACACATACACACACACACTCTCTCTCTCTCTCTCACACACATTCATACACACTCACACTCACACACACACACACACACACACACACACACACACACACACACACACACACACACACACAATTTTGTCCATTTCTTCTCAGAATCACTTTTGTGATTATTCCCTTTTCCCCAAATAACGCTCTCGTCCACCCCTTTCAAATCAAATCCCTCCCACTATTGAGTAAAGGCAGGGGAAGGGAGGTAAGAAAGGAACATGTGTTCTCTATATGATTCTATTACTTCCCTTAGAATGTATCTAGCATGTGGGCGACTTTCAACAACAACAAAAAGAAAAAGAAAAAAAACACCTCCATTTTCTCATCAGACAAATTCTACAATCAAATCAAAGGGGAAAAAACCTCCATTTTCTCATCAGACAAATTCTACAATCAACAAATGACATTACTATATCTGGTCAAGCGAGTCAGTTCTTTGTGCCTGCGTACTTCTGTGTTTTGGGTTAAGTACGGTATATCTATCTCTCAGGGCTATGACCGCTTCAAAACAAACAAATCTTAGGAAAAAACAAAACGAAAGAAAATTAAGTGCACATATCAATGCATTCGGGCACGTAATCTTAGGACATGCCCCTGGCGTTGACCACTCCGTCCAATTTATCGCACAGGGGATTTAAAAAACAGCTGAATACAAATTTAAGCATACCTAAGGACACCAAAACATATATAAAACGGGTATAAATGATCTAAAATTTTCTGCATATCTCGCCCTCTCTAGAGCCAAAAATGTACCCAATTATCAATCCTAAGAAAAAGTGAGTAAGACTCTATCTAACATATATACAGGTGAATGGACCAGCAAAGCAGAAAATGATAGGTAGAAATGACAGGAAACAAAGGAACAAGGCAGAAACAAAGAGAGTGACAGAAAAGAGGAAATTTCTGGCACAGAATTTCCAGAAGGTGGGGATACTATTTATACTGAAACAGCCCCCGGCATCCTTACTGGAGGGGGGGGGGATATCTGAATCACGTGTTTTAAGAACATACACATAATACAAACAAAGTCAGAACAAGATTGATGCAGCTAAAATGTGGTTTCTAAGAAGAATGTTGAGTTCCGTGAGACAGCAAAGAAAACTGTAAACACAAAAAGAAATATTAATGATGAAGATTAGGAAAAGACAAGCAACGTGTATAGAACATTTTATGAGGCTAGAGAAATCTGAGCATCTAGTCACAACAGGAAAACTGGAAGGAAAAAGAGCACTAAGGAGAAAATACTGGACGGTCTTGCACAGTGGATGGGTATAATAAGGATAGGAGATAACGCTTGCAGCAAATGATGGCAGATGTCGTGCAGCAAGGCTGATGATGATGATGACACTTTTGATGGATTTAATAAAATGGTTGACGTCTCCATTTCAGAACTCACTTCCATCAAATTTCCACAGCCTTTTCTACATCTACAATCTAGCAAGCTAAAGTTACCTGTCCGCATCATTAGAGCAAAGTATTGGAGCAAGAGGACCACCCCATCAGTAACATCACAGAACAATTACCTTTCCGTAACAGAACGCTCATCAGTCTGTTTAATTTATATTGCTTATAGCCCAGCCGACTACTAGAGCCATATCAGGGCTAACACCACGTCCTAAAAAACAACAACAACAACAAAAAACGTTAAGATAAAAGACAACAGTAAAAAAAAAAAACCATACTCACCGTTAACCTTGCAAAACTAAAATGCGATTAAAGAAAAACACGTAAAATCACATCAGGTGAAATCTATTGATCTCTTGTAAAAACTGGAAAATTGCATCAGGAGGGACGTCTTGGAAGAGCTTCTTTAAGGAGTCCGCCGTGTAGTGCTTTTGTCTCACATCGTACAAGTCCCAGCAATCGAGGAGGAGGTGTCGGATGTTCAACGGTTCATCACACGGTATACACCATGGTGCTTCTTCATTTTTCAAAAGGTTCGAGTGAGTGTAGGATGTGTGACCCGTGTGTAATCTACACAACACTTGTCTCTTTCTTACCGTTTCTTGCAGCAGATGGGAGAATTAATTTCAGACTAGGGCGGATTTGAAAAAGTTTATCTGTCTGTTCATTGGAACCAGAAGAACAAGCAAACCAAACTAAGCGCGTATTCAACACAAGACAAGACAAGCGCAAATTTTCGGCCAACCGGAGCGCGAATGCACGGTGTTTGGTCCCTTTTTATCCACTGGACGAGGCGGCAGTGAAGTTTTTAATCCTCTTCTTATTATCCGTTGTTTGGTGTTGTTTGTGACCGTTCATTCGCGCTTGACAAAGGCCGGTTGGCCGAAAATTTGCGCTTGTCTTGTCTTGTTGTGTTGAATACGCGCTTACTTTGGTTTGCTTGTTCTTCTGGTTCCTGTTTGCTTGGGCGCGGGCAGTCGCACTTGTTTTGGATGTCTGTTCATTGCTCGTCAGTCTATCAGCGATGCCACATATCAATAACCTTCGGACCAGTCTATCAAAACGATCACACATCAGTAACCCTTGGAACTAGTCCATCAGTCACATCACAGACTAATAGAACCAGTTTATCAGCGATATAACTGATCAACAATCCTTGCAACCAGTCTATTAGAAACATCATGAATCTAAAACCTTTAGAATTTAGTGTTGTTATCTTTATTGTTGTTTAAAACCCAGCCGACTGCGTAGAGCCATATCAGGGCTATAACCGTTTCAAACCATACAAAATTTCAACAGGAGAAAAAGAAGAGAAAATTAAGTACACATATCAATGCATTCGCGCACATAATCTAAGGACATGCCCCTGACGTTGACCATTCCGTCCAATTTATCGCACAGGGGATTCAAAAAACATACCTGAATATTAATTTAAGCATACCTAAGGACACCAAGACATATATAAAAACAGGCATAAATTACCTAAAATTACTTCCGCATGTCTCACCTCCCTAGAGCCAAAAACGCACTTAATACATGTACCCAATTATCTATCCTAATAAAAAGTACGTAAGAGTTTATCGAACACATACAGGTGAATGGACCATTAAGGCAGAAAATGATAGGAAGAAATGACAGAAAGCAAAGGAACAAGGTAGAAAACAAAGAGAGTGACGAAAAAGAGGACATTTTTCGCAGAGAACTTCCAGAAGGTGGGTATACTGTTTATACTGAAAGAGCCCCCGGCATACCCTAGGGGGGACCTTTGGAACTAGTCTGTCACTGACATCACAGATCAATGGAACCATTGATCAGTATCATCGCATATCAATAACCCTTGGAGACGGTCTGTCAGTGAAATCAAAGATGAATATCCCTTGGAACCAGTCTATGAATGACGTGCATCGATGACTTCTGGAACCAATGACAGTTCAGTTCTGTTCATATTGCTTATAGCCCAGCCGACTACTAGAGCCATATCAGGGCTAACACCACGTCAAAAACACAACCCGTTTAGATAAAAGACAACAATTAAAAACTATGCTCACCGTTTACCTTGCAAATCTAAAATGCGATTTAAGAAAAACAGACGTAAAATCATATCAGGTGAAATCTATTGATCTCTTGTAAAAACTGGAAAATTGCATCAGAAGGGACATCTCGGAAGAACTTCTTTAAGGAGTGAACCAATGACAAAACTAACAGCAACAGGTCCATCAATAACATCAGGCATCACTGACCCTTGGAACCTGTCTATCTATGACATCACAAATCAATGGAACAAGTGTATTAATGACATCACACAATTATAACCCTTGGAACCGTTTTATTAGTGACATCACAGATCAATCACCATTGGAACCAGTGACATCACACATCAATAACCCTTCGAACCAATGAAAACACAGATCGATGATCCTTAAAACACTGGCATCACAGATCAATAACCCTTGAACAGGCCTTAAAACAGGAGGAGGAACTTCTTCCAAGAAAAATCAGGGGCCATGACTTGCGCGCCGTTGCTATGAACGCTTGCAAGCCGATCACGGATGCCTTGCTCCTTTCGTTTTTTGTTTTTTGTTTTTTTGTTTTTTATGGGTTTTTTGGGGGGGGGGTTTTTTTTGACAAACCGAAATCGCGGAATTCCGCCCAGACGCGGAACGTTTTAAGCCCTGCTTGAAACCAGCCTATCAGTGACGTCACAGATCAATAACCCTTGGAACCAGCCTATCAGTGACGTCACAGATCAATAACCCTCGGAACCAGTTATCAGTGACGTCACAGATCAATAACCCTCGGAATCAGTTTATCTGTGACATCACAGATCAATAACCCTTGAAACCAGCCTACAGTGACGTCACAGATCAATAACCCTCGGAACCAGTTATCAGTGACGTCACAGATCAATAACCCTCGGAATCAGTTTATCTGTGACATCACAGATCAATAACCCTTGAAACCAGCCTACAGTGACGTCACAGATCAAAAACCCTCTGAACCAGTTTATCAGTGACATCACTTATCAATGACCCTGTAGAAACACAAATTGTTCACCACATATCACACCAAAAATGTAGAATTTGTCCGAATACGATCACAGAAAAACACAAACCGATATCGTCACAGAAAAGACACCTAGGTATCCCCTAAATGCCACCACACACAAATACAGTACTCTGTTCACAGAATATACATGTACTTATTCCCAAAATGAAGAAATATGAATATAATCACATAAAAAAACCATAAATGATTACAGAAAGTACATGTACTTATCCTTTAAAAAGCAGAAATCAGAAAAAAAATCGCAGAAAAAGCAGAAATCAGAATAAAATCGCAGAAAAAGCAGAAATCAGAATAAAATCGCAGAAAAAGCAGAAATCAGAAAAAAATCGCAGAAAAAGCAGAAATCAGAATAAAATCGCAGAAAAAGCAGAAATCAGAATAAAATCACAGAAAACACATATTGTTATCCCCTAGATGCAAACATCAGAATATGATCATAAAAAGTACATGTGTACTCTTCCTTCAAAAACTGAAACTGAACCGAGGAAAAACTTTTCAAAAACATGATCCAGTCGATACTTTCTAAATTTAATCCCAAAATGAATTCACAGTCTTAAATCAAGAAACTTTAGATTGAAATTTTACTAAGTGTTCTAAATAGATTGCAAATTTATTGAGAGCTTAAAGTGTGATCAACAAAATTTTACTAAGTGCTTTAAATAGATTGTAAATTTATTGAGAGCTTAAAGTGTGATCAACTAACGAACAAATAAACATGTCCTACTTAATAAACAATGAAACCAAACACATAGGTTCTGTTTTTAGTTTTTATACACGTTTTTTTCTCATTTTTTATATATTTTTGGATAGGTAAAAATAAATAAATGATTCAATTAGAGAAATGAATAAATAAATAACATGTCAACTAAACAAAATAAATATACATGTTTTTATCATAGTTTTTGTACTTACCTACCTACCTACTTACCTACCTACCTTATCTATCTACCTACCTACCTTATCTATCTATCTACCTACCTACCTTATCTATCTATCTATCTACTTACCTACCTACCTTATCTATCTATCTATCTACCTACCTTATCTATCTACCTACCTACCTTATCTATCTATCTACCTACTTACCTACCTACCTTATCTATCTATCTATCTATCTATCTACCTACTTACCTTATCTATCTATCTATCTACCTACCTACCTGTCTATCTATCTACCTACCTACCTACCTTATCTATCTATCTATCTACCTACTTACATATCTACCTTATCTATCTATTTATCTATCTATCTACCTACCTACCTGTCTGTCTGTCTATCTATATGTCTGTATATCTATGTGTCTGTATATAAATATATGTCTGTCTATAAATCTATTTGTCTATCTATTATATAATATACATTTATATATATATATATATATATATATATATATATATATATATATATATATATATATATATATAGGTAGAAAGAAACTCTAGGGAGAGCTAGACAATATATATATATATATATATATATATATATATATATATATATATATATATATATACACTACGCACAAAAAGTTAAGGATCACTTGCACAAAAATTCATAACTTTCAAAATAAGAAAGCCAATGCGTTGAAGTTTGGCAAACATTTAATTCCATGCTTTAGTGATAAGGATACACAATTGCCTTCAATTTCGAGCAATCGTTTGGTGTGTACATTTGATCAAAGTGGGTACGTATCGAAATTTGATTTCCCAAAGTCATTGAAATCACAAGACAGGGCATTCTGATGCTCCCAAAAGTTCAGTAATGCGTGTAACCGCCATGGCTGTTCTGGCACTCGAAGCAGCGAGTCCTCATGAGTTGACCAGGTTGGTGAAGATCCTCTGTGGAAGCGCCTGCCACTCAGCCTGCAGCATCTGGTAGAGGTGTTGGGCATCCCTGGGAGGGGGGTGGTTGCTCCTCACTTTGCGATCCAGCTCATCCCAGAGGTTCTCAATCGAGTTGAGATCGGGACTGCATGCTGGCCACTCCATTCTGTTGACTCCAGACTGCTGCAGGAAGTCGTTGACCACCCTTGCCCTGTGGGGGCGAGCGTTGTCATCCTGGTAGACAGCCGTCGGTCCCATCTGCTGCAGTGTAGGCACAGCCAGCGGTCGAAGGATCTCATCCCGGTATCGGAGGCCAGTCAGGTTACCCTGTACATGATACAAGGGTGTTCTGTGGTGAAGGCTGAAGGCCCCCCAGACCATTACAGAACCTCCACCAAAGGCCACCTTTTCTTGGACAGTGGTGTCAATAAAGCGTTGCCCTGGGCGCCTCCAGACCCTCAGTCGGCCGTCGTTGTGGTTCATGGTGAAGCGTGATTCATCACTGAACAGGACCTGGGACCATTGCTGACGTGTCCACCTCACGTGACGTCTGCAGAAGGCGCGGCGTGCTGCCCTATGGGCTGGAGTTAAGCGTGGCCGTACAGCTGGGCGACGAGAACGGAGGTTAAACCCATGAAGGCGGTTCCGTATGGTCTGCTGGCTGATGTTGATGTTAGTAGCCACCCTCAGCTGCCTTCGAATGATGCTGGAAGAGGCTGTTCTTGTCTGCAGGGCTTGTCGTTCAATGAGACGATCTTCACGTGGGTTTGTCTTCTTCGGTCGACCAGATCTGCGTCTTTCATGGACCCTCCCAGTGGCTGTGAAGCGTTGAATCAGTCTGACAATGACCGAGATGGACACCTGAAGTCGCCTGGCCACTTCTCGCTTGGGAACACCATCTTGGAACCATGCAACAGCTCGTCCCCTCTCAAACTCGCTCAATTTTCGTCGTGGAGGCATTGTCAGATCAGGCCTACTACTGGTGGAATGTCTTCTTATAAAGCCAAGCAAGAGACAGCATCTCACACATAAACAGCAGTGCTTGCACGTGCATAATGGTTTTTCCATCTGGCTTGTGCAATGTGTTCAGGCAGAACGGTCCAAAACAAGGTCCTTTTTCGCAAGTTTCCGCTTTTCCGTTTGCGGCCAAGCTCAGTAGTAGAGAATCCCGTGCAATTTTCGCACTAACACAACATCGCCCACTTACAGCTGAACAAGAATTCATAACAATTTGGCTGGACTGAGAAATAAATAACAGTAGCGAACTGAGTTTATTACGCACCTGTTTTCTCATAGTGATTCTTAACTTTTTGTGCGTAGCTTATATATATATATATATATAGGTAGAAAGAAACTCTAGGGAGAGCTAGACAACAGAAGGTCTTCAGAGAAGTAACCCCCTTTAGACAAGTGTTTCGGCCCTGAATTCCTTACACTCTCGGGGGGCCGGGCCACATCCAGGTCATGACTCCTGGATGCCCTTCTGCTGTTGTCTATATATATATATATATATATATATATATATATATATATATATATATATATATATATATATATATATATATATATATATATATATATATACATATATATTTTTTTTGGTCTTTATCACGTTTTCTATATTTTGTGGATAAGTAATTCAACACGTAAAATAATTTTTAAAAAATCAAATATATGACTCAAAAACAAATACTCCCCGTGGTTGCTGCCAGGAAGGTTCCATAACACGTCCACACTCAGCAACTCCACTATTCTCCTGCAGCTGTTCACATGCACGTGCACGGCCATTGACACCACACATGAGGTTGCTTTGGCGCCCGTGCAGGCAGCAGCAAGGCAGTCTGGCCAATCCCATAGTCATTTCTCTAATTGTCGTCCACCTGAAACAGAAAAACACAATTGTGACCTCCCACCACGAAATCAGTCTTAACTCGCAGTCAGTCGAACAGCACTAGGAGCTGAAAAGGTGACTGAGGGTCTATCTGGGGTGTTTTGACTTTTTCTTAAAATTGATTTCTGTAGACTATAATCTATCCCCTACAGAATTCTTTTTCTTAAAAAAATATCAATGACTATAATCTATCCCCCACAGAATTCTTTTTCTTAAAGAAATATTATCAATCAATTCAAATCGGTATTTCAATGCATTGATCGCAGCAGAAAGAAAGGAATTTCCTACCAGAATTTGTCTCTTATTATGAACCGTAACCTGCACAGTACCCGCACATGTAATATACTGATGCAAATCTCTTTGGTGCACCTTTCAGACAATGACAGCGAAGATTAGAAACAATCTGGGTCAAAACCACCAAATAAAGAAATTTAAGGAAAATGTGTAGGAGAGCACAAAAACTTTTAGAGGCCATGTTCTCAAAATGGCCGTCATACAACTTAATGACTTTAAATATACATATTTTCTACATTTTTTTTAGTACAAGCTTTATTCAAGTACCAAAATAATCAGCAGAATGTACACTTTCCAGTGATAACTGATATGTACATCTCAAAATGCCCAAAATGCTAGTTAAGACTTATTTCGTGGTGGGAGGTCACAATTTTTTTTTTTTTAAAAAGATTTCTAATCATAAGTGGCTCAGAAACACAATTTGCCAACGACAGCAATCGTTGTTTCTTGTTATTGTTATTGTTATTTTTGTTTAAAGCCCAGCCGACTGCGTAGAGCCATATCAGGGCTATAACCATCCCAAAATAGATACAATACATTAACAGGAAAAAAGGAATAGAAAACTAAGTACACATATTAATACATCCCCACATGTAATCTAACACAATGCCTCTGGTGTTGACCACTCCGCCCAATGTTTTGCACACAGGATTGAAAAACATTGTTATTGTTATTGTTATAACTTAAAGTCTAGCCGACTGCGTAGAGCCATATCAGTAGTAGTAGTAGTAGTACTAGTAGTAGTATAGTAGTAGTAGTAGTAGTAGTAGCAATAGTAGTAATAGGGACTGGCTTTCAATGGCCTAGGCCTTGCGGCCTATTTACGTCCCCTCTTTCTCAACTATTTCTATTACAGGTGTTAAAATGCGCATTTTCGTTTTTGTTTGCATAAGCCTAATCAGGCCTTTAATCATCATAATCGATGAAAAGTTCTTTGAATTTTGGAATTTCGTCCAAAAAATTCTTGAATTTGTTAGTATCTTGTGCAAATTTTATGTTAGTTGGGAGTTTATTCCACAAAGGGGCTACTCGATGTGAAAAAGAAAATTTTCTTGTGTTAGTACGACAGTGCTGAATAAATCTTTCCTTCCTTGTTTCTTGTGATATTACATTGTGAAACAGAAAAGAGAGTCAACAAAAATATTATCAACTCCATTAAATATCTTATATGTTTGAATAAGGTCATCTCTTGTCCTTCTGCCTTTGAGTGTAATTTCAAATACTTCAATCGTTCTGCATAAGATTTATCTTTGCATTTTTTTTATAGCTTTGTTCTTCTTCTTCTTCTTCTTTCTTGGAACATCCACCATCATCGTTTTGATGGTTCTGATGTGTATAGGAACTGGGGGTTTCCGCTGGCTAGGACGCTGGTATGTAGAACTGGCTTTGGGGGTGGGGTGGTAGTGGTAGAGGATGGGGGAGAGGGGGCTGGCTGGTCAGATTCGGGACTTGAAACACTCCACCGACGCTGAAGAGAAAACCTCGGGGGGTAGACTGTTCCAGTCCCTGACAGTCCTTGGGAAGAATGAATATTTCCTGTAGTTTGTTTTACAGGCAGGGAGGAGATACGTCTCCCTGTGTGACTGTCTTGTCGATCGTGCTGGGGTGTTTGGTGTGGGCCTGAATGGGGTGTTGATGCTGACCTCTTCTCGATGGTATTTGAAGAAGGTGGTAAGCCTTGTTGCACGTCTTTGTACTCTTTCTATTTGCGCTGACTGTCTTTTCAAGGATGGACACCATATTGCATTTGCATATTCCAAATGTGGTCTAACAAAAGATTTATATAGTTTTAGAAATATATCCTTATCTAAGTAAGAAAAGCTTCTCCTAATAACTCCCAACATTTGATTTGCTTTAACTATTTTACCAATATGTAAATCGAAGGACAACATGCTGTCGAAAGTACACATATCAATGCATTTGTGCACATAACCTAAGGACATGCCCTTGGCGTTGACCATTCCATTCAATTTGTCGCACATGGGGATTTAAAAAAACACACCTGAATACAAAGTTAAACATAAATAAGGACACTAAAACATGCAATATGTAAAAACAGACCTAAATTACCTAAAATTGCTTCCGCATATCTCATATCCCTACAGGCAAAAATGCACTCTACACATGTACCCAATCATCAATCCTAAGAGAAAGTATGTAAGACTTTATCGAACACATACAGATGAATGGACAGCAAGGCAGTAACTGATAGAAGAAATGACAGAAATCAAAGGAAGAAGAAAAAACAACAAAGAGAGCGACGGAAAAGAGGAAATTCCTAGCACAGAATTTCCAGAAGGTGGGGGATACTATTTATCTTGAAAGACCTCCCGGGGTTTTATATAAAACAGCCCCTCGAAAGAAATAATGGATTACTGGAATGACGGAATGGACATCTAGTAGGCTTTTCTTTTTCTTTTCCTTTTTCACATCGAGTAGCCCCTTGTGGAATAAACTCCCAACTAACATAAAATTTGCACAAGATACTAACAAATTTCGGTAATCTTGTAGAATAGAATACGAAAATAATTGGAGCTAATTTCACGCACTTATACGGGTGTTTTTGGTTCTGCTGGATGTAAAGAGACGTAAGACACCCTTACCTACTCACTTTGACCAGTCCTTCCCCACAAACATGCACAAAATATCCTGAATGACTGGCGACCACAGCTCCAGCAGTCACCTGCACGCCATATTTATAGACAACTCCCCACTAGTGATGACGTTGTGCCCATGTGATCAGCAACCAAAATGGCGTGCAGGTGACTGCTGGAGCTGTGGTCGCCAGTCATTCAGGGATATTTTGTGCATGTTTGTGGGAAGGACTGGTCAAAGTGAGTAGGTAAGGGTGTCTTACGTCTCTTTACATCCAGCAGAACCGAAAAAACCCGTATAAGTGCGTGAAATTAGCTCCAATTATTTTCGTATTCTATTCTACAAGATTACCCAAATTTCAAGACTTTTTTGGACGAAATTCCAAAATTCAAAGAACTTTTCATTGATTTTGATGATTAAAAGCCTGATTAGGCTTATGCAAACAAAAAGAAAATGCGCATTTTAACACCTGTTTTATAAATAGTTGAGAAAGAGGTGACGTAAATAGGCCGCAAGGCCTAGGCCATTGAAAGCCAGTCCCTACTACTACTAGTAGTATATCAAATATTATATAACAAAACTTCATTTACGTACGCAAAACAGCAGCGCCCATTCCATGCCACTTCACAAGTTGCATAAGTCAACACAACACACACGACGTGGCAGAAAGTTCAGACAGCTGTCTGTCGACTTCAAGTGTCACCTGTTCCCTGTCTGGTTCACAAGGCGGCAATAAGGCGGGAATCACGAGATACGGGTTGATGGGGCATACAATATGGACAAGACATACTAGAATATTTTTTCATGGCGATGATATTTCAGATGAGATATTGCACAGAAAATACTGAGTACCTTAAAAAGAAATGGAAAGGAAGATAATAATAATAATAATAATTACAATATTTTTATAGGAAGATGGAAGGACGCCCCTGGACTTGACATGAAGGTAGAGAGGTGAACCTCGGTACAGATCCTGTCGACGAAGGGAAATGTCTGGATCCATCATGAAAGTGACAGTGACATTATATGATGTATGACAGTCGAGAAAATTCATTTATCCCTGCCATGCATTATTTCTATTATTCATGTCCGATGGACTGTAAAAAGACAGTGATAATGTACATGAATGGTATATACCGTTAAAGCGTCTAAGGACCTCAGATTTTCCCAGACAGACGTGTTATTAGGAGGAGAGTATACCACAGTTCTTGTACCGCTGAAGTTGTCTTCCCTAGACATGAAGTCCTGTCTCCAGCTCTCTCATCATCATCATCATGTGTCCTGCCGCATGGCGTTGGCGATCATGGCCCTCCATATGTACCTTGTTGCTGCAAGCACATCTTCCACCCTCTCTGTCCTCAGCCACCCTGCAAGTCCGTCCAATATTTTCTCCCGGTGTCTACCTGGTGCCCTTTTTCCCTCCAGCTGTCCTGTTGTGACCAGGCGCTCTAATTCCCCTTTCCTCATAAAATGGCCTATAAATGCTGCTTGTCTTTTCCTAATCTTTCTTATCAATGGTCTTGTTTGTTTTCTTTGCTGTCCATGGAACTCGCAACATTCTTCTTAGCTCTCTATGCGCCTGTGACGTCAACATCGCCAACTGGGAGGACATTGCCTTCAACAGAATAAGCTGGCTGGCACTAGTAGTGGAAGCAGGGTACAGTCATATTTCAGCAACACAGAGCAGTTGCTGTTTAGCAGAAGTGGGACTGGTGGTGGAAGCACACCCCAAGGCTGGCTCGGCTTCTTCCGCGAGCAGTTGCTGGGGAAGAATTTGTGCCTCTAGAATTGATCCTCTGTCCCAGATGGAGATCTATGTCCGGCGATGGGGGGCCAGGATGTCAACTTGTCGATGAATAAGTCCATCGTCGTCGTCATCATCATCATCGTCGTCGTCGTCGTCGTCATCGTCTTCATCATCATCATCATCACCACCATCATCATCATCATTATTATCATCGTCGTCTTCGTCGTCATCATCATCATCATCATCATCATCGTCGTCATCATAATCACCGTCATCATCATCATCATCACCATCGTCGTCGTCGTCGTCGTCATCATCATCATCATCGTTATCATCATCATCATCGTCTTATCGCCTTCACCTGGTTCAGCCCCCCTCCCCCCCCCCCTCTCCCAGTGGGGATGCCAGGAGTTCTTTCAGTATGAATAGTATCCCCACCTTCTGGACATTCTGTGCTAGAAATTTCCTTTTTTCTGTCACTCTTTTTGTTTCTGCCTTGTTCCTTTGCTTTCTGTCAGTTCTTCCTGTCATTTTCTGCCTTGCTGGTCCATTCACCTGTATGCGTTCGATAAAGTCTTACGTACTTTTTCTTAGGATTGATAATTGTATACATGTCTCAAGTACATTTTTGACTTTAGGGAGATGAGATATGCGGAAGCAATTTTAGGTAATTTAGGCCTGTTTTTATGTGTTTTGTTGTTTAAATGTATATTCAGGTGAGTTTTGAAATCCCCTGTGCGATAAATTGGAAGGAGTGGTCAACGCGCGGGGCATGTCCTTAGATTATGTGCGGGAATGCATTGATATGTGTATTTAATTTTCTTTTCCTTTTTTTCTTTCCTGTTGGTTTTGTATTATTTGAAGCGTGTATAGCCCTGATATGGCTCTAGGCAGTCGGCTGGGCTTTAAACAACAATAACAATAAATAAAAATATATAAAAAGCTCGTGCAGAATTATTCATATAGACATTCATTTGCTGTCAGTCACACACACACACACACACACACACACACACACACACACACACACACACACACGCACGCACGCACGCACGCACGCACACGTACATACACAGAGACAGACAGACATACAGATAGACAGACATACAGACAGACAGAGAGACAGACAGACAGGCAGGCAGACAGACAGAGACAGAGAGACAGACAGAGGCAGGCAGGCATACAGACAAAAACAGACAGCCATATAGACAGATAGACACACATAGACACAGACAGACAGGCAGACAAACATAGAGACAGACAGAAGGACAGACAGATACACACATACGCACAAGTCCTACAGACCAGTTTGAATCGAGATCCCTTTACTTTAAACGCTCATGGGCTGAGCTTGAATAGAGTAAGTGCGTGTATATCGTGTGTGCTGTGTGTGTGTGTGTGTGCGTGTGTGTGTGTGGTGTGTGTTTTGCGTGCATGTGTGAGATAGACAAAGATTCAGAGCAACACATGTCACACGCATCCGTTGCCCGAAATCCGCCCGTGGAAATATGACACTGAGAGCGACGTCCGTATTGTTTTGAGGTGTATACATGTAGTGTCTTGCTCAATACTGTTGTATGGATGTGAGACGTGGACAGTCAATAAACAAAGCCAGAACAAGATCGAGGCAGCCGAGATGCGGTTTCTAAGAAGAATGTTGAGAGTTCCATG
>JAPXFY010000019.1:4684654-4687154 GCA_030674185.1 Monoplex corrugatus
CTCTCTCTCTCCCTCTCTCTCTTGTGTCTCTCTCTCCCTCTCTCTCTCCCTCTCTATGCCTCTCTGTCTTGAATTTTGCGCTTTGTTTCAGGTTCTTAACGTGGTAGACTATCACAAAATCCAAAACAAGTGTGACTGCCCGCGTTCAAGCAAACAGGAACCAGAAAAAAACACGAAAAAAGAATAAAAACGCGCATGCAATACAACAAGACAAGACAGGCGCAAATTTTCGGCCAGCTGGCCTTTGTCAAACGTAATATCACAAACAAACAAACAAACACCAGATACAAAAATTAGGAGTGTGTGTGTTTGGTCAGTTCAAGAATAAAAGACTGTGTCAATCTTGAACATAAGACCAATATATTGTATGAATTTCTCTCCACCATCGTGGTTGTGTGTAGCGTAGTTGCAGGGTATATGGGTAGACTTGAGCATTCCTTTTTTAAGGAATGTTGTGAGCTTACCACTTTACGCTTTGTGGCTGCGTCTATACTAGCTGAATGGGTAACGCAAACTGTGTTGGGTTTGAGAAATTCTACATGGGAGATAACTCCGTGACTCTCAAGAGTTATGTTACCTAGTTGATATTTAAAGATTCTTGGCATTTCATGGCAGGACCACGTCCCCAACAAGGACGTCCTAGCACGTGCAGGAACTCTCAGCATGTTCATTGTTTGCCCTGCTCACAAAGAGACGCTTGCGCTGGCTTGGCCATGTTACCCGCATTCAAGATGGCAGAATATCCAAAGACATTTTGTACGGCGAGCTTGCTACTGGCTCCAGATCCACGGGAAGGCCCATACTCCGCTACAAAGATGTGTGCAAGCGGGACCTCAAGGCGGGTGGCATTGCACCAGCAGGCTTCGAAGTGGTAGCAGCAGACCGCAGCAGCTGGAAACTTGCCATCAATTCGGCCATCAAGACATCCGAGCAGAGGAGAGAGGAGCAGTGGGAGGTAAGAAGAGCACGCAGACTCCAGAGAGCAGGGTCAGCGCCTTCGGACGACACCATCTTCACGTGCAGCAACTGCAACAGGACCTGCCGTTCGAGGATCGGGCTCTACAGCCACAGCCGGCGCTGCAGTTCCACCGCAGAATGACTTCCAAGGCGCAATCTCCATTGTCGCCCGAGACAGACGGATGCCAATACTGATATTTAAAATTCTTCCTGGTTCCCTCTTATTTCCTCTGCTCCGTTCTGTGTCAGAAAAGGAATAAACTGACTCAGTCAGTTTGTCTTGACAGAGGCCAGTTGGCCTAAAAATTATGCCTGTCTTGTCTTGTTGTATTGAATACGCGTCTTTATTCTTTTTTCAAGATGACAAGCATTCTTATCAACAAATGCCTATCAATTAACATCAGAAAGAGAGTCCTTGAATGTTCTATAGAACCAATACTGTTGTACGGATGCGAGGCGTGGACAGTCAGCAAGCAAAGCAGAGCAAGATTGAGGCAGCCGAGATGTGGTTTCTAAGAAGAATGTTGAGAGTTCCATGGACAGCAAAGAAAACAAACGAGACAGTCTCTTGATGGAGGCAGACACACGTAGATCACTCATAAGGAAGATTAGGAAAAGAGAGGCAACATTTATAGGCCATTTTATGAGGAAAGGGGGATTTGGAGCACCTGGTCACAACGGGAGGAAAGAGAGCACCGGGTAGACCCAGGGAGAGAATGCTGGACGGACTTAAAGAGTGGCTGGGGATGAGGAGGGTGGGGGAGATGCTAGGGGCAACGAGAGATAGAGACAGATGGAAGTCCATGGTCGCCAACGCCATGCGGCAGGGCACCTGATGATGATGATGATTCTTTTTTCGTGTTTTTTTCTGGTTCGTGGTAGATTATTGTTCTAAGTTCCAAAACTTATTGACGTAACAATTGTAGTAAATTGTGTCTTTCGTCATGAACAACGTCATTTCAATGTTCTTTGTTGTTGCTTTTATTCAATTCTGTGAATCACGTGTCCTCTTTGAATGTAAGTGAAACATCAGATGTATTTTTGTTAACTAGATTTGTGTATAGCTGTACTTATTTATTTATGCATTTATTCACATGCCAGTATTTACATATAATGCGCGTTCATTCACAAGCCAGATATAACGTATAAGATAGGTGGTTATTGCCGCACATAAATGCACACACGTGTCGCTCCACTCGTGTATTTACATATGCACACACTTATAAGGAAGATTAGGAAAAGACAGGCAACATTTATAGGCCATTTTATGAGGAAGGGTGATTTGGAGCACCTGATCACAACGGGAAAGCTGGAGGGAAAGAGAGCACCAGGTAGACCCAGGGAGAAAATGCTGGACGGACTTGCAGAGTGGCTGGGGACAGGGAGGGTGGGGGAGATGCTAGTGGCAACGAGAGATAGAGGCAGATGGAAGTCCATGATCGCCAACGCCATGCGGCAGGGCACCTGATGATGATGATGATGACACACGAAATGTTGCGAGTTGCTGGGTACGATATAGAAAATTGAGTATCATTACGAGCGT
>JAPXFY010000019.1:4689654-4692154 GCA_030674185.1 Monoplex corrugatus
TGGCTACATAACCTACATTTAGTATCATTATTATTATTATTATTATTATTATTATTATTATTATTATTATTATTATTATTATTATTATTATTGTGTATTTCTATTTCTGCCATGTTCTTTTGGCTACATAAGCTACATTTAGTATCATTATGTTATTATTATTATTATTGGTATTATTATCATCACATCATCATTAACATTATTATTATTTTTACATTTGTTTTATGGGCTTGTGTGTTTATATTTCATACATATCCTTTTTGTTTAAAAAACCTCCATTCAATATCTAGGTTTTATTATCATACTATCATCAACATCATAAATAGTAGTAGTAGTAGTAGTATCATCATCATCATCATCATCAGTAATAGTAGTTACAGTACTATCAATACTGTTGTTCTTGTTTTCGTCGTCGTCATCATCATCATCGTCATCATCTTCGTTAATAGTAATAGTATTGTTGTTGATGATATCATCATCATCATCGTCGTCGTCGTCGTCATCATCATCATCATCATCATCATCAGTAGTAGTAGTAGTAGAAGTAGTAGTAGTGTAGTAGTAGTAGTAGTATCATCATCATCATTGTTATTATTGTTAGTAGTAATAATAATAATTACAATATTTATATAGCGCAAAATCTTGATAAAATCAAATCTAAGCGCTGAAACACACACACACGCACGCACACACACACACGCACGCACGCACGCACACACACGCACGCACCCACACACACACACACAACACACACACACACACACACACACACACACACACACACACCACACACACACACCACACACACACACACACACACACACGGCTATAAATGGGGAGAAAGAATAAAAACAATGGAAAATTATACAGAGCATATTATATACAATTATATATTACAATGTGATTCCCCTCCGAGTGGAGACAGGCTGCAGAGGGGATTGAGTGAGGTCAGGATTTTATGCAGAGGAGAAAAGGTGAGTTTTGAGAGCGGACTTGAAGGAGACAAAAGTAGGTTGCTGACGGACTGAGAGAGGAAGTTTGTTCCAGGAGAGCGGACCAGAAACAGAGAAGGCTCGTGGACCATAGGTATTGAGCTTAGTGCGTGGAAAGCGAAAAGTCAGAGGATCGGAGGCAGAGCGGAGGGTACGTGAGGGAAGATAGATCTCAAGTAGGCTTGACAGGTAATCGGGGGCTGCGTTATTGAGGCTTTTGTAGCACATGGTGTCTAGTTTGTACTGTATGCGCTTTGATACAGGGAGCCAGTGAAGTTGTGCCAGGAGAGGAGATATTTGGTCAGTTTTTTTCTTTTTGAGTACAAGGCGTGCAGCATTGTTTTGAATGCGCTGTAGGATGTGAGTGGTGGAGGCAGGAAGACCGGACAGGAGTGAATTGCAATAGTCAATGCGAGACATTATGAAGGAGAGAACGAGTTTTGCAGTTGTTTCCACAGAGAGATACTTCCTGATCAGGCTTATACGATGGAGATGATAGTAGCAGGATCTGGCAGTTTGAGAAACAAAGTTGTTCATGGAGAGGGTAGAGTCAATGCAGACACCAAGGTTTTTAGCTGAATCAAAAATTGGGACTGATGTGTTTACATAATGGGAGAGAAAGAGGAGGCAGCTGAGAAATCTAGTAGTAGTAGTAGTATCATTATCATTATCGTTGTTGTTGTTATTGTTGTTGTTGTCGTCGTCATCGTCACCATCATCATCGTCATCATCTTCGTTTGTAGTAATAGTATTGTTGTTGATGATATCATCATCATCATCATCATCATCATTAGTAGTAGTAGTAGTAGTTGTAATAGTAGTAGTAATAGTAGTAGTAGTTGTTGTTGTTGTTGTTGTTGTTGTTGTAGTAGTAGTATCATCATCTTTATCGTCATCATTGTTGTTATTATCATTATCATCATCATCATCATCACCATCATCACCATCACATTTGTTTTCTTTCAACTTTTTTTTTTTTTTTTGGCAGATTTTAGCAAATGGAGACACGAAATTTTGCTCTACATTATTGAATGGTCTTATTGTCTTTTCCTCTGGTGAATGAAGATTAATCATTCATTCATTTAGTCAGCTGGTCTGTGTGTGTCTCTTTCTGTATGTGCGTCTGTGAGAAAAACGTGATAATACACCGTTGTGTGCACTAGTCTTTTTCTTACTGTTTGCTTGATCTTACCATTGCAAGGGAGATAATCCTGATTTCCGTCATATGGGGCTGAGGATGCCTACCCGCATTTGCTATGCTTGATAATGCAGTTCAGGGGCAATAGGGTTTTGTTTTTCTTCTTTTTATTTCTTTTATACATCTATCTGTTTGTTTGTTTATTTATTTATTATTTATCTATCTATTATTTATCTATCTATTATTTATCTATTTATTTATCTATTTATTTATTTATTTATTTATTATCTATTTATTTATCTCTTTATTAATTTATTTGTTTATTTTATTATTATTATCATTAGTAGTAGTTGTAGAAGTAGTAGTAGTA
>JAPXFY010000019.1:4697154-4722154 GCA_030674185.1 Monoplex corrugatus
TTGTTATCAAACATTTACTCATGATATGGCTTGTTATCAAACATTTACTCATGATATGGCTTGTTATCAAACATTTACTCATGACATGGTTTGTTATCAAACATTTACTCATGACATAGTTTGTTATCAAACATTTACTCATGATATGGCTTGTTATCAAACATTTACTCATGATATGGCTTATTATCAAACATTTACTCATAATATGGCTTGTTATCAAACATTTACTCATAATATGGCTTGTTATCAAACATTTACTTATGACATGGCTTGTTATCAAACATTTACTCATAACATGCTTGTTATCAAAGATTTACTCATGACATGGCTTGTTATCAAGCATTTACTCATGATATGGCTTGTTTTCAAACATTTACTCAGATGTGGTTTGTTATCAAACATTTACTCATGTCATGACTTGTTATCAAACATTTACTCATGACATGGCATGTTATCAAACATTTACTCATGTCATGGTTTGCTATCAAACATTTACTTATGACATGGTTTGTTATCAAACATTTACTCAGATGTGGCTTGTTATCAAACATTTACTCATGACATGGCTTGTTATCAAACATTTACTCATGACATGGTTTGTTATCAAACATTTACTCATGATATGGTTTGTTATCAAACATTTACTCATGATATGGTTTGTTATCAAACATTTACTCATGATATGACTTGTTATCAAACATTTACTCATGATATGACTTGTTATCAAACATTTACTCATGATATGGTTTGTTATCAAACATTTACTCATGACATGGTTTGTTATCAAACATTTACTCATGATATGGCTTGTTATCAAACATTTACTCATGATATGGCTTGTTATGAAACATTTACTCATGATATGGCTTGTTATGAAACATTTCCTCGTGACATGGTTTGTTATCAAACATTTACTCATGATATGGCTTGTTATCAAACATTTACTCAGATGTGGTTTGTTATCAAACATTTACTCATGACATGGTTTGTTATCAAACATTTACTCATGATATGGCTTGTTATCAAACATTTACTCATGATATGGCTTGTTATCAAACATTTACTCATGTCATGGTTTGTTATCAAACATTTACTCATGACATGGTTTGTTATCAAACATTTACTCATGATATGGCTTGTTATCAAACATTTACTCATGACATGGCTTGTTATCAAACATTTACTTATGACATGGCTTGTTATCAAACATTTACTCATGACATGGCTGGTTATCAAACATTTACTCATAATATGCTTGTTATCAAAGATTTACTCATGACATGGCTTGTTATCAAGCATTTACTCATGATATGGCTTGTTTTCAAACATTTACTCAGATGTGGTTTGTTATCAAACATTTACTCATGTCATGACTTGTTATCAAACATTTACTCATGACATGGCATGTTATCAAACATTTACTCATGTCATGGTTTGCTATCAAACATTTACTTATGACATGGTTTGTTATCAAACATTTACTCAGATGTGGCTTGTTATCAAACATTTACTCATGACATGGCTTGTTATCAAACATTTACTCATGACATGGTTTGTTATCAAACATTTACTCATGATATGGTTTGTTATCAAACATTTACTCATGATATGGTTTGTTATCAAACATTTACTCATGATATGACTTGTTATCAAACATTTACTCATGATATGACTTGTTATCAAACATTTACTCATGATATGGTTTGTTATCAAACATTTACTCATGACATGGTTTGTTATCAAACATTTACTCATGATATGGCTTGTTATCAAACATTTACTCATGATATGGCTTGTTATGAAACATTTACTCATGATATGGCTTGTTATGAAACATTTCCTCATGACATGGTTTGTTATCAAACATTTACTCATGATATGGCTTGTTATCAAACATTTACTCAGATGTGGTTTGTTATCAAACATTTACTCATGACATGGTTTGTTATCAAACATTTACTCATGATATGGCTTGTTATCAAACATTTACTCATGATATGGCTTGTTATCAAACATTTACTCATGTCATGGTTTGTTATCAAACATTTACTCATGACATGGTTTGTTATCAAACATTTACTCATGACATAGTTTGTTATCAAACATTTACTCATGATATGGCTTGTTATCAAACATTTACTCATGATATGGCTTATTATCAAACATTTACTCATAATATGGCTTGTTATCAAACATTTACTCATAATATGGCTTGTTATCAAACATTTACTTATGACATGGCTTGTTATCAAACATTTACTCAGGACATGGCTTGTTATCAAACATTTACTCATAACATGGCTTGTTATCAAACATTTACTCATGACATTGCTTGTTATCAAACATTTACTCATGATATGGCTTGTTATCAAACATTTACTCAGATGTGGTTTGTTATCAAACATTTACTCATGTCATGGCTTGTTATCAAACATTTACTCATGATATGGCTTGTTATCAAACATTTACTCATGCCATGGCTTGTTATCAAACATTTACTCATGAAATGGCTTGTTATCAAACATTTACTCATGAAATGGCTTGTTATCAAACATTTACTCATGACATGGCTTGTTATCAAACATTTACTCATGCCATGGCTTGTTATCAAACATTTACTCATGATATGGCTTGTTATCAAACATTTACTCATGCCATGGCTTGTTATCAAACATTTACTCATGACATGGCTTGTTATCAAACATTTACTCATGCCATGGCTTGTTATCAAACATTTACTCATGATATAGCTTGTTATCAAACCACTTATGACATGTTTTGTTATCAAACATTTACTCATGTTATGGCTTCTTATCAAACATTTACTCATGATATGGCTTGTTATCAAACATTCACTCATGATAATTTTCTGATCATGATAATAATAATAATTACAATATTTATATAGCGCAAAATCTTGATAAAATCAAATCTAAGCTCTGAAACAGACACACACACACACGCACGCACGCGCACACACACACGCACACACACACACACACACACACACACACACACACACGCACGCACACACACACACACACACACGCACGGCTATAAATGGGGAGAAAGAATAAAAGCAATGGAAAATTATAGAGAGTATATTATATACAATTATATATTATAATGTGATTCCCCTCCGAGCGGAGACAGGCTGCAGAGGGGGTTGAGTGAGGTCAGGATTTTATGCAGAGGAGAAAAGGTGAGTTTTGAGAGCGGACTTAAGGGAGACAACAGTAGGTTGCTGACGGACTGAGAGAGGAAGTTTGTTCCAGGAGAGTGGACCAGAAACAGAGAAGGCTCGTGGACCATAGATATTGAGCTTAGTGCGTGGAAAGCGAAAAGTCAGAGGATCGGAGGCAGAGCGGAGGGTACGTGAGGGAACATAGATGTCAAGTAGGCTTGACAGGTAATCGGGGGCTGCGTTATTGAGGCTTTTGTAGCACATGGTATCTAGTTTGTACTTATGCGCTTTGATACAGGGAGCCAGTGAAGTTGTGCCAGGAGAGGAGATATTTGGTCAGCTTTATTCTTTTTGAGTACAAGGCGTGCAGCATTGTTTTGAATGCGCTGTAGGATGTGAACGGTGGAGGCAGGAAGACCATACAGGAGTGAATTGCAATAGTCAATGCGAGACATTATGAAGGAGAGAACGAATTTTGCAGTTGTTTCCACAGAGAGATACTTCCTGATCAGGCTTATACGATGGAGCAAGATCTGGCAGTTTGAGAAACAAAGTTGTTCATGGAGAGGGTAGAGTCAATGCAGACACCAAGGTTTTTTAGTTGAATCAGAAATTGGGACTGCAGAATCTGAGATATTTTTTTCACAAAGCTATAATGATGATGGTGGGGATAATATCATGATGCCATGGGTTTCCATCCAGTATCGAGAGTGTAAGACAGGGCTGTGCACTATGCTTACTATGATAATACACTTCTAGCGTCAACCAGGCCCGACAGACACAGATACCTGTGGTGTTGGTCACGAAATTTGAGCAACACCCTCAATGACGCCGTTTTTGAAGTGGATGACACTCGCGTATGTGGTTCCTGTCTTCCCAATGAGCGCACTGCACGATCATCTCCGGATAGAAGCCGGTTAGGGCCGAAAATTCTTATATTCATCATCATCATCATCATCATCATCATCATCATCATCATCATCATCATCATCAGGTGCCCTGCCGCATGGCGTTGGCGACCATGGACTTCCATCCATCTCTATCTCTCGTTGCCCCTAGCATCTCCCCCACCCTCCTCATCCCCAGCCACTCTGCAAGTCCGTCAGCATTTTCTCCCTGGGTCTACCTGGTGCTCTCTTTCCCTCCAGCTTTCCCGTTGTTACCAGGTGCTCCAAATCCCCCTTCCTCATAAAATGGCCTATAAATGTCGCCTGTCTTTTCATAATCTTCCTTATGAGTAATCTACTTGTGTCTGCCTCCATCAAGACTGACTCGTTTGTTTTCTTTGCGGTCCATGGATTTCTCAACATTCTTCTTAGAAACCTCATCTCGGCTGCCTCAATCTTGCTCTGGCTTTGCTTGCTGACCGTCCACGCCTCGCATCCGTACAACAGTATTGGTTCTATATAACATTCAAGGACTCTCTTTCTGATGTTAATTGGTAGGCATTTGTTGGTAAGAATGCTTGTCATCTTCTTGAATGCTGTTTTGGCTTGGCCGATTCTGCCAGCTATTTCCGATGTGCATCTGTCGTCTGACGAAATGACCGTTCCCAGGTATTTGAACTTATTTACCTGTGTCAAGGTTGTGCCATTTGCTGTTATTTTGCATGAGGGGATTTCATGTTTTTTACTGATCACCATGACTTCAGTCTTCCTGCTGTTTAGTTCCAACCCCTTACCTTTGCTTTCTATTTCTAGTATATTCACAAGGTTTAAATTCTTATATTCATTACGTATATTTCTTATTGGTGTGTGTGTGTGTGTTTGTGTTGTGTGTGTGTGTGTTTGTGTGTGTGTTTGTGTGTGTGTGCGTGCGCGCGCGCGCGTGTGTGTGTGTGTGTGTGTGTGTGTGTGTGTGTGTGTGCGTGCAAGCAAGCAAGCGCATGTGTGTGTCTGTGTGTGTGTGTGTGCGTGCGAGCGTGTGTGTGTTTGTGCGTGTGTGCGTATCTGTGTGTGTGTGTGAGTGGTTGTATGTGTGTGTGTGTGTGCACTCGTGTGTGCGTGCGAGTGTGTACGTGCGTGCCGGTGTGTACGTGCGCGAGAGCGCGCGTGTGTATATGTGCGTGTCTGTGAACATGAGTGTGTGTCTGTGTGAATATGTGTGTCTGTGAATATGTGTGTGTGTCTGTGTGTGTGAATATGTGTGTGTGTGTGAATATGTGTTCGTGTATGTGTGTGTATATGTGTCTGAGAATATATGTGTGTAGCTGTGTGTATGAATATGTGTGTGTGTGTGTGAATATGTGTTCGTGTATGTCTGTGTACGTGTGTCTGTGAATATGTGTGTGTGTGTGTGTGCGCGCGTGCGTGCGCGTGTGTGTGTGTGTGTGTGTGTTTCAGGTTGTTGGCGGGGTGCTGTTTTATCCCATTCCTCTTAAACTGCTGTAAGGACGCCGTCCACTCCTGCCCCCAGTGTAGAAAAGACCTTGGACGCTATTTCAGAACCACTGGAAACCCGCCCTTAAAAGCTAAAGGACGCAAGAACCAGCATTAGAAACCCGACCACGTAAAGCCTGCATCATCATCATCATCATCAGGTGCCCTGCCGCATGGCGTTGGCGACCATGGACTTCCAACCATCTCTATCTCTCGTTGCCCCCAGCATCTCCCCCACCCTCCTCATCCCCAGCCACTCTGCAATTCCGTTCAGCATTCTCTCCCTGGGTCTACCTGGTGCTCTCTTTCCCTCCAGCCTTCCCATTGTGACCAGATGCTCCAAATCCCCCTTCCTCATAAAATGGCCTATAAATGTTGCCTGTCTTTTCATAATCTTCCTTATGAGTGATCTACTCGTGTCTGCCTCCATCAAGACTGTCTCGTTTGTTTTCTTTGCTGTCCATGGAACTCTCAACATTCTTCTAAGAAACCACATCTCGACTGCCTCAATCTTACTCTGGCTTTGTTTGTTGACTGTCCACGCTTGCAGCTTTCAACAATTAGGCAGCTTTCTGGTTCTCTTGATAAAAACCTTTTGATTCACTCGCCTTGTCCACCAGCCTCCTGTATTGTCAGCCACTGTAGCAAAGTAACAACTTAACCCTTTGACTCCTGCAACCTTGTCCATCAGCATCCTGCATTGCCAGCAACACTAGTAAAGCAGAACCTTAACCCTTTGACTCCTGCACCCTGTCCACCAGCATCCTGCATTGTCAACCAAGCTAGCAAAGTAAAACTTAACCCTTTGACTCCTGCACCCTGTCCACCAGCATCCTGCATTGTCAACCATGCTAGCAAAGTAAAACTTAACCCTTTGACTCCTGCACCCTGTCCACCAGCATCCTGCATTGTCAACCATTTTAGCAAAACAAAATTTATCCCTTTGACTCCTGCACCCTGTCCACCAGCATCCTGCATTGTCAACCATGCTAGCAAAGTAAAACTTAACCCTTTGACTCCCTCACCCTGTCCACCAGCATCCTGCATTGTCAACCAAGCTAGCAAAGTAAAACTTAACCCTTTGACTCCCTCACCCTGTCCACCAGCATCCTGCATTGTCAACCAAGCTAGCAAAGTAAAACTTAACCCTTTGACTCCTGCACCCTGTCCACCAGCATCCTGCATTGTCAACCAAGCTAGCAAAGTAAAACTTAACCCTTTGACTCCTGCACCCTGTCCACCAGCATCCTGCATTGTCAACCACTCTAGCAAAAGCGAAAACTTAACTCTTTGACTCCTGCACTCTGTCCACCAGCATCCTGCATTGTCAACCAAGCTAGCAAAGTAAAACTTAACCCTTTGACTCCTGCACCCTGTCCACCAGCATCCTGCATTGTCAACCACTCTAGCAAAAGCGAAAACTTAACTCTTTGACTCCTGCACCCTGTCCACCAGCATCCTGCATTGTCAACCAAGCTAGCAAAGTAAAACTTAACCCTTTGACTCCCTCACCCTGTCCACCAGCATCCTGCATTGTCAACCACTCTAGCAAAGTAAAACTTAACCCTTTGACTCCCTCACCCTGTCCACCAGCATCCTGCATTGTCAACCAAGCTAGCAAAGTAAAACTTAACCCTTTGACTCCTGCACCCTGTCCACCAGCATCCTGCATTGTCAACCAAGCTAGCAAAGTAAAACTTAACCCTTTGACTCCTGCACCCTGTCCACCAGCATCCTGCATTGTCAACCACTCTAGCAAAGTAAAACTTAACCCTTTGACTCCCTCACCCTGTCCACCAGCATCCTGCATTGTCAACCAAGCTAGCAAAGTAAAACTTAACCCTTTGACTCCTGCACCCTGTCCACCAGCATCCTGCATTGTCAACCAAGCTAGCAAAGTAAAACTTAACCCTTTGACTCCCTCACCCTGTCCACCAGCATCCTGCATTGTCAACCAAGCTAGCAAAGTAAAACTTTAACCCTTTGACTCCTGCACCCTGTCCACCAGCATCCTGCATTGTCAACCAAGCTAGCAAAGTAAAACTTAACCCTTTGACTCCCTCACCCTGTCCATCAGCATCCTGCATTGTCAACCAAGCTAGCAAAGTAAAACTTAACCCTTTGACTCCCTCACCCTGTCCACCAGCATCCTACATTGTCAACCAAGCTAGCAAAGTAAAACTTAACCCTTTGACTCCTGCACCCTGTCCACCAGCATCCTGCATTGTCAACCAAGCTAGCAAAGTGAAACTTAACCCTTTGACTCCCTCACCCTGTCCACCAGCATCCTGCATTGTCAACCACTCTAGCAAAAGCGAAAACTTAACTCTTTGACTCCTGCACTCTGTCCACCAGCATCCTGCATTGTCAACCATGCTAGCAAAGTAAAACTTAACCCTTTGACTCCCTCACCCTGTCCACCAGCATCCTGCATTGTCAACCAAGCTAGCAAAGTGAAACTTAACCCTTTGACTCCTGCACCCTGTCCACCAGCATCCTGCATTGTCAACCAAGCTAGCAAAGTAAAACTTAACCCTTTGACTCCTGCACCCTGTCCACCAGCATCCTGCATTGTCAACCACTCTAGCAAAAGCGAAAACTTAACTCTTTGACTCCTGCACTCTGTCCACCAGCATCCTACATTGTCAACCACTCTAGCGGAGCAAACACTTAACCCTTTGACTCCTGCACCATGTCCACCAGCATCCTGCATTGTCAACCACTCTAGCAAAAGCGAAAACTTAACCCTTTGACTCCTGCACTCTGTCCACCAGCATCCTACATTGTCAACCACTCTAGCGGAGCAAACACTTAACCCTTTGACTCCTGCACCCTGTCCACCAGAATCCTACATTGTCAGCCACGCTACCAAAGCAAAAAAAAACTCAACCCTTTGACTCCCACACCCTATCCACCAGCTTCCTGGACAGTCAACCACTCTAGCAAAGTAAAATCTTAACCCTTTGACTTCTGCACCCTGTCCACCAGCATCCTGCATTGTCAGCTACGTTAGCAAAGTAAAAACTTAACCCTTTGACTCCCTCACCTTATCTCCAGCATCTTACAGTATCAGCCACGCTAACGCAGCAAAAACCTAACCCTTTGACTCCATCGCCCTATCCACCAGCTTCCTGTAGAAAGCTGATGAATATTATGAAGGAGTCAAAGGGTTTAAGTTTTTGCAGTTGATGGATAGGGTGCGGTAGTCAAAGGGTTAAGTTTTTGCAGTTGATGGATAGGGTGCGGTAGTCAAAGGGTTAAGTTTTTGCAGTTGATGGATAGGGTGCGGGAGTCAAAGGGTTAAGTTTTGCAGTTGATGGATAGGGTGCGGGAGTCAAAGGTTAAGTTTTTGCAGTTGATGGATATGGTGCGGTAGTCGAAGGGTTAAGTTTTTGCAGTTGATGGATAGGGTGCAGTAGCCAAAGGGTTAAGTTTTTGCAGTTGATGGATAGGGTGCAGTAGTCAAAGGGTTAAAGCCACGAGCCCAAGATTAGACATCTTGAAAACTCAACAAAAACACTGAAGTTTGACTGTCTCCCGTCCCCTACCATTACTGCCTGTGTGGCTTGGACAACCAGACCACATGAGCACCAGGTTCAGACTGATGCCTTCACCAAACCTGCCCGGGGTGATCAACAAGATCATCACCATCATCATCATCATCATCAACATCATCATCATCAATATCATCATCATTATGATGTGCCCTGCCACATGGCGTTAGCGATCATGGCCCTCCACACGAATCTATCCCCTGTCGCAGCAAGAACATCTCCCAGCCTCTCTGTCTTCAGCCACCCTGCAAGTTCGTCCGATATTTTTCTCCCTGGGTTTACCTGGTGCTCTCTTTCCCTCCAGCTTTCCTGTTGCGACCAGGTGTTCTAATTCCCCTTTCCTCAAGAAATGGCCTATGAATGTTGCTTTTTAGTACAATTGGCATATCTTTATTTATAAAAATGGCGCTTGCTTTACAGAATGCTTGCCATCCGAGCGTAATGCAACGTCTGATCTCTTGTTCCTTAGAGGCTGAGTTCATCGATATATACTGACCAAGGTAGATAGAGTGGCCGACCTCTTCTGTTACGATCGTTTCGTCTTTGTCTTCCACATGGTCGAACATTTAAAACCTTGCCAGCGCATAAATAAGATTCTGTGCAGGCCTTGGGATGTCTACCAGATAAATGTTGATGCTTTACGGTGGAGCGCATATGGAACTGATCGAGTGCGACGACACCCTCTTGAACACACTCCAAACAGCATAGAATTTATCATTTCTAAGAAATTTACATCCATAAGTGTTAAATGAAAAGTGTTGACAATTTCGATGTAGTTGTTGTTGTTGTTGTTGTTGTTGTTTTGTTCCATAAGTTATCACGCTGATTATTTCGTTTGTCAGCTTTTCATTTCATTCTTCATTAATGTGACCTTCCATCACGGAATGAGTCGCTTGTCCACTGGCAGTGTTTTGCACAATGGGGCAAAATAAGCGAGAGGGGTGTCAGGGCTCGTTATGGAGTTGTTGATTTTAGAAGATGCTGGAACCCTTCCTACACATTCTACATTCAATAAATTACGCATATTGTGGTCCTTTTTTAGTGAAAAAGCTATCTGCATTACCCTACCCAACATGCTGATGCTGAACTTTCACTTTCGTTTTACTTGATTTTCTCAAAACTGTGTTTCGGAAGAGTGCCATGTTTAGAAGACTGTACCTCAGGTATTTAATGTCCGATTTTAAAATGGTTTTCTTCATTAGAAAGAGCAGTAAATGTACATTTAGAAGCAATGAAAAGTGAAAACTGCCTGAAGTGGACAAGTGACTCATTTCGTGGTGGAAAGTCACATTTTATCTGTCACGATAATGAGTGCTCAAACTCTGTCATGAATCGTTAATTTAATTTTTGATCTTGCATATATGTGTCATACTAATTTTACATGACTGTGATGTAAGGAATTGCGTCTGTTCAAAAATACAAGAAATAACAACTTAAGGATATAATGTTAACAAACGGTAATTGTTGAATGAATATTTCTTAAAATTGTTTGTTTATTTATTTCAATGCAGTTTTAACAATTTCATTTATTTCAATGTAGTTTTAATCATTCATTTTCATTATACAAGGGGGGTGCAAAAGTAGGTATACAGTTATGAAAAAAGAAAACACGTACAATACTCATTGCATTTATTATACAAACAAATTAATATTGCATATACATGTAATAACGAGCACAGCCTTAATCCCTCAGATACTCAAACTGCTTGCCGTCGGTATTCACACACTCCTCTAATCGAGAGCGGAATCAAGCATTATAATAATGATGTGATACTTACTGTATACCTACTTTTACACCCCCCCCCTCCCCCTGTATTTATGTGCATTCCCTCCCTTTATACAATCATATCTTCTCTCTACATCCATATATCTAGACTTTCATTATGTAGCTATACATTGGCTTAGTGTGATACAATGATCTCTTATCTCTATGTTTATAAACCCAGACTTTCTGTGAATATTCTTTTAGAATATGTACATGTTATTTTTCCATTGATCAGACTTGCTGTGGATGTTCATTTAGAATGTGTAGATATTATTTTTCCATTGATCAGACTTGCTGTGGATGTTCATTTAGAATGTGTAGATATTATTTTTCCATTGATCAGATTTGCTGTGGATGTTCATTTAGAATGTGTAGATATTATTTTTCCATTGATCAGACTTGCTGTGGATGTTCATTTAGAATATGTACATGTTATTTTTCCATTGATCAGACTTGCTGTGGATGTTCATTTAGAATGTGTAGATATTATTTTTCCATTGATCAGACTTGCTGTGGATGTTCATTTAGAATATGTACATGTTATTTTTCCATTGATCACGCTTGCTGTGAATAAAATGTGCAGATGTTATTTTTCCATTGATCAGAATTGCTGTGAATGTTCATTTAGAATGTGTACGTTATTTTTCCATTGATCAGACTGTAAATATTCATTTTGAATGTGTACAAGTTATTTTTCCATTGATCAGACTTGCTGTGAATATTTATTTAGAATATGTAGATGGTATTTTTCCATTGATCAGACTTGCTGTAATATTCATTTGAATGTGTAGATGTTATTTTTCCATTGATCAGACTTACTGTGAATATTTATTTAGAATATGTAGATGTTATTTTTCCATTGATCAGACTTGCTGTGAATGTTCATTTTGAATGTGTACAAGTTATTTTTCCATTGATCAGACTTACTGTGAATGTTCATTTAGAATGTGTACAAGTTATTTTTCCATTGATCAGACTTGTTGCGAATATTCATTTAGAATGTGTAGATGTTATTTTTACATGCATTTCTTTTAACGTGCTGTTTATTCTCACTGTTGGCGAGGAATGAATGTAAACACACACACACACACACTAACACACACACCTAAACACACATGCGCACACACACACACACACACGTGTTAGTCTATTACCCTCATAAATAATGTTATCAGAGAGAGAGAGAGAGAGACAGACAGACAGACAGACAGACCGAGGCAGGGACAGGGACAGGGACAAAGATAGACACAGACAGACACAGACAGAGAGAGACAGAACGAAGACAGAAAATGTGCATTTTGTAGTTGAGATTTAAGATAAACATGTTTCACTTGGTTACGTGTACTGTATAAAGAAACAAGACTGAAACTGACAACACTGTTTCAAGAGAAAAATATTTTTAACCGTTCATTTCTCAAAATCTTTAAAAAAAAAAAAATTAAAAAAACAACTAAACCCACGTGACACGTTTGCTGAGGATGCCCTTTCAAACAAATAATGTTGCAGAAGATGATGATGATGATGATGATGATGATGATGATGATGATGATGATGATGATGATGATGATGATGATGATGATGATGACGTCGACGACAACGACAACGACGATGAAGATGATGATGATGATGATGATGATGATGATGATGATGATGATGATGATGATGATGATGAAGAAGAAGAAGAAGAAGAAGAGAGAAGAAGAAGAAGAAGAAGAAGAAGAAGAAGAAGAAGAAGAAGAAGAAGAGAAGATGAAGAAGAAGAAGTCAATGAAGAAGAAGAAGGAGGAGGTGGAAGAGGAAGAAGAAGAAAGAAGAAGAAGACAGTCATCTTCAGTACATATTTCACTTGGGTTTAGCTTTTTGGATTTTGGACGGGAGAAATTGTAAGATTCATAATTAGGCATATGTATACATATATATATTCCTGTTGTTGATGACAATAATAATGTGATATGTGAAATGATTAAGTGTTCATTTCTTGCTTCATTCACACTGTTACCAAACTGTCTTAGAACGTTGTTTTGGATTCTTATAACAAATAATGTTTTTTCAGTATTTTTTTTAATTTTTGTTCAGAGCAATGTCTTTGTTTGTGTGTGTGTGTGTGTGTGTGTGTGTGTGTGTGTGTGTGTGTGTGTGTGTGTGTGTGTGTGTGTGTGTGTGTTTGTGTGTGTGTGTGTGTGTGTGTTGCATTGTTTAGCCCTCATTATGCAGGTGTTATGTTTCTGCAACTCTCATTATGCAGGTGTTATGTTTCTGCAACTCTCATTATGCAGGTGTTATGTTTCTGCAACTCTCATTATGCAGGTGTTATGTTCCTGCACACTCTTATTGTGCAGGTGTTATGTTTCTGCACACTCTCATTGTGCAGGTGTTATGTTTATGCACACTATCATTGTGCAGGTGTTATGTTTATGCACACTATCATTGTGCAGGTGTTATGTTTATGCACACTATCATTGTGCAGGTGTTATGTTTATGCACACTATCATTGTGCAGGTGTTATGTTTTTGCATACTTTCATTGTGCAGGTGTTATGTTTCTGCACGCTATCATTAAGCAGGTGTTATGTTTCTGTGCACTCTCATTATGCAGGTGTTATGTTTCTGTGCACTCTCATTATGCAGGTGTTATGTTTCTGTGCACTCTCATTATGCAGGTGTTATGTTCTACACATTCTCATTGTGCAGGTGTTATGTTTCTGTGCACTCTCATTATGCAGGTGTTATGTTTCTACACATTCTCATTGTGCAGGTGTTATGTTTCTGTGCACTCTCATTATGCAGGTGTTATGTTTCTACACATTCTCATTGTGCAGGTGTTATGTTTCTGTGCACTCTCATTATGCAGGTGTTATGTTTCTACACACTATCATTGTGCAGGTGTTATGTTTCTACACATTCTCATTGTGCAGGTGTTATGTTTCTGCACACACTCTCTCTCTCTCTCTCACACATACACATAACATACAAACACACACACACACACACAAACACAACACAACACACACACACACACACACACACACACACACACACACACACACACACACACACACGCACACACACACTGCACAACTGGAGTGAGACAGGGAGATGCATGTAGTCCGGTATTGTTCTCTCTTTTCATAAATGAATTAGCGCTAGAAGTAATAAATAATGGAAAACATGGAGCTATTTTGTCTCAAGATGCATTTGAACTGTTCATTCTGTTGTTGGCTGATGATGTTGTTCTGTTGTCAGAAACAGTTGCTGGATTGCAGGCGCAGGTGAATAGCTTACAACGTGCTGCGTCTTCGCTCCAGCTAAAAGTTAATATGAGTAAAACTAATATTATTGTATTTAAAAAAGGTGGATATTTAGGTGCAAGAGAACGATGGGTGTATGATGGTGCTGTAATGCCTGTTATAAATATTTACAAGTATTTGGGAATTTTTTTCACTACGCGATTGAGTTATTTGTTGCTTGTAAGGATCTTGCCAGTTGAGCTAAAAATGCATTGTTATGGATTATGAAGAAACTGTACAGTCTTATTAATAATAATTCTTTGGAACTGTTTGTTAAGCTTTTTGATTCCCAGATCCAACCAATTATGCAATATGGCTCCGAAACTTGGGGGCTAGAGAAAGCTGTTGTTCATTGTAAATCAGTTCATTTGTTTGCCCTTAAAAAGTTTTTGGGAGTAGATAGGGGAACGCCTAATGATTTTGTGTATGGCGAAACTAATCGTTACCCTGTATATGTGAATTCTGCTGTTAATTGTATCCGATATTGGCTCAGATTATTACATATGGATAAATTTAGGATACCATGGAAAGCATATAAAATGCTGTATGATCTAAATGCCAATGGTAAGAAAAACTGGGTATCGAATGTATGTTTGTGTTTGTACAAATATGGATTTGGATATGTGTGGTTATATCAGGGAGTCGGTAGTGTGAATGGCTTTATTCGTATTTTTCGTCAACGCTTGATAGACTGTAGATGGCAGGACTGGAATTATCATATTAACAACAGCGAAAGATTTAATTTATACAGAACATTTAGTAGTGTATCTGAAATAAAACTGTATTTGCAGCTAAATTTAGAACGACATATGAAGTATATTACAACAAGATTTAGGTTTGGTGTATCTGATTTGGCTGTACATCGATATAGATATAAAGTATTAAATGATAATGATTTATTATGTCCATACTGCAAAAAATCTAAAGAAGACGAAGTACACTTTGTCTTTTGTTGTAAAGCACTTACAGATTTTAGGGAAAAGTTTATTCAGCCTAAGTATTATAGACAGCCTGTCTGTTTAAACTGTGCTTGTTGTTGTCATCAACAAATATAGAAGTTGTCCGGAAATTTTCTGTGTTCTTATATAAAGCTATGAAATTTAGAGAAAATGCTGTGTCATAAGATGAGTTATTGATATGTATAATTCAAACCTTTTTGTGCATTACTTAGAAGGTACTGTATTGTTCACATACCCCTTCATAAGGGGCCAAGGCCTAATATGAATAAACTATCTGAAGTCTGAAGTCTCTCTCTCTCTCTCTCTCTCTCTCTCTCTCTCACACACACACACACACACACACACACACACACACACACACACACATAACATACAAACAACACACACACACACACACACATACACACATAACATACAAACACACACACACACACACACACATACACACACACACACACACACACAAACACAACACACACACACACACACACACACACAACACATACGCACGCACACACACACACACACACACACACACACACACACACACACACACACACACACACACACACACGCACACAGAGAAACACACATTTGTCTCTGTAACTTTAATTACACTTATCTAAACAAAGTCATGCGACGCCACGATTTTTCATTTGTGGGCATTCTTTATGTATATTTGACGATGTGGACACAGAGAGACAGACAGAGACGGACAGAGAGAGAGGCAGAAAACACACACACACACACACACACACACACACACACACACACACACACACACACACACACACACACACACACACACACACACACACACACACACACAGGGGGAGAGAGAGAGAGAGAGAGAGAGAGGAAAAGAAATAGAAACAGAAGAAGAATCAGAAGAAAGAAGTAGAAGAAAAAGAAAATAAGAGAAAGAACAAGGAGAAGAAGAAGAAACACATAAACAAGGAGAAGAAGAATGCGAAGAAGAATGCGAAAAAGAAGAAGAAGAAAAAGAAGAAGAAGAAGAAGAAGAATGAAGAGAAGAAGAAGAAGAGAAGAAGAAGAAGAAGAAGAAAAGAAAAGAAGAAGAAGAAGAAGAAAAGAAGAAAAAGAAGGAAAAGAAGAAAAAAGAAGAAAGAAGAAGAAGAAAAGAAGAAGAAAAGAAGAAGAGAAGAAGAAGAAAAGAAAAAGAAGGAAGAAGAAGAAAAAGAAGAAGAAGAAAAAAGAAGAAGAAAAGAAGAAGAAGAAGAAAAAGAAGAAGAAGAAGAAGAAAAAGAAGGAGAAGAAGAAGAAAAAGAAGAAAAAGAAAAGAAGAAAAAGAAAAGAAAAGAAGAAAAAGAAGAAGAGAAGAAAAGAAGAAGAAGAAGAAGAAAGAAGAAGAAGAAGAAGAAGAAGAAGAAGAAGAAAGAAGAAGAAAAAGAAGAAAAAGAAGAAGAAAAAAAAGAAAAAAAGAAGAAGAAGAAGAAGAAGAAGAAGAAGAAGAAGAAAGAAGAAGAAGAAGAAAGAAGAAGAAGAAGAAGAAGAAGAAGAAAAGAAGAAAGAAAAGAAGAAAAGAAGAAGAAGAAAAAAGAAAGAAGAAGAAGAAGAAAAAGAAGGAAGAAGAAGAAGAAAGAAGAGAAGAAGAAGAAGAAGAAGAAGAAGAAGAAGAAGAAAAGAAGAAGAAGAAGAAGAAGAAGAAGAAGAAGAAGAAGAAGAAGAAAGAAGAAAGAAGAAGAAGAAGAAAAGAAAAGAAGAAGAAAGAAGAAGAAGAAGAAGAAGAAGAAGAAGAAGAAGAAGAAGAAAGAAGAAGAAGAAGAAAAAGAAGAAGAAGAAGAAAAAGAAGAAGAAAAAGAAGAAGAAGAAGAAGAAGAAGAAAAAAGAAAGAAGAAGAAGAAAAAAAGAAGAAGAAGAAGAAAAAGAAAGACAAAGAAGACAAAAAAGAAAAAGAAGAAAAAAGCAAAGAACAAAAGCAAAGAACAAAAGCAAAGAAAAAAGCAAAGAACAAAAGCAAAGAACAAAGAAAGAACAAAAGAAAGAACAAAAGAAAGACAAAAGCAAAGAACAAAAGCAAAAGAACAAAAGCAAAGAACAAAAGCAAAAGAACAAAAGCAAAGAACAAAAGCAAAGAACAAAAGCAAAGAACAAAAGCAAAGAACAAAGCAAAGAACAAAAGCAAAGAAACAAAGAAAGACAAAAGAAAACAAAGCAAAGACAAAAGCAAAGAACAAAAGCAAAGAACAAAGGAGAACAAAAAAGGAAAAAGAAGACAAAAAAAGAAAGGAAAAGAAGAACAAAACAAGAAGAGGAGACAAGAGAAAAGAAGAAAGAAGGAGACAAAAAGAAAGTGAGACGAAAAAAAAAATTTTTCATTAACCCTTTGACTCCCGCACCCTATCCAACAACTGTGAAAACTTAACCCTTTGACTCGGTCACCCTATTCACCAGTTTCCTGCAGGAAGCTGGTGGATAGGGTGAAGAAGTCAAAGGTTTAAGTTTTTGCTTTGCTAGCATGGTTGACAATGCAGGATGCAGATGGACAGCGTGTGAGAGTTAAAGGGTTAATAGGGGTAGTGGCAAAAGCATTAAAAAAAATTGACATCCACCCTCTTGGAGGGTCAATAGTAATACAAATGTACCATAACAACATAACACCATCAAAATAATGATAATAATAACAACAACAACAACAATATAAAAGTAATAATAATGATAATAATAATAATGATAGTAATAATATAATAATAATGATAAAAATAATAGCAATAAACAATTTAACTGGCGTAAAAAGTACTGTAAAAGAGAACAAGGGCAATATACACTTCAGATTTACGTCCTAAGGTTACAAGAATCTTTACACAAGCTTCACTCTTTTATTTACATATGTATACACACACACACACACACACACACACACACACACACACACACACACACACACACACACACACACACACACACACACACGTGTGTGTGTGTGTGTGTGTGTGTGTGTGTGTGTGTGTGTGTGTGTGTGTGTGTGTGTGTGGTGTGTGTGTGTGGACCTCCCACCACGAAATCAGTCTTAACTCGCAGTCAGTCGAACAGCACTAGGAGCTGAAAAGGTGACTGAGGGTCTGTCTGGGGTGTTTTGACTTTTTCTCAAAATTGATTTCTGTAAACCATAATCTATTCCCCACAGAATTTTCTTTCTTGAAAAAATATTATTAATCAATTTAAAATGGTATTTTATACACTGATTGCAGCAGAAAGAATGCAATTTCCTACCAAAAGTACCTCTTTTTGTCTCTTATTACAACCGTAACCTGTACAGTACCCGCACATGTAATATGCTGACAGAAAGCTGTTTGGTGACCTTTCAGATAATAACAGCTATATTAGAAACACACCGGGATCAAAGCCACCAAATAAAGAAATTTAAAGAAAATGTGTAGGAGAGCACACAAAAAATTTAGAGGCCGTTTTGTCAAAATGGCCGTCATACAACTTAATGACTTTAAACATACATAAACTTGTAAATTTTTTTGAGTACAAGCTTTATTCAACTACCAAAATAATCAGCAGAATGTACACTTTGCAGTGATATGTATATCTCAAGCATAACACCGCAATATGATATATAGACTGATTTCGTTGTATAGTATATATATACATATATATATATGTTGTATATATATATATAATATATATATATATATATATCATCAAGTGCCCTGCCACATGGCGTTAGCGATCATGGCCCTCCATATGCATGTATCCCTTGTTGCCGCAAGCACATCTTCCATCCTCTCTGTCCTCAGCCACCCTGCAAGTCCCTCCAATATTTTTCCCTGGGTCTACCTGGTGCTCCTTCCCTCCAGCTTTCCTGTTGTGACCAGGTGCTCTAATTCCCCTTTCCTCATAAAATGGCCTATAAATGTTGCCTGTCTTTTCCTAATCTTCCTTATAATGATCTTCTTGTGTCTGCTTCCATCAAGACTGTCTCGTTTGTTTTCTTTCCTGTCCATGGAACATGTATGTAAGCATGTATGTATGTATGTACGTATATACATATTGTGTGTGGTTGTTGTTGTTGTTGTATTGTTTGGTTGTTGTTTGTTCTTTGTTGTTTGTTTATTATTGTTGTTGTTGTTCGTTTGTTGTGTGCACACGAACAAGTGAAACGGAGCGGAGAGAAATGTAGCGTGTTTTTATGAACTGTGTCAATGCCGGTAACGTCCCTTTAGTTGAAGGTCGGCATGGTGTACTTTTCCACAGCGCAGTACTGTGCGGAAGGAGGGTGAAGATGGGGGTCATGAGTGGCATGCAAGACTTTCCAGCCCCCCAACCCCCCACTCCACACAGCTGTCTAAGAGTCAAACCGCCCTTAAGCAGACCAGTAAGATAATATTATACATGAAGGTAAAACAAAATGTGACTGCTGGATCTTGAAGGTAAAAACAAAATATTAAAAATACCTTGTTTGGAAAAGATCCTTGGGAGCATAAAACATTTTATTTTTCACTTGACAAAGGGCCTGGGTTCGAAACGTTGTGTTTTATGCTCCCAAGGGTCTTTTACAAACAAGGTATTTTTTAATATGATACATGTTTTTGTTTTGTTTTGTGTGTGTGTGTGTGTGTGTGTGTGTGTGTGTGTGTGTGTGTGTGTGTGTGTGTGTGTGTATGTGTGTGTGTTGTGTGTGTGTGTGTGTGTGTGTGTGTGTGTTGTGTGTGTAGTGTGTGTGTTGTGTGTGTGTGTTTGTGTGTGTGTGTGTGTGTGTGTGTGTGTGTGTGTGTGTTGTGTGTGTGTGTGTGTATGTGTGTGTGTGTGTGTTGTGTGTGTGTGTGTTGTGTGTGTGTGTGTGTGTGTGTGTGTGTGTGTGTGTGTGTGTGTGTTTTCAGTTCAGTCAAATCACACGATTTCACCAACAGACCATACCACATGGATTGCATTTAAATTTTCTGCAAAACAAAAAAATTGTAGAGAAAGCATACTCCCAGACTCCTCAACATTTTTTTTTCACTTTTTTTTTATTCATTTTTTTTAACAATGAATAGACATCAACAAACAATATAGTAACAAAAAATAATTTCAATTCATACACATAAGAGGAATTTTATACATCTGACAACATACAGAAGACAGAAAAACATATTTCATACATGGGAGATTTCAAAGTGAACATCAAGATTTCAAACATGTCATAAAGATGAATTTGTGACCTCCCACCACGAAATCAGTCTTAACTCGCAGTCAGTCGAACAGCCCTAGGAGAAGAAAAGGTGACTGAGGGTCTATCTGGGGTGTTTTTTTTACTTTTTCTCAAAACTGATTTCTGTAGACTATAATCTATCCCCCACAGAATTTTTTTTCCTGAAAAAGTATTATTATTATACAATTTAAAATGGTATTTTAGTGCACTGATCGCAGCAGAAAGAACGCAATTTCCTACCAAAAGTACCTTTTTTTGTCTCTTATTATGAACCGTAACCTGTACAGTACCCGCACATGGAATATACTGATGGAAAGCTCTTTGGTGCACCTTTCAGATAATGACAGTGAAAATTGGAAATAAACTGGGTCAAAGCCACCAAATAAAGAAATTTAAGGAAAATGTGTACAAGAGCACACAAAAGCTTTAGAGGCCGTTTTGTCAAAATGGCCGTTATACAACTTAATGACTTTAAACAGACATAACGTCTACATTTTTTTAGTACAAGCTTTATTCAAATACCAAAATAATCAACAGAATGTAAACTTTCCAGTAATATGTATATTTCAAAATGCCCAAAATGCTAGTTAAGACTGATTTCGTGGTGGTAGGTCACATTTGTTCTCTATTAAGAAAACAGTGGTTTATAGTTATTCCATTGAGCATTCAAAGACGGACAGATGAAAGTTTATTTTGGAATTATATTGTTCAGTTTTTAATCTTATTCAATGGTCTTTGAAAAGTATATATATTCGGGATACATTTGTCAATCTTACCAGTTTTTGTTTGGTTGGTTGGTTGTGGGGGGGGGGGGGGGTTGTTTGTTTGTTTTTTGTTTGTTTGTTTTGGGGTTTTCTTTTCTTTCTTTTGTTGTTGTTGTTGGTTTTTTGTTTGTTTGTTTGTTGTTGTTGTTGTTGTTTTTTTGTTTATTTTTTGTTTCTTTTCCTTTTTTTTTTTTCAATGTACAGAATGATATTTTTCACATTAGAAGTTCTCCCCTACATATTCATTAGAACCCTTCCCTGCTTCGAGCTCTGCCATTACCATAACCCGCCTCTCACTAGAGTCACTAAAGTTGGCTGACAACATAACGCTCCGTCATCATTTCACATCACAAGGAATATTGTGCAGATGACAAGCAACATTATCAACAACAACAACAGTGATAAAGCAACATCAACAATGATAAGACTTATAATAATTATGATAAGAATAATTATGATCGTGATAATGATATACGATGCTGGTGTGAGCCAACGATGATGTTTCGAATTATCACTGCAGTGTGTAATTTTCGCCAATAAATGGCATCATCAGGATCATATCAATATTCTGAAAATAGAAACGAAACACCTTTTGTTAAGGAAACAGTAAACATTAAATGAGAACAAGCATAAGCGGTCAAGGAAAAGCCAGACTACAACTTAATGGTTAGGTCCCTACGCCTATACTCATCATCATCATCATCATCATCATCATCATCATCAAAATAATGAGGAGGAGGAGGGGTATGGTGGTGAGGATGAGTATGATGATGTGGCTGATGATGATAATGATGATATGACAATAATGACCATAAAATCATCATCATCATCATTATTATCATCGTCGTCGTCATCACATCATTATCATCGTCGTCGTCGTCATCATCATCATCATCACCATCATCATCATCATTATTATTATAACCATCATCATATCATATCATCATCTATCATATCATTATCATCACATCATCATCATCATCATCATTGTTTATCATCATCATTATCATCATCATTCATCGTATCATCGTATCATCATCATGTTATATACACATCATCATATATACATCATCAATCATCATCATCATTATTATATATAACCAGCATCATTATCATCATCATCATTATCGTCACCATCTCATCATCATATCATCATCATCATCATCATCATTATTATTATATCATCATATCATCATCATCATTATCATTATCATATCATCATCATTATCATCATCATCATATCATCACATCATCATCATCATCATCATCATCAACATCAATCATCATCATCATCATCCATCATCATCACCATCACACATCATCATCATCATCATCATCATCATCACAATCACAATGGGGTGTACAGGATGGGCATTTGTCACATCTCCAAGGTCAACACACGTGGCCTGAACGCCTTTGGTGTGCATGCACGTATAACACCAAATAAATACACAGGTTAAAGATCCCATGAAAGTCATGTCAGTGCCGGCACTGTATGGAAATACGTAAATATCTAACATTGTTGTTATTGTTATTGTTTATTGTTCTTGAGAGTCACGGAGTTATCTCCCATGTAGAATTTCTCAAACCCAACACAGTTTGCGCTACCCATTCAGCTAGCATAGACGCAGCCACAAAGCATAAAGTGGTAAGCTCAGAATGTTCTATGCTAGCTGAATGGGTAGCGCAAACTGTGTTGGGTTTGAGAAATTCCACATGGGAGATAACTCCGTGATTCTCGAGAGTTATGTTACTTGGTTGATATTTAACATTCTCCCTGCTTTTCCCTCTTATTTCCTTTGGTGTTTGTTATTGTTGTTTAAAGCCCAGTCGACTGCGTAGAGCCATATCAAGGTTATAACCACTTCAAAACATACAAAACTTCAACAGGAAAAACAAAAGAAAAGAAGCTTAAGTACACATATCAATGCATTCACGTACTTGATCTAAGGACATGCACCTGGCGTTGACCACTACGTTCAATTTATCGCACAGGGGATTTAAAAAAAAACACTTGAATACAAATATAAGCATACCAAAACATACATATATATATATATATATATATATATATATATATATATATATATATATATATATATATATATATATAAAAACAGGCATAAATTACCATATATCTCACCTCCCTAGAGCCAAAATGCGACTTAATACATGTACCCAATTATCAATTCTAAGAAAAAGTACATAAGACCTTATGGAACACATACACGTGAATGGACCAGCAAGACAGAAAATGATAGGTAGAAATGGCAGAAAGCAAGGGAACAAGGCAGAAACAAAGAGAGTGACAGAAAAGAGGAAATTTCTAGCACAAAATTTCCATGAAAGCGGGGATATTATTTATACTGAATGAGCCCCCGGCATACACACACATACAACACACACACACACACACACACCACACAATATATATATATATATATATATATATATATATATATATATACAACACACACACACACATACAACACATACATACACGCGCGCACACACACACACATACACTACACACACACAACACATACACACACACACGCACACACACACACACACACACACACACACACATACACAACAAACACACACACAACACAGCACATACATACACAACACACACTCACACACAGACACATACACACACACATACAGAGAGAGAGAGAGAGAGAGAGATATCCATGGAGTTCTGTACATCGCTACATTCCCTGATTTACATATTACAATAGGGTCCATCCTGTTGTTCAGGACATACAGCGCTAGTCGCTTGATGATGAGCAGAACCATGGCGGCTTCCTCGACTCATATCGACGTACTCGCTTTTCTTCATGACGCTTGAGGCAGGACTGCGTTGTGCCCCCTCTGAGCTGGATGACGTCCCCTCAGCGCTAGGTTGCTTCCCTTGTGTATGTTCGGACTCGGCTTGTGAACCGAGTTCCGCCTCTCCGCTCTGCGAAGGGGAAGAGTTGTCGCCCGCGTTCAGTGTCGAGTAGAGTGACGCCCCTTGCTCTCTGCTCGCCAAGTGGTCGTACGTATTTTCTCCTTGAGCATCATGGCGGTCAGCAACGCGGCGAATCAGGCGGTTATAACGGCGGGAGGATGATCTGCTACTGTCTCTCGAAGTCTGAGAGTCGGTACTAGTTCCTCCAGAAAGAACTCTGCCCGTAGAGATGGCGGAGCTCTCCGCCCCAGCTTTGCTTGCGTGGCCTCCCGTCGCCTGAGGATGCCTGTGGCGAGACAGGAGTGTCAGGATCGATGGGAAGGCTGTAGATGGCTCGCTGGTTTCTCCTTCGGGGTTGGTGAGGCCAGCAACGCTGTCTATTGGAATCTCGGCTGCAATCAAAATGTGAACGAAACAGGTCACTTGTTGACATGGAAACTTTTGGTATTTTGCGTGTTTATTTATCTACAATAAAGGGGGATTTGGAACACCTGGTCACAACGGGAAGGCTGGAGGGAAATAGAGCACCGGGTAGACCCAGGGAGAAAATGCTAGACGGACTTGCAGAGTGGCTGGGGATGAGGAGGGTGGGGGAGATGCTAGGGGCATCGAGAGATAGAGACAGATGGAAGTCCATGATCGCCAACGCCATGCGGCAGGGCACCTGATGATGATGATATATCTACATACTCCTTTATTTTGTAGCTATTTATTGACCTACTTACTTCTTATTCACTTACTCAATCACACCCTTGCTTACCTACTTACTTACTTACTTACTTACTTACCTATCGATGATTAAGGAAATATTGGCTTCACCTAGTTGATAGATGGCTGAGCATTGGGGCATTGACTGCGGGGGTGGGGGTGGGGGTTCTGTCATGTGAGACGTGTTTACACAGAATAGCTAGTTGTGTTGTAAGTCAGACCTTTAATTATTTATTTATTTACGTTATAAATATGTTCCTTTCTTGAAGGTAAGATACAGACATA
>JAPXFY010000019.1:4734654-4737154 GCA_030674185.1 Monoplex corrugatus
TCAAAGGCGTGAAACAAAACAACAACAACAACAACAACAACATCATTGACGACAACAACAACAACCAAACGACAACAACAACAAAATTGAAAACAAGAAAACAAAGGGAGGGGAGGGGGAGTACACACCAAATGAGGTCCTGTCTATTCGTTCCCAATCCAAATCGTCTTTGTCATCAGTGTCATTCCAGCCACAACGACCACGTTCAAACGTGCAGCTTCCTGAAAAGGGGACACAAAGATATACAACACAAAGTGCTGTGTGTAAAAAAAACCACACACACAGCGACACGCACAGAGAGACAGAGGGGAGGGGAGATAGAGAGAGAAAGCAAGAGAGAGAGAGAGAAAGAGAGAGAGACATACAGGCACGTACGCGCGTGAACACACACACACACACACACACACACACACACACACAAAACACACACGCACGCACGCACGCACGCAAGCACACCATATTATACACTCAGAAACACACACACACACCCAGCACACACACACAAACAGCACACACACACAAACAGCACACACACACACACACACACAATATTATACACTCAAACACACACACACCAAGCACACACACACACACACACACACACACATACACACACACATACACACACACATACACACACACATACACACACACACATACACACACACACACATACATACACACACACACACACACACAGATATTTAGCACAAACTGTAGTGTGTCAACACACACACACACACACACATACACACATACACACACACATACACACACTTACACATAAACACACTGACAAACACACAAATATTAAGCACAAAGAACAATTCGTCAAGAAACCAACGCAAAACATCGATTGCATGACACATATAAATGCGACTCCGACCCCAACGCACCCCCCCCCCCCCCCTCCTGCACACAGAAACAAAATAACCAAACAAAACCCAAAACAGGTGTGACTGCCCACATTCAAGCAAACATGAACCAGAAAAAAATTACGAAAAAAGACTAAGAACGCGTATTTAATACAACCAGACAAGACAGGCGCAAATTTTCAGCCAACTGGCCTTTGTCAAGCGAACGATCACAAACAAACAAACACCAGATACAAAAATCAGGAGAAAAAAGACAGAAAATTTCCTGCTGCTCCGTCCAGTGTGAGAAAAGGAATCAACTGACTAAAATGGCATCATAATGTGTTTTTGTGTAAATAGATATCATATAGCCAGCAGAATCGGCCAAGCCAAAACAGCATTCAAGAAGATGGAAAGCATTCTTACTAACAAATGCCTATCAATTAACATCAGGAAGAGAAACCAGTCGCCGTGGTGTAGTGGTTAACGCAACGGACTACCGACTGGAAGGTTGTGGGTTCGAATCCCCATCAGTACCTTCAAAACTCATTGTGGATTTTTCGGCTCTAACCGGCTCCTACCCAGAGTTGGGCGTGCTGTGGTTTCATTGGGAAGACTGGGACCACACAGTCGAGTCTCATCCACTTCACGGATGCGTCATTGAGGGTGTTGCTCAGATCTTCTGAGCAACACCGCAGTTGTCTGTATGTCTCGGGCCTGGTTGACGCCAGGATATATTACGATAGTAAGCGTAGAGTACAGCCCTGTCAAGCAGTCTCAATCCTACATGGAACTCCAAAGCATCATGATTATCATTCACATCGACATCATCATCATCGCATAATAAAAACTGTTCCAGCTTCTGTGGCCATTAAAGTGGCGTAGAAAATGGGACTAAAAAAAAAAAAGGCGAGCACAAAGGTAGCCTCCCTGAGTGCAATCATCATCATCATCAGGTGCCATGCCGCATGGCGTTGGCGACCATGGACTTCCATCCATCTCTATCTCTCGTTGCCCCCAGCATCTCCCCCACCTTCCTCATCCCCAGCCACTCTGCAAGTCCGTCCAGCATTCTCTCCCTGGGTCTACCTGGTGCTCTCTTTCCATCTAGCTTTCCCGTTGTGACCAGGTGCTCCAAATCCCCCTTCCTCATGAAATGGCCTATAAATGTTGCCTGTCTTCCTTATGAGTGATCTACTTGTGTCTGCCTCCATCAAGACTGTCTCGTTTGTTTTCTTTGCTGTCCATGGAACTCTCAACATTCTTCTGAGAAACCACATCTCGGCTGCCTCAATCTTGTTCTGGCTTTGCTTGCTGACTGTCCACGCCTCGCATCCGTACAACGGTATTGGTTCTATACAACATTCAAGGACTCTCTTCCTGATGTTAATTGATAGGCATTTGTTGGTAAGAATGCTTGTCATCTTCTTGAATGCTATTTTGGCTTGGCTGATTCTGCCAGCTGAGTGCAATGATCCTTAAAAAAAAAAAAAAGAAACACCACAGAGTGCTGGATGGGACCCAGGGCACCAATGCCTCACCACTCGCCGGACAATCACCTCCCAAGCTCCCGACGCCACCCGCTAGTCATTCCATCAAGCAACAGGGGGTTGTCCATGCGTTGTATGACCCATTTGGATCCAGTC
>JAPXFY010000019.1:4742154-4757390 GCA_030674185.1 Monoplex corrugatus
ATGAGATTCTGTTAACTGTCAGAAAGAGACAGAAGGGAGGAAACACGAGGAGATGATGATATATAAGCATACTGATGATTGTGACAGTGATGACGGTTCTAGTGGTGTACTGATGTGAACACTGATGTTTTTATTCACAAATTATCAAACTGTCAAGATTGTCGTAACGTAATGAACTTTCTCAACAACACGCACGTACACACACACACACACACACACACACACACACACACACAACACACACAAACACACACACACACACGAACACACACACACATACACAACAACACACACACACACACACACACACAACACAACACACACACACACACACACACACACACACACAACACACAACACACACACACAAAACACAACACAACACAACACACACACACACACAAACACACACACTCACACACACACACACACACACACACACACACACACACACACACACACACACACACACACACACACACACAAATAAATGCAAGTGAGCTTCATTAAGATTCGTTATCCATCAAGTGAACAGAGCTATATTCTAATGCAAGCACATCTTCCACCCTCTCTGTCATCAGCCACCCTGCAAGTCCGTCCAGTATTTTCTCCCTGGGTCTACCTGGTGTTCTCTTTCCCTACAGATTTCCTGTTGTGACTAGGTGCTCTAAATCCCCTTTCCTCATAAAATGGCCTATAAATTTTGCCCGTCTTTTCCTAATCTTCCTTACCAATGATCCTCTTGTGTCTACCTCCATCAATACTGTCTCGTTTGTTTTCTTTGCTATCCATGGAGCTGTCAACATTCTCCTTAGAAACCACATTTTGGCTGCCACAGTCTTGGAAAATATTGCTAGAGCTAACAAACTCATATTGGTGTGTGTGTGTGGGGGGGGGGGGGCTGTAGAGACAAGATACTTCCGTGTTTCCGCAATTCAAAGAATACCGATATGGCGTATGGCATCTTTCACAGTCATATTTCTTTGTGCATCAAGGAAAAGAGAAATAATTGACATTGATTTGACAATTTATGTTTTGTTTTGTTTTGGTGGAATATTAAGAGTCACTGAAATCAGTGGAGAAACAAAACATAAAAATAAATCAGCTAAATAACTTACAAACACAACAACAGACTGATTGCAACTGTTTCCACAGCGATGCAATACGTAAGTATTGTTGATGCCCATGGTAATGTCAATGATAAATTTTGTGAGCGAGAGAAAAAAAAATATGCCTCATGCATATTCAATAAGAAATAAGAAAAACAGAATAAGAAAGAGGACGAGAAGAAGAACACCTATAACAACATTTTATACAACACTGAAAATAATATCGATGTAAGGGGGGGGGGGGAGGGAGGGGAGAGAAAACAAGAATAAAGGTCAAACAAAAATGTTTGATGTATATTTATGTAATTTAAAGAAGTCATGCATCTCTGTGAGAACACACACACACACACACACTCACACACACACACACCACACACATACATACACACACACACATACGCACACACACACACACACTCACACACACACACACACACACACACACACACACACACACACACCCCACACACACACACACACCACACCACACACACAACACACACACACACACACACACACAACACACACAAAAACACACACACACGAACACACACACACACACACACACACACACACACAACAACACACACACACACACACACACACACACACACACACAACACACACAAACAACACACACACACACGAACACAAACACAAACACACGGGAAGAAGGTATCCACCGCGATATATATACTCAAAGAGTTAAAATACTGCTTACTTACTTCCCCAGTTTTGAAATCAAGCGAAGATTTGCACGCTTGTGCTGCCACTGTCCAATTAAGCAATTCTTTAAACATCAACGTTTTGTCAGTCTACCTGCCAACAGGTCCAAATGACCACAACACAGAATGGCTGCGCACTATCCAAGATCAGCAGCGTGGTAAATGGCTAATAGGTGGAGACTTTAATTCCCACTCCCCATTTTGGGAAAAGAATTGTTCTACTGTTACGAGCAATCGTTTGGTAGAAAATATCGTTGATAGTTCGCTTTACCTTCTAAATGATGGTAGTGTCACTAGGATCCCTGATGTTTCCAAACACAGGGCGACAGCCATCGATTTGTCTCTAATCTCACCAGAATTAGCACCATCCTGTACCTGGGAAACTCACAGAGACACTTTGGGAAGCGATCACCTACCTATCATCATAACCATAACTGACAAAAACATCAGGATGAAAGACAGCTCTCCTGAAATTATTCCAAAATATAATTACAAGCGTGCTGACTGGTCCTTATTTCGAACTGCTCTAGCTAATCAAGATTACAGACATTATGAAAGTGAAAATGTAGACATTATGTTTTCTAAATTCCGAGAGTCAATTCTAGCCGCTGCAGACCTATCGATTCCGAAACTCAAATCTTCTAGATCAAATAATCGATTGGGTAATGTTTGGTGGACAGAGGCATGTGAGAAAGCAGTTCAATATAAAAGGGAGGAAATTCAAAATCTACATCAAAAGCCGGAAACCTGAGGATCATGTGGAAATAAAAAAAAGCTAACATCCAATGTAACAAAATCATTGCTGAAGCAAAGAAAGATTATTGGGCATCATTCTGCACAAAAGAAATTTCATATTTCCAAGATTTCCATAAAGTCTGGACGAAAATGAAACAAATGAGGGATGGAACCAACTTACCTAGGTGTCCGATAATGATTGAAACATGTAACACATTTCCTTCAGACATGGACAAAGTAGAAACTTTTGTGGATCTGTTTGCCGAAAACAATAAAGTTGAAGGTTTATCTCCTGACTGCAAACATCACAGAGAAATGGAAGATTACAACCCAATCTACACTGATCCAGTACCACAGAATGATCTCTGGTTTAATTCTCCAATCACCTTAGAAGAGCTAAAAAACACAGTACTGTTTCTACACAACAAAAAGAGTTCGTAGGTGTTGATGCAGTTTCGACTGAAATGATCAAACATCTTCCTGAAAACTACCTTATTTTCCTACACAAAATTTTGCAGAAATGCTGGGTTAGCGGAACTGTGCCACAAATATGGCAAAAGTCTATAGTTATACCAATCTTAAAAACAGGAAAATCGAAAACCGATCAAAACAGTTACAGACCCATTGCTTTGACGTCCCACACAAGCAAACTAATGGAAAGATTGGTCTTAAACAGACTTTTACACTACTGTGATAAAAATAACGTTATTCCGGTAAACCAGGCAGGTTTTAGAAAAGGAAGATCCGCAGTTGAGCACCTGGTTAAACTTACAACTCAGATTAAACAACAGTTTGCTCGCAGAAAAAGTGTTTTAGCTACTTTCTTTGATGTGAAAAAAGCTTACGATCAAGTTTGGCATAAACGTTTATTGTTTAAGCTAAAATCTGTTGGTTTATCGGGCAATATGTTCAATTACATTAAATCTTTTTTAGCTAATAGAACAATTCAGGCAAGAGTGGGAGCTAGTTATTCTTCTTCACGATGCCTCGACATGGGGATTCCACAAGGTTCAGTGATAGCACCTATTTTATTTAATATCCTTATACAGGATCTTCCTAAAGCTCTTTCAAATCGTGTTGTTTTAGTACAGTACGCTGATGATATATGCACTTGGATGAATAGCATTTAAAAAAGACAACTCCACAGAGAACGCGAAATTACATCAGGAAGTTGTATCAAATTGATCTTGATAATCTTGGAAACTATATGTTAGAAAATGGGCTGTCGTTGTCAGCAGAAAAAACTAACATGATGCTGTTTGATCCTGGTGGTAACTCAAATAACTTGCCTACTTTCAAATTGCTTGGTGAAGTGTTAAATTACAAACAGGTCGTATAATTCCTGGGAGTTTACATCACGTCCAAATTAAGCTGGAATGTCCATTTTGATTATATTTTAACAAAAGCGCGAAAAACCTTAAATTTTCTAAAGATAATAAGCAAATTACCCTGGGGAATGGATACAAATGTACTGATTCATCTGTCAACAGCGCTGGTCAGGTCTAAATCATCCTACGCGCAAGAAGTTTTCTTCAAATGCACCCAAATATTTACTAAAAAAGATTCAGAGCTTGGACTGCAAAAGTCTTAAAATTGCACTAGGTGTACCAACTCATGTTTCTACTCTGGAAACGTACAAAGTTGCTGGAATTCTACCTTTAAACAACCATTGTGAGTAGCTACAGCAAAGTTTGCAATTAGAACTACTTCACAAGCGGATAATTTTGTGAGCAAAGAAATTAAGATCAGGTCTGATACTGACTTTCCAAAACGAGCAAAAAACATTTCATCACAAATTACTGCCGCAACTTACATATCTGGCCTGATCAAACAGTCCAACATAACAATGGATGAAATAGCCGAGAAACCAACGATAACGCCTATCCCTACATGGGAAATGCTAAAGGCCACATTTGATCTCGATTATGCAAAAGTTAAAAAAGATGATAATGTCAACATTACGCTATCCACAGCTTGTGAACACATCGATGAAAAGTACCGTACCCACCTCCACATTTTTACCGATGGGTCAGTCTTAGCAAATCAGAGCGCTGGAGCAGCGTTTTATGTTCCAAAATTTAACATTAAAAAGTCTTTTTTCATTGGAGCAAATGTATCTATATATACAGCAGAATTGGTCGCTGTTGTTCAAGCGTTGCATTATTTAATAAGCCTTCGGCCTGTGTCATTCAAAGTAGTTCTCTTTGTTGATTCAAAATCTGTATTATATGCCTTACAGTCTTTTGATACAGACACAAGACTTAATTATTGAGGCAAATCATCTAATACATTGTTTAAAGATAAATGGCTCGGAAATCAATTTATGCTGGGTGCCTTCTCATGTTGGTCTTCATGGCAACAACGTAGTTGACAGAGCAGCTAAATCCGGTGCCCTCCATTCTGAAAATTCCATAGAATTATATATTAACACCTCGGTAAAAGAAGCTTACAACTCGCTAGAATTAGCATCATGGATTCGATTTCATGAACATTTAAATGAAAAATTTGTGTCTCAAAAAAGAATCAAACTTTCAGTTCAAAATATCTGTAAAAACTTGCAGTATTCCTCGTTATATCATTTGAGATTAATTGTTATGACATATTTTCGCATTCAACTGAACGCTTTGAAAACAAAATATTGTAACAACGTTTTATGTATTTGCGGCGAACAATTCACATTGTATCACTGTTTGTTTTACTGCAGAAAGCTTCGTTCCTTTTTACCAAAGACGTTTACACAAGGAAACTATCTTGAAACGCATTTTAAAGAAGTAGTATCGGATCAAGTTTTGTTAGTTAAAATTTCAGAATCATTGGTTCACAGTCCTGTTAATGCGTTACTTTAAGATTATTATTATAATTATGATTATTTTTGTTTTGTTTTGTTTTTATGACGATTTTTCTGTTACATTATTGATGTTAGCGTTGTTTTGTTTCATTTCTCTGTTCATCCATATCCTTTTTCTTAAGACCTTGCCGCTTCTTTTTAATTTTTTTTACGTCCCTTACTCTGTTCCCCTCTCCCCTCCACCCCCCCCCCCTTATTTCATCCTCCATGCCATTTTTCCTCGTCTAATATCACTTATAGTGAAAAGACGTTAAATCAAGCAACGAACACACACACACACACACACACACACACACAAACACACACACATACAAATCAATGCAAGTGAGCAACATATAGATTCGTTATCGATCAAGTGAACAGTGTTGTATTCTAATACTGAACACTCAATTACTGCTCGTAATTTCGCATCACAATTGAAAATCGCCTTCTTAAAAACAACCCAAAGTTAAAATTCAACTCAGATCAAAAGCAGCTTCTGTGTTTAGTAATTCTTTGTTTCATCAAATTATTATAAATGCTCACCAGAGAGAAACAAAACCGTTGCTGAATCAACCGTGCACAGTAGACACCAACACCTAATCACTGACCACCAACAACCCAACAGCATCCCAGTAACAGACAGGAAACAAATTGGTGAAGGTCTTCTCCAAGATCTGTGGGTTACACTCCCCAGTTTTCTCTGTCTCCAGTGGCGTCTACATGTAAAGCAACCTAGACGTTTGCCTTTCAGGTTCAGGTTCATATTGCTTATAGCCCATCCGAGTACTAGAACCATGTCAGGGCAGACAAGGTGTCCCACTGCCCTGGGTGACATATTGTCTGCCAACCTCAGCGACCGTATCAACCTTCGACGTGGACAAGGCAGAACCCTGACTCTGAAGGCTGATGTTACGAATGATCTTGACCTCCTCGGCGTTTCCCCAGCAATTGTCATGAACATGAACAGCATCCACTTTTCACAATTGATTGGTTCGCTCTAATTTGCTGAGCGTTTAAATATATATATATATATATATATATATATATATATATATATATATATATATATATTATTATATATATATATATGTCAGGGCTAACACCACGTCAAATACGACAACCCGGTTTGAGATAAAAGACAACAGTTAAAAACTATGCTTACTGTTAACATTACAAGTCTAAAATGTATTTAAAGAAAAACATACTCTGACGTAAAATCATGTCAGGTGAAATCTATTCATATCTTGTAAAGGAGAACAGTGGCAGAATGGTTCAGACGTGCGCCTGCCAATAACTAAACTCGAAGTTCCAGGGTTCGTTTCCCGTAGTGGCCTCGACTTTTCTTCTCAGTTTGACTGGAAAATCGAACTGAACGTCTAGTCCTTCAGAAGGGGACGAAAAAACGAGTAACCCGTGTGCCTTCTGGCTGCACACGTTAAAGATCCCACGGCAGTTGAAAATCGTAAAGAGCAGGGCATTGGGGAGAAAGGTTGATTTTCCAGGTCCCACCCCTTGAAGACCAATTAGCCTTCTTGCCTTTCTGAAGTTTGGGTTAAATAAAAAGTAGGCTATGTAATAGAAACAGAAAGCAAAAGTGAAGGGTTGGAGCTAATAGCAAGAAGACTGAAGTCATGGCAATCAGTTGGGGGTGGGGGCTGTATGTAAATACTTAGGGACTTCCCTGTTTCCGAAAGCCAACGAACACTTTAACAGTTACATTTAATATTCTTTGTACGCATACATACGAACTATTTTCAGACACAAGCGAGTCTGTACACAGGTGTTTATCTTGTTTATCTGGGCGGTTGGGGAAAAAACAAACCAAATTTCCATTTCAGGAATTCATACAGACAGGGTCACATGCAACTCTTCCGATTGCAAGTCCAATTCTTTTTTTTTTTTTTTTTTCCCTTTTTTTCCCCTTTTTTTTTTTTTTTTTTTTTTGAATCATTGCACTCAGGGAAGTTACCTTTGTGGTCACCTTTTTATTTCTTTTGTGTGTGTGTGTGTGTGTGTGTGTGTGTGTGTGTGTGTGTGTGTGTGTGTGTGTGTGTGTGTGTGTGTGTGTGTGTGTGTGTGGTGTGTGTGTGTTCAATTTTCTACGCCACCTCAATGGCCACAGAAGCTGGAACAGTTTTTTTTTAAACAATGCAATGATGATGATGTCGATGAGGATGATAATCATGATGCCATGGAGTGCCATTTTAGGATTGAGACTGCGTGACAGGGCTGTACTCTAGCTTACTATCATAATAAATCCCGGCCAGAGATATAGACACCTGCGATGCTGGTCAGGTGATTTGAGCAACACCTTCAATGACGCATCCGTGAAGTGGATGAGACTCGACTGTGTGGTCCCAGTCTTCCCAATAAGCCCATAGCACCCAACTCTGGGTAGGAGCCGGTTAGAGCCGAAAAATCCTACAATGATATACTTTTGAAGGGACCGATGGGGATTCGAGCCCACAACCTTCCAGTCGATAGTCGTTGCACTAACCACTACACAACGGCGACTGGTTACAAGTGCGATTCTTAACCAATGGACTATGGCGACCATCTGATTAATTCTGTATTCAGCGTTATGAAGCCTGTGTAGTTTTACAGTTCAAAGGTAGATGATTACGTTCAGATCCAGTCTGATTTTTAACTTACTGATCTGTGAATCATGACTATAACACATTAATCTGTACATCATTATTATAACATATTAACATGTGAATCATAATAATAACATATTAACCTGTGAATCATAATTACAACAATAACCTGTGAATCATAATTATAACATATTAACCTGTGAATCATAATTACAACATTAATCTGTGAATCATAATTACAACATTAATCTGTGAATCATAATTACAACATTAATATATGAATCATAATTACACCATTAATCTGTGAATCATAATTATAACATTAATCTGTGAATCATAATTACAACATTAACCGTGAATCATAATTACGAAATTAACCTGTGAATCATAATTACATTAATCTGTCATAATGATAACATTAACCTGTGAATCATAATTGCAACATTAATCTGTGAATCATAATTACAACATTAATCTGTGAATCATAATTACAACATTAATCTGTGAATCATAATTACAACATTAACTGTGAATCATAATTACAACATTAACCTGTGAATCATAATTACAACATTAACCTGTGAATCATAATTACAACAATAATCTGTGAATCATAATCATAACATTAATCTGTGAATCATAATCATAACATTAACCTGTGAATCATAATCTAACATTAACTGTGAATCATAATCATAACATTGACCTGTGAATCATAATCATAACATTAACCTGTGAATCATAATCATAACATTAACCTGTGAATCATAATCATAACATTAACCTGTGAATCATAATCATAACATTAACCTGTGAATCATAATCATAACATTAACTGTGAATCATAATCATAACATTAATCTGTGAATCATAATCATAACATTAACCTGTGAATCATAATCATAACATTAATCTGTGAATCATAATTACAACAATAATCTGTGAATCATAATTACAACAATAACCTGTGAATCATAATTACAACATTAACCTGTGAATCATAATTACAACATTAATCTGTGAATCATAATCATAACATTAACCTGTGAATCATTACTATTATAACATTAACCTGTGAATCGTGATTATAACATTAATCTGTGAATCATGATTATAACATTGACCTGTGAATCATAATTATAACATATTAACATGTGAATCACAATTATGACATAGTAACCTGCGAATCATAATTGTAACATTAACCTGTAAATCATAAACCATTATAAAGAGATAAAACGTCAACAACAACAAAACAACAAAAAACAAGCACTTTGCTTGCAGTCTGGTTTTCGTTATACCAGGTTTCATGTTGTGCTTGCAGTCTGGTTTTCGTGTACCAGGTTCCATGTTGTGCTTTCGCCCTTTTTGCGTCTGTGGCGTGGAACAGGACAGCACTGTAGGCAGCCACACAATGGAGTAGTTGTCCAGACACTGGTCAGTCTGTGTACGTTTCTCCCATCACTTCACACAGGAAAGAGACATTCAGGAAGCGTTGTCCTTTGATGCTATTTCTGTATGTACAAGATTCACACAGGCAGGCACTGCTACAAGGTTGTTGTTAGATTTCTCGTTGTGTGGATATCGCGGGGAGAAGAAGAGTAGTGGCAGAATGGTTCAGACGTTCGCCTGCCAATAACATAACTCGAAGTTCGAGGGTTCGCTCCCCATAGTGGCCTCGACTGTTCTCCTCAGTTTGACCGGAAAATCAAACTGAACGTCTAGTCCTTCGGAATGGGACAAAAAACGAGTCGGACCCGTGTGCCTTTTGGCTGCGCACGCTTAAGATCCATCCCACGGCAGTTGAAAATCGTGAAGAGCAGGGCATGCCCGGCTGCCTTGATAAAAACATTGGAGAGATAGGTTGATTTCCCAGGTCAAAGGCACTGAAGACCAATTAGCCCTCTTGCCTTTCTGAAGTCTTGGTTAAAAAAAACAAAAACATGAATATGAATTTGAAGCAAGGGAGAGGGGATTGCCGCCGCCCTCGTGGTGCTGGCCCTGGAAAAAGTTGAGGTCTCTGCCACCTCACTCCCCTACGACACCAGGGTTATGGAACTATCTAGGTAGGACCTCAGGACTGGCCAGCTCATAGGTTTATGTGCAGGCTTAAGGTTTGTGCCGTGATCATTCTGGATCTTCTCCATTACATGGTACCTGTGACGTTAGTGCATATGGAATTCATTCCGAGCGGGAAGACATCATATTGCGAAAACGAAATTGAAACTCTTCATTTTTCTTGAAAAAATATATATACAAAAATTATGCACCACACACAAATAGGACAAAACCACTCACTTGACAAGGGCCGGTGTGGCCGAAACGTTGTGCGTTTTTAAAGTGAGTGGTTTTGTCCTATTTGTGTGTGGTGCATAATTTTTGTATATATATTTTTCAAAAAAAATGAAGAGTATTTCCAACACCACAATGGCAAAGATATTCCATATTGTGAATTCTAAAAGAAATTGAAACTAGATTTGAATTTCGCGGCATTTGTGGTGAGAAACCGTGGGATCTATTATAACAATCGTGACGCCACAGAACATACTGTCAGAGACACGGAAACTGTGACTGGTAATTTCATTGGCTAACAATGCAGCTAAACGGAGTTCCAAATTCACTCCTGTGTTTGGATGAGATACGCGAAAGCAATTTTAGGTAATTTATGCGATATGCTAAAGCAATTTCAGCTAATTTATGCACGTTTTTATATATGTTTTAGTGTCCTTAGGTATGCTTAAATTTGTATTCAGGTGTGTTTTTTTAAATCCCCTGTGAGATAAATTGGATGGAGTGGTCAGTGCCGGGGGCATGTCCTTAGATTATGTGTACAAATGCATTGATATGTGTACTTAATTTTCTTTCCTATTTTTTTCCTGTTGAAGTTTTGTATGTTTTCAAACGGTTATAGCCCTGATAAGGCTCTACGCAGTCGGCTGGGCTTTAAGCAACAATAACAATAATTCTCTGTTCTACTTCGTAGACTTTCAGACCACTGATGTTGGTGATGATGTTCATATTGGAGGTGGGTGGTTTTCCGGATTTCTTTTGGCCTCTTGCTTACCTACTTGCTCACTTATTTACTTACTTACTCAGTTACCTATGACTGATTAAGAAAATATTGGCTTCATCTGGTTGAAGCTGTTTGGGCATTGACTAGGTGGGGGGGGGGGGGGTGGTCTGTCATGTGAGTCGGGTTTATACAGAATAGCTAGTTGTGTTGTGATTCAGACCTTTAATGATTTTACAAGGAAAAGATTTTACAGTTTGTTCCTTTTCTCTCATTGAAGACAGCAGCAGGGAAGTTTCAGTCTTTTTCTCAATTTTTTTGTATCTAGTGTTTGTTTGTTTGTAATCTTACGCTTGACAAAGGCCAGTTGGCCGAAAATTTGCGCCTGTCTTGTTTTGTTGTATTAAATACGCGTTCATATTCTTCTGTCGTGTTTTTTTTTCTGGTTCCTTCTTCTTTAATATTTATTTATTTACTTCATATATGTGTTCCTTTTTTGAAGGTAAGATACACACATACACACGTCATTTACATGTAACCAAGATTATTCCAGTGGTAGGCTGGTAAAAGGTAGAAAGAAACTCTAGGGAGAGCTAGACAACAGAAGGTCTTCAGAGAAGTAACCCCCTTTAGACAAGTGTTTCGGCCCTGAATTCCTTACACTCTCGGGGGGCCGGGCCACATCAGGTCGTGACTCCTGGATGCCCTTCTGCTGTTGTCTACTTTTTTTTTCTTTTTTTTTTCCCACGCCTGGGAGCGAACCTGGGCGATTCTGCGCTTCAGAACTGCGGTACGCGGTTTTACCAATGTGCTAACGGGGCACACATCATCTGTAGGGAATTTAATCCTTATGAAGTTCACTTTTGGTTCCTCCTTGCCCAGATCCAGCTTGAGCTCCTTTCTGCTGCCTCTGCCATATACCAGTATAAAATATAGACTAGGTAAAACACAGGCTAGGTAGGGTCTCAAGACCTGGCCAGCTCATGGGTTTATGTGCAGGTTTAAGGCATGTGCCATGATCACCATACACATGCACCTGTGACGTTAGTGCATACGGAATTCATTCCGAGCTCGGAGACGTCATCTTGAGAAACTGAACTAAACATGCTCATTTCCTGAACATGGCGTCCACTTTTCCTTGTAAAACATGGCGTCCACTTTTCCTTGTAAAACTGTGTCTTTAGTTTGTTTGTCGTTGTGGCGTCCATATTTAATTTGTATATAATTATTCTTTATTTTTGTCTGCAGTTAACGCTGGACTGTGAGTTCGATCAAAATGCTTTCATTTGCTTTTTATCAGTCCTTTTGACTCCAAGAAGCCACCTGTAGAACTACATCTCTAGATTCCTTTTCTCACACTGGACGGAGCAGCAGGGAAGTTTTAGTCTTTTTCTCCAACTTTTTGTATCTGGTGTTTGTGATCTTACGCTTGACAAAGGCCAATTGGCCTGAGCATTTACGCCTATGTTGTCTGGTTGTATTATATCATCATCATCATCAGGTGCCCTTGCCGCATGGCGTTGGCGATCATGGACTTCTATCTGTCTCTATCTCTCGTTGCCCCTAGCATCTCCCCACCCTCCTCGTCCCCAGCCACTCTGCAAGTCCGTCCAGCATTTTCTCCCTGGGTCTACCCGGTGCTCCCTTTCCCTCCAGCTTTTCCGTTGTGACCAAGTGCTCCAAATCCCCCTTCCTCATAAAATGGACTATAAATGTTGCCTGTCTTTTCCTAATCTTCCTTATGAGTGATCTACTTGTGTCTGCCTCCATCAAGACTGTCTCATTTGTTTTCTTTGCTGTCCATGGAACTCTCAACATTCTTCTTAGAAATTGTATTATATACGTGTTCTTATTCTTCTTTTGTGTTTTTTTCCCTGGTTCCTGTTTCCGGTTGGCCGAAAATTTGCGCTTGTCGTGTCTTGTTGTGTTGAATACGCGTTCACTTTGGTTTGCTTGTTCTTCTGGTTCCTGTTTGCTTGGGCGTGGGCAGTCGCACTTGTTTTGGATTGGATCTGTACTCTTTCGATCTTATTTTCATCTGCATGTCCAGGCTTCACAGACATATATCATTTTTGGCCAGATCAGATATTTTAGAACTTTGACTGAAGGATGTTGGTGTGCTTCTGTCTTTCCAAACGTTAAGAAATTGGCCCATTTTCTATGGCACTATGCACTGTTCACGCTCTTATTTTGATGTCTTTAGTGCCGATGATGCCATGAATTTTAACTGACTCTGAATATTTCAATGGTATATTGAGCAGTCAGTTCTGTCCTAAGTCGTCATCCTCACCCCATCAGCAATCCATTCACTAAGAAACCCAACTCCTAAAGTGAGTGCTTATGGCTGGGCTAGGGTTCATCATTATCATATGTCTTGCTGACTGGTATTGGCGATCATGGCCTTCCATACGAATCTTTCTTTTGTTGCTGCAAGTATATCTCCCACCCTCTATGTCTTCATCCAGTCTGCAAATGCGTCCAATAGTTTCTCTCTGGGCTTATTTGATGCTCAACATTTGTAGGACATTCTACGAGGCAAGAGAAATTTGAACACATAGTCATAACAGTCTTACCAACAAATGCCTATCAATTAATATCAGAAAGAGAGTCCTCGAATGTTATATAGAACCAATACTGTTGCACGGATGCGAGGCGTGGACAGTCAGCAAGCAAAGCCAGAGCAAGATTGAGGCAGCCGAGATGTGGTTTCTCAGAAGAATGTTGAGAGTTCCATGGACAGCAAAGAAAACAAACGAGACAGTCTTGATGGAGGCAGACACAAGTAGATCACTCATAAGGAAGATTAGGAAAAGACAGGCAACATTTATAGGCCATTTTGAGGAAGGGGGATTTGGAGCACCTGGTCACAACGGGAAAGCGGAGGGAAAGAGAGCACCAGGTAGACCCAGGGAGAGAATGCTGGACGGACTTGCAGAGTGGCTGGGGATGGGAAGGGTGGGGGAGATGCTAGGGGCAACGAGAGATAGAGATGGTTGGAAGTCCATGGTCGCCAACGCCATGCGGCAGGTCACCTGATGATGATGATGAGTCATAACAGTAAAGCTGGGGGGGGGGGGAGCACTAGGTAGACCCAGGGAGAAAATATTGGACAGCTTTGCGGAGTGAATGAGGACAGAAAGGGCGGGAGGTGTACTCTCAGCAACAAAAAATAGATTCAGAAGAAGGACCATAATTGCCGACGCCTGTTCAGTAGGGGGTGCGGGTTTTTTCAATCTCCCAGGTTAATGTGCGTGCAGATTTGACAGCGCCTGGCACCTTTCGTGTGAACATGCATGCAGATTATTCAAAGGATGCACACAAAGATCATGTAAGTCATGACAATGATCGGTTTATGGAAACACGACAACACTCTGCATGCATGCCTATCTAAGATGCAGACTGTGGAACAACACAATTGTGATGAAAACCCCGAAAACAAATAGCAGCCTAAAACATAAACCTTCAATACATCATCATCATCAAGTGCCCTGCCGCAAGGCGTTGACGATCATGACCCTCTATATGCATCTATCCCTTGTCGCCGCAAGCATATCTTCCACCCTCTCTGTCCTCAGCCACTCTGCAAGTCCCTCCAATATTGTCTCCCTGGGTCTACCTGATGTTCTCTTTCCTTCCAGCTTTCCTGTTGTGACCAGGTGCTCTAATTTCCCTTTCCTCATAAAATGGCCTATAAATGTTGCCTGTCTTTTCCTAATCTTCCTTATGAATGATCTTCTTGTGTCTGCCCCCATCAAGACTGTCTCGTATGTTTTCTTTGCTGTCCATGGAACTCTCAACATTCTTCTTAGTAAACCATATTTTGGCTGCCTAAATCTTGTTCTGGCTTTGCGTGTTGACTGTCTAAGCCTCACAACCGTATAACATTATCCTAGTACATCAAGGATCAAACAACCACTTAGACCATAATTCTTTGGTCCTATGTTTCGATCTATTAATCAAATCAAGACTTAAAACCCAAGACAACACGGTACCTTTCACTCGTTTCTTTCAGATGCAACATCAGTTTTTAATAGCCATGAGAGGAGACGTTTTGGCACAATCAATACATAACGAAAGTAATGGGTGGCGCTGCACTATGGCGACGTGCTCTCAATGGGTAGAGCAGCCTGAATTTCACATGTTAAATCCATTGTGACCACACACAAAAAATGATGATGACGATGATGATGATGATGATGATGATGATGATGACGACGACGACGACGACGA
>JAPXFY010000019.1:4757490-4762490 GCA_030674185.1 Monoplex corrugatus
GATGTGGTCTTCGCTTCCTCCGGTGACGATGTGGTTTTCGCTTCCTCCGGTGACGATGTGGTTTTCGCTTCCTCGGGTGACGATGTGGTTTTCGCTTCCTCTGGTGACGATGTGGTTTTCGCTTCTGCGGGTGTTGTTGCAGGTGACGTTTCTGTTGTTGTCACTGTTGTTGCTGGTTCCGTTGTTTCTGTTGCTGCTGTTGTAGTCGCTGCTGTTGTTGATGTTTCAAACAAAGTGGACTGGGCCGTCGTCTTGTCCATGGTGGTGGTGGTGTCCATCAACGGAGGGGGGGTGGTCTGAGGAACGCTGAAGAACAAAGCACAGGTGTGGGAAGGTAACTCACCCAGTGAGGCGGGAGGATTGGCAACATCAGAACGATCAGAGTAACCCAGACTGTTGGGCCATTTGGTTACCTCCCCTGAAAATGCAAGATGAAATCTTCATTTTTAATCAGTTCCCCTACGAACGGAGACCGACGACTTAATCAGTCTTACAACTACTTAATCTGTTTCTCTTTGGGCAGCAAATGGTTGCAGTTATTATATTTTATTAAGGTGGGAGGAGATAATTGAAGGGGATTTCTTCACAATATGAGAAAAGCATGATTAATTTCCATTTGGAATATGATCGGCGCATGGGTTTTTGATCAGACTCAAAACGTCTGCCAAAAAATGATTGGCAGATTTGGAATTGCTGTATGGAATTGTACATGTATTGTACATGGAATTGTACATGGATTGTACATGGATTGTACATTGAATTGTACATGGATTGTACATGGAATTGTACATGGATTGTACATGGTTTGTACATGGATTGTACATGGATCGCACATGGATTGTACGTGGAATTGTACATGGAATTGTACATGGATTGTACGTGGAATTGTACATGGATTTACGTGGAATTGTACATTGAATTGTACTGGAATTGTACATGGATTGTACATGGAATTGTACATGGATTGTACATGGATTTACATGGATTGTACATGGAATTGTACATGGATTGTACATGGAATTCTACATGGATTGTACATGGATTGTACATGGAATTGTACATGGATTGTACATGGATTGTATGTTGATTGTACATGGAATTGTACATGGATTGTACATGGAATTGCTCTATGGAATTGTACATGGATTGTACACAGAATTGTACATGGATTGTACATGGAATTGTACATGGATTGTACATGGGATTGTACATGGATTGTACATGGAATTGTACATGGAATTGTACATGGATTTACATGGATTGTACATGGAATTGTACATGGATTGTACATGGAATTATACATGGAATTGTACATGGATTGTACATGGAATTGTACATGGAATTGTACATGGAATTGTAAATGGATTGTACATGGATTGTACATGGAATTGTACATGGATTGTACATGGAATTGTACATGGAATTGTACATGGATTGTATATGGAATTGTACATGGATTGTACATGGATTGTATATGGATTGTACGTGGATTGTACATGGAATTGCTCTATGGAATTGTACATGGATTTACATGGAATTGTACATGGAATTGCTCTATGGAATTGTACATGGATTGTACATAGAATTGTACATGGAATTGTACATGGAATTGCTCTATGGAATTGTACATGGATTGTACATGGAATTGTACATGGATTGTACATGGAATTGTACATGGAATTGTACATGGAATTGCTCTATGGAATTGTACATGGATTGTACATGGAATTGTACATGGATTGTACATGGATTGTACATGGATTGTACATGGAATTGTACATGGATTGTACATGGAATTGTACATGGAATTGTACATGGATTGTACATGGATTGTACATGGAATTGTACATGGAATTGTACATGGAATTGTACATGGATTGAACATGGAGTTGTACATGGAATTGTACATGGATTGTACATGGAATTGTACATGGATTGTACATGGAATTGTACATTGAATTGTACATGGAATTGTACATGGAATTGCTCTACGGAATTGTACATGGATTGTACATGGAATTGTACATGGATTGTACATGGAATTGTACATGGATTGTACATGGAATTGTACATGGATTGTACATGGAATTGTACATGGAATTGTACATGGAACTGCCCCAGTGCTGTGAATCGCTCGTATAAATTTAATCCTTTAAACTTCATACTTCATACTTCAAACTTCATACAACCAACTTCATAATTCATTCTTCATACTTCATACAATAAACTTCACATTCCATACTTCATACTTCATACAACAAACGTCACACTTCATACTTCAAACTTCAAACGTCAAACTTCATATTTCATTCTTCAAACTTCAAACTTCATACTTCATGCTTCCAACTCTATACTTCATACTTCAAACTTCATACTTTATATTCCAACTTCATAATTCATACAACAAACTTCATACAATATACTTCAGACTGCATGCTTCACGCTTCATACTTCATACTTCAATACTTCACACTTTATATGGACAGACAGACAGATAGATAGATAGATAGATAGATAGATAGATAGATAGATAGACAGATAGATAAATAGATAGATATATATATAGATAGATAGAGATAGATAAATAGACAGACAGACAGACAGATAGATAGATAGACAGACAGACAGACAGATAGATAGATAGATAGATAGATAGATAGATAGATAGACACACAGACAGACAGACAGACAGAAAGATAAATATATAGATAGATTGGAGTCAGAGACATCAAGCCACTGTAGAGTCACCAACCAGAGAAGACCTTCAACCGCTGAGCATCCCGACTTGCTTACCCTTGAAACAGCGATGGTGCTGCGTGGCGGTAGAGAGCGAGCAGGATGCTGTGACGTCATTCCACGTGGCCTGCACGCACATCCTGTCCACGTGACTGTGCGTCTGGCACTGGGCCCAGCAGTCTTGCATTGACGTCATTTCAGGGTATGACGTAGGCACTGTGTTCAGCGTGCTGACGTCAGTTAGTAGGTTCAGGGTGCAGCATTCTGCAGATAGAAACGATCCAAAAATCTGGACTGAATGGTTGGGATAGATACGTGGATGGATGGATGATAAATGGAGATATGGATAGACAGATGGAAAGTGAGTTGATAGATAGATAGATAGATAGATAGATAGATAGGTAGACGGATGGATGGATACATACATACAATCATACATTGACATATAGACAGATAGATAGATAGATAGATAGACAGACAGATAGATAGATAGATAGATAGATAGATTGATAGATAGATAGATAGATAGATAGATAGATAGATAGATAGATAGATAGATTGATAGGTAGATAGATAGATGGAACTATAGATAAATAGACGTAGATAGACAGAGATAGATAGACAGACAGACAGATAGATAGATCTACACACACAGACAAAGAGAGAGAGAGATAGATAGATAGATAGATAGATAGATAGATAGATAGATAGACAGATAGATAGATAGATAGATAGATAGACAGATAGATAGATAGATAGACAGACAGATAGATAGATAGATAGATAGACAGATAGATAGATAGATAGATAGACAGACAGATAGATAGATAGATAGACAGATAGATAGATAGATAGATAGATAGATAGATAGATAGATAGATAGACAGATAGATAGATAGATAGATAGATAGATAGATGGATGGATACATACATACATACATACATACATACATAGACAGATAGATAGATAGATAGACAGACAGATAGATAGATAGATAGATAGATAGATAGATAGATAGATAGATAGATTGACAGGTAGATAGATAGATGGAACTATAGATAAATAGACGTAGATAGACAGAGACAGATAGACAGACAGACCGATAGATAGATCTACACACACAAAGAGATAGATAGATAGATAGATAGATAGATAGATAGGTTAATGGAGAGATACATGCATACATACATACATGCATACATACATACATACATACATACATACATACATACATACATACATACATACATACGTACATACATGCATACATACTGTACATACATACATACATACATGCATACATACATAATAATAATAATAATGTTTATTTGTATAGCGCACATTCCATATAAAAACATGCTCACCAGCGCTTTACATTTCGCAAGAAAGGCAAAAGGTGATAAAAAATGTTCACAATTACATACACAATAAGATAACAACAAACATTAAAGCTATACAAGTAAGAAGACACATAAGAAACCACAGAATATTAAAATTTAAACATTGACACTGACTTATGTAATGAAGAAAGATTAACAGATTTTTCATATGAATAAAGAGGCATACTGTGTTTATATATTGCTGCGTGTGTGTGCTTGCGTACGTGTGTGTGTGTGTGTGTGTACGTGTGTGTGTGCGTGCGTGTGCATTGCTGTGCGCGTGTGTGTATGTAAGAATGTGTGTGTGTGTGTGTGTGTGTGTGTGTATGTGTGTGTGTGTGTGTGTGTGTGTGTGTGTGTGTGTGTGTGTGAGTGTGTGCGCGTGTGCTATGTTTGAATGCGTGTGTGTGTGTTTGTGCATGCAATAGTTGTACATAAAATTATAATCAATATTTTGAATGAAGATAAAAACAGAAAAATTCTAATTCATATACAGGAAAAACATTATAACTTCAGTATTACAGCATTAACACCTTGACAATCAACAGTACCTCACAAATTATAAACTATTCGCATATCAGACATCACAATTTACATAGAAACAAAGATTTAAAAAATGTCTTAAAGTATTTCAGTCTCTTTCCCACTAATTTCTCCCCTATCCCTTCCTCAGCTGTACACATACAGTGAGACACACACATGCTCACTCATGCACACACACACACACACACACACACACACACACACACACACACACACACACACACACACACACACACACACACATACACACAAATGCACGCACGCAAACACCTCGCTCTATAGGCCCTTATACAAAATACTGTTATACAGGCAGGAGAGATTAGTCTGATGATAGACTTGCA
>JAPXFY010000019.1:4767490-4774990 GCA_030674185.1 Monoplex corrugatus
GTGTGACTACGCTGTTAGCTTGTCTGTAAGCATAGTATATTGTGTGACTATGTTATTAGCTTGTCTGTAGGCAGAGTATATTGTGTGACTATGTTATTAGCTTGTCTGTAAGCAGAGCATATTGTGTGACAATGATGTCAGCTTGTCTGTGAGCCGAGTATATTGTGTGACTATGTTATTAGCTTGTCTGAAAGCAGAGCATATTGTGTGACAATGATGTTAGCTTGTCTGTAAGCATAGTATATTGTGTGACTATGCTGTTAGCTTGTCTGTAAGCATAGTATATTGTGTGACTATGTTGTTAGCTTGTCTGTAAGCATAGTATATTGTGTGACTATGCTGTTAGTTTTTCTATGAGCATAGTATATTGTGTGACTATGCTGTTAGCTTGTCTGTAAGCATAGTATATTTTGTGACTATGTTGTTAGCTTGTCTATGAGCATAGTATATTGTGTGACTATGTTATTAGCTTGTTTGTAAGCATAGTATATGAATGAATGAATGAAAATTTATATCGCGCAACAAAAATCTCCATGCTATAAAAGCATGCTCGCGGCGCACGGTGGGGGGGAGGGGGGGGCACAAAAACAATTCCACACAGCCTTTGCACCAACATTCATAAAGGCATTCAAGGTATTCACATTCAAATAAGCAATCCCATACAACATTAGAAAAAGTGTGTCTTGAGACTAGATTTAAAGGATGAATGAGTCTTTTTCTCCCTGATGCTCATGGAAGCATGTTCCACTTGGTAGGGGCAAGGTATTTAAATTCTCGCTGACCATATCTTTTGGTTTTAACATCCCTTGTCCCAGGAACATGAAGAAGAGACTTGGAAGCAGATCTCAGACTGCGAACAGGTTTATATTCAGAAAGAAGATCTTTAAGATAAGAAGGACTTCTAGAGTTGAGTGCACGGTAGGTGATAGTTAGTAGTTTGTGATTGATGCGTTGTTGAACTGGGAGCCAGTGCAGATTCCGTAAGATGGGAGTTATGTGTTCAGTCTTCCTGCATCTAGAGATTACTCTGGCAGCTGCGTTTTGTACAGCCTGCAGACGCTGTATTTTCACCTGAGGGAGACCAGCAAGTAGACTATTACAGTAGTCTAATTTTGAGAGTACTAGTGTGACAGCAACAGTCTTAGCAGCTTGAATAGTCAAGTACTGGCGGGCTTTACCAAGAGATCGGATATGGCAGTAGCAAGTTCTGATGATTGAATTGATCTGATCACGCATCGAGAGATTAGCATCCAGAAACACTCCTAGTGTTTTTACTTTCTTCGAGAAAGGGATGTCTGCACTACAGACCGAAAGTGAAGAAAAAGGGACAATTTCTCTTTTAGGAGCAGTTCCGACCAGCAGAACTTCAGTTTTCTCTTCATTCAACTTCAACCGGTTTGCAGACATCCAATGTTTTATTTCCAGACAGCACAATTCAACATTTTTCTTTGATTCAAGAGCGAGAGTATTGTCGGAGGGAAGGCGGGAATAGAGTTGGGAATCATCCGCAAAGAAATGAAAGTCAACATTGAACTGTTCAATCAGAGAAGCCAGGGGTCTTGTGTATAGAGAGAAGAGAAGAGGTCCGAGGACCGATCCTTGCGGAACGCCTGTAAGAAGAGGTGTTTCTTTCGAATATGAAGACCGGACAAGAACTTTTTGAGATCTCTCAGAAAGATATGAAGTGAACCATAACAAGACAGTTTTGTTCAGGCCGATTTCAGTGTGAAGACGCTGCAAGAGAAGGGTGTGATCCATGGTATCAAAAGCAGCGCTCAAGTCTAGCAGAACAAGAATGGCATTGTCACCGTGGTCAAGAAAAGAAAGGAGGTCATTTAATATGCGGAGAAGTGCAGTTTCAGTACTATGTCCACATTTGTACGCTGACTGGAACCTCACTTCGAGATTGTGTGAGACAAGATGTGTTGTCAACTGATCCACAACGGCTCTCTCTATAAGTTTTGAAAGAAATGGCAAGTTCGAAACTGGACGGTAATTATTTAGGATCTCAGGGTCTAAACCAGGCTTTTTGAGTAGTGGTTTGACAATAGCTTGCTTAAGAGGTTTGGGTACGGTTCCCGACTGAAGGCTGAGATTTATGATTTCCTGAATTACAGGAAGCAGAATGTCCGAAAATTCTAGAAGGAGTGTTGTCGGAATTGGATCTACAGCTGCAGTGGTTGGTTTGGACTTATACAACAGTTTCTGGATGGCTTCAAGTGAGATGGGCTCAAAATCAGACATTGCATCAGGACCACAAGCAGAGGATGCAGCAGTTAGATTGTGATGAATTTGTGGGAAAGTCTGCATATTGTGTGACTATGCTGTTAGCTTGTCTGTAAGCATAGTATATTGTGTGACTATGTTGTTAGCTTGTCTGTAAGCATAGTATATTGTGTGACTATGCTGTTAGTTTTTCTATGAGCATAGTATATTGTGTGACTATGCTGTTAGCTTGTCTGTAAGCATAGTATATTTTGTGACTATGTTGTTAGCTTGTCTATGAGCATAGTATATTGTGTGACTATGTTATTAGCTTGTTTGTAAGCATAGTATATTGTGTGACTATGCTGTTAGCTTGTCTGTAAGCATAGTATATTGTGTGACTATGTTATTAGCTTGTTTGTAAGCATAGTATATTGTGTGACTATGTTATTAGCTTGTTTGTAAGCATAGTATATTGTGTGACTATGTTATTAGCTTGCTTGTAAGCATAGTATATTGTGTGACTATGTTATTAGCCTGTCTGTAAGCATAGTACATTGTGTGACTATGTTATTAGTTTGTCTGTAAGCATAATATATTGTGTGACTATGCTGTTAGCTTGTCTATGAGCATAGTATATTGTGTCACTATGCTGTTAGCTTGTTTTTAAGTACAGTATATTGTGTGACTATGCTGTTAGCTTGTCTGTAAACAGAGTATATTGTGTGACTATGTTGTTAACTTGTCTATAAGCAGAGCATATTGTGTGACTTCGCTGTTAGCTTGTCTGTAAGTACAGTATATTGTGTGACTATGTTGTTAACTTGTCTATAAGCAGAGTATATTGTGTGACTACGCTGTTAGCTTGTCTGTAAGCATAGTATATTGTGTGACTATGTTATTAGCTTGTTTGTAAGCATAATACATTGTGTGACTATGCTGGTAGCTTGTCTGTAAGCAGAGTACATTGTGTGACTATGTTATTAGCTTGTTTGAAAGTACAGTATATTTTGTGACTAAGCTTTTATCTTGTCTGTAAGCATAGTATATTGTGTGACTATGTTATTAGCTTGTTTGAAAGTACAGTATATTGTGTGACTATGTTGTTAACTTTCTGTAAGCAGAGTATATTGTGTGACTATGCTGTTAGCTTGTCTGTAAATACAGTATATTGTGTGACTATGCTGTTAGCTTGTCTGTAAATACAGTATATTGTGTGACTATGCTGTTAGCTTGTCTGTAAATACAGTATATTGTGTGATTATGCTGTTAGCTTGTCTGTAAATACAGTATATTGTGTGACTATGGTGTTAGCTTGTCTGTGACTATGCTGTTAGCTTGTCTGTGACTATGCTGTTAGCTTGTCTGTGACTATGGTGTTAGCTTGTCTGTGAATACGGTGTTAGCTTGTCTGTGACCATGCTGTTAGCTTGTCTGTGATTATGCTGTTAGCTTGTCTGTGACTATGCTGTTAACTTGTCTGTGACTATGCTGTTAACTTGTCTGTGACCATGCTGTTAGCTTGTCTGTGACTATGCTGTTAACTTGTCTGTGACCATGCTGTTAACTTGTCTGTGACTATGCTGTTAACTTGTCTGTGACCATGCTGTTAGCTTGTCTATGAGTATACTGTTAGCTTGTCTGTGACTATGCTGTTAACTTGTCTGTGACCATGCTGTTAGCTTGTCTATGACCATGCTGTTAGCTTGTCTGTGAGTATGCTGTTAGCTTGTCTGTGAGTATGCTGTTAGCTTGTCTGTGACTATGCTGTTAACTTGTCTGTGACTATGCTGTTAGCTTGTCTGTGAGAATGCTGTTAGCTTGTCTGTGACTATGCTGTTAGCTTGTCTGTGACTATGCTGTTAGCTTGTCTGTGACTATGCTGTTAACTTGTCTGTGACTATGCTGTTAGCTTGTCTGTGACTATGCTGTTAGCTTGTCTGTGACTATGCTGCTAGCTTGTCTGTAAGCACCAGCCACCCAATGTGGCATTCATATTGATTCTGTCTAAATGGGGGAAATGGAACACACAATGGGGACAGACCAGAAACTAATAGCTTCTGTTGTACTAAATATGGTGAGAGGACTGTTACATGTGCAGTCAGAGGTCAGTACTGGCGCGCACAGTGTGACTGTACTTTGAGGCAGGCCCAGGGCAGACATAAGCGTGTGTAGTGGTTTTCAGTGTTTGTATATCAGTCTTGGAAGTAAAGGTTCATCTCATCTTAGCTTAGCTTAGCTTCATCATCATCATCAGGTGCCCTGCCGCATGGCGCTGGCGATCATGGACTTCCAACCATCTCTATCTCTCGTTGCCCCTAGCATCTCCCCCACCCTCCTCGTCCCCAGCCACTCTGCATGTCCGTCCAGTATTCTCTCCCTGGGTCTACCTGGGTCTCTCTTTCCCTCCAGCTTTCCTGTTGTGACCAGGTGCTCCAAATCCCCCTTCCTCATAAAATGGCCTATAAATGTTGCCTGTCTTTTCCTAATCTTCCTTATGAGTGATGTACTTGTGTCTGCCTGCGTCAAGACTGTCTCGTTTGTTTTCTTTGCTGTCCATGGAACTCTCAACATTCTTCTTAGAAACCACATCTCGGCTGCCTCAATCTTGCTCTGGCTTTGTTTGTTGACTGTCCACGCCTCGCATCCGTACAACACTATGTTAATTGATAGGCATTCTAGCTTAGCTTAGCTAAGCTTATCTTGGCTTGGCTTGGATTGTCTTAGTTTAGCTTAGTCTACCCTAACTTGTCTTGTATTATCTTGCCTAGGCCTGGCTTGGCTCGTCTTGGCTTGACATGGCTTGGTTTGGTTTGGCTTAGCATGGCTTACCTTGGCTTGGCTATGTTTGGTTTGGCTTGACTTAGCTTGTTTTGGCTTGGCTTAGCTTAGATTGTCTAGGCTTATCTTGGCTTATCTTGCCTTGGCCTGGCTTGTCTTGGCTTCGTTTGGCTTGGCTTGGCTTGGCTTAGTTTGGCTTGACTTCGCTTGACTTGGGTTGGTTTGCTTGGCTTGTTTTGGATTGGATTGGATTGGATTGTCTAGGCTTATCTTGGCTTATCTTGGCTTGGCTTGGCTTGGCATGACTTGACTTGGCTTAGCTTGGCTTGGCTTGACTTGGTTTGGCTTGGCTTGGTTTAGCTTGGCTTGGCTTGGTTTAGCTTGGCTTGGCTTAGCTTCGCTTGGCTTAGCTTGGCTTGGCAGGCAGCTTAGCTTAGCTTGGCTTGGTTTAGCTTGGCTTGGTTTGGCTTAGTTTGGCTTGACTTGGCTTGGCTTTAATTTAGCTTGGCTTGGCTTGGTTTAGCTTGGCTTGGTCTAGCTTAGTTGGCTTGGTTTGGCTTAACTTGGCTTATCTTGGCTTGGCTTGACTTGGCTTAGCTTAGCTTGGCTTGGCTTAGCTTGGTTTGGCTTGGCTTGGTTTAGCTTGGCTTGGCTTAGCTTCGCTTGGCTTAGCTTGGCTTGGCATGGCTTGACTTGGCAGGCTTAGCTTAGCCTAGCTTGGCTTGGTTTAGCTTGGCTTGGTTTGGCTTAGTTTGGCTTGGCTTGGCTTGACTTGGCTTGGCTTTAATTTAGCTTGGCTTGGCTTTAATTTAGCTTAGCTTGGCTTGGTTTAGCTTGGCTTGGTCTAGCTTAGTTGGCTTGGTTTGGCTTAACTTGGCTTATCTTGGCTTGACTTGACTTGGCTTAGCTTCGCTTGGCTTGGCTTATCTTGGCTTGGCTTATCTTTGGTTTGATTTATCTTGGCTTGGCTTAGATTGGCTTGGTTTATCTTGGCTTGGCTTGGTTTGGCTTAGTTTGGCTTGGCTTGGCTTGGCTTGGATTGGATTGGCTTATCTTGGTTTGGCTTGGCTTGGCTTTGTTTGGCTTGGCTTATCTTGGCCTGGTTTATCTTGACTTATCTTGGCTTGGCTTATCTTGGCTTCGCTTAGATTGGCTTGGCTTAGATTGGCTTATCTTGTCTTGGTTATCTTGGCTTGGCTTATCCTGGCTTGGCTTATCTTGGCTTATCTTGGCTTGGTTTGGCTTATCTTATCTTGGCTTGGCATAGCTGTAGCTTGGCTTGGCTTGGTTTGGGTTATCTTGGCTTGGTTTAGCTTAGCTTGGCTTGGCTTATCTTGGCTTGGCTTATCTTGGCTTGGCTTGGCTTGGCTTATCTTGGCTTATCTTGGCTTGGCTTATATTGGCTTATCTTGGCTTGGCTGGGTTATCTTGGCTTATTTTGGCTTGGCTTATCTTGACTTGGCTTGCTTTGGCCTGGCTTGGCTTATCTTGGCTTGGCTTAGCTTGGCTTGCTTTGGCTTGGCTTAGCTTGGATTAGCTTAGCTTGGTTTAGCTTGGCTTGGTTTGGCTTGGCTTGGCTTGGCTTGGCTTGTCTTAGCTTGTCTTGTCTTGTCTTGGTTTGGCTTGGCTTGGCTTGTCTTAGCTTGTCTTGTCTTGTCTTGGTTTGGTTTGGATTGGCTTGGCTTGGCTCGTCTTCTCTTGTCTTGTCTTGGCTTGGCTTGTCTTGTCTTGGCTTGTCTTGGCTTGTCTTGGTTTATCTTGTCTTATCTTGGCTTGGCTTATCTTGGCTTGGCTTGTCTTGGTTGGCTTATCTTGGCTTGGCTTATCTTGGTTGGCTTATCTTGGCTTGGCTTATCTTGGCTTATCTTGGTTGGTTTGTCCTGTCTTATTTTGGCTTGGCTTATCTTGGCTTGGCTTGGTTTGGCTTGCTTAGGCTTGGCTTATCTTGGCTTGGCTTGGCTTGGCTTGCTTTGGCTTGGCTTAGCTTGGATTAGCTTAGCTTGGTTTAGCTTAGCTTGGCTTGGCTTGGCTTGGTATGGCTTATCTTGGCTTGGCTTGGCTTGGCTTGCTTTGGCTTGGCTTAGCTTGGATTAGCTTAGCTTGGTTTAGCTTGGCTTGGCTTGGCTTGGCTTGGTTTGGCTTGGCTCGGCTCGTCTTTCTTGTCTTGGCTTGTCTTGTCTTGGCTTGGCTTGGCTTGGCTTGTCGTTGGCTTGTCTTGGCTTGGCTTGTCTTGTCTTGTCTTGTCTTAGCTTGTTTAGCTTGGCTTGATTGCTTGGCTTGGCTTGTCTTTAGTTGTCTTGTGTTGTCTTGTCTTGGCTTGTCTTGGTTTGGCTTGGCTTGTTGGCTTGGTTGGCTTGGCTTGGTTGCATTGTGTCTTAGCTTGTCTTGTCTTGTCTTGGCTTGGTTGGCTTGCTTGGCTTGCTGGCTTAGCTTGTCTTTGTCTCATCGTCTTATCTTGTCTCCTCTCACTTCCTCTCTCTTTCTCCTCTCCTCTCCTCTCCTCTCCTCTCCTCT
>JAPXFY010000019.1:4777490-4779990 GCA_030674185.1 Monoplex corrugatus
TCCATCCCTGTCTGTCCTATCCCCCTACCTACCCATCCTGTCTGTCCTATCCCCATACCTTCCCTATACTCACCCTGTCTGTCCTATCCCCTACTACTATCCCTTGTCTTTCCTCCCTACCTACTCCATCCCTGTCTGTCCTATCCCCTACTAATCCCTTCTTCCATCCCCTCTCACGTCTGTCCTATCCCCCTACCTACTACTCCTCCATCCTGTCTGTCCTATCCCCTACTACTCCATCCCTGTCTGTCCTTATCTCACCTGCCTACCTACTATCCCTGTCTTCCTATCCCCTACTCTCCATCTGTCTTCTATCCCCTACCTACTCCATCCCTGTCTGTCTATCCCCTACCTACTCCATCCCTTCTGTCCTATCCCTACCTACTCCATCCTTGTCTGTCCTATCCCCTACCTACTCCATCCCTTGTCTGTCCTATCCCCTACCTACTCCATCCCCTGTCTGTCCTATCCCTACCTACTCCATCCCTTGTCTGTCCATCCCCTACTACTCCATCCCTTGTCTGTCCCATCCCCTACCTACTCCATCCCTGTCTGTCCTATCCCCCTACCTACTCCATCCCCTGTCTGTCCCATCCCCCTACCTACTCCATCCCCTGTCTGTCTTCCTATCCCCTCCTACCCTACTCCATCCCTGTCTGTCCTATCCCCCTACCTCTACCTACCTCCACCCTGTCTGTCCTATCCCCTACCTACTCCATCCCCTGTCTGTCCATCCCCTACCTACTCCATCCCTGTCTGTCCTATCCCCCTACCTACTCCATCCCTGTCTGTCCTATCCCCTACCTACTCCATCCCTGTCTGTCCTATCCCTACCTACTCCATCCCCTGTCTGTCCATCCCCTACCTACTCATCCCTGTCTGTCCATCCCCCTCACCCCCCCCCCCTCACTGCTCATCCCCACCACACATCCCCTGTCTGTCCTATCCCCACATCACCCCCACCTACACTACCATCCCTGCTGTCCATCCCACCACTCATCCCCCTGTACCTACTACTCATCCCTGTCTGTCCTATCCCCTACCTACTACATCCCTGTCTGTCCTATCCCCTACCTACTCCATCCCTGTCTGTCTATCCCCTACCTACTCCATCCTTGTCTGTCATTATCATCCCTACCTACATCATCCCTGTCTGTCCTATCCCCTACCTACTCCATCCATTGTCTGTCTATCCTACCTCTCCATCCCTGTCTTTACTCCTCTGCATTCACTGCTATCCACTCTCTTGTCTGTCCTATCCCTACCTACCATCCCCTGTCTGTCCTATCCCCTACCTACCTCCCCTAATCCCCTTGTCTGTCCTATCCCCTACCTACTCCATCCCCTGTCTGTCCTATCCCCTACCTACTCCATCTTTCACCTTACTCATCCTGTCTGTCTATCCCCTACCTACTCCATCCCTGTTGTCTTCCCTTACCTTGTCCCACCCTATTCCCCTACCCCCTACTCCTACTCCATCATCTGTCCTTCCTATCCCCCTACCTACCATCCCTCCTTCCATGTCATCCCACCCTACCTACTCCATCCCCTGTCTGTCCCATCCCCCTACCTACTCCATCCCTTGTCTGTCCTATCCCCTACCTACTCATCCCTGTCTGTCCATCCCCTACTATCCATCCCTGTTATCCTGTCCCTATCCCCTACCTACTCCATCCCTGTCTGTCCATCCCCTATCCTGCGTCCATCCCCCACCTCTATCCTATCCCCTATACATCCTGTCTGTCCTATCCCCTACCTACTCCATCCCCTGTCTGTCCCTCCCTACTACTCATCCCTGTTGTCCTATCCTACCTTACTCCATCCCCTGTCTGTCCTATCCCCCTACCTACTCCATCCCTTGTCTGTCCTATCCCCCTACCTACCTTCCATCCCTCCTGCTCTGTCCTATCCCCTACCTACTCCATCCTTGTCTGTCCTATCCCCTACCTACTCCATCCCTGTCTCCATCCCTATCACCCCTTCTTCCCATCCCTTGTCTGTCCTATCCCCTACCTACTCCATCCCTTGTCTGTCCTATCCCCTACCTACTCCATCCCTGTCTGTCATCCCCCTACCGTCTGTCCATCCACTTCTGTCCCCTACTACTCCACCTGTCAGTCCTACCCTACTACTCCATCCCTATCTATCAAACCAAATAACCACTACTCAATAGACCACTGGACACACAGTACAGCACACCAGCACACTGACAGCCACACACACACAGACAGACCACAAACACACAGACTACACTACAGACCTACACACAGACAGATACCAACACACACAGACAGCACACACAGACACACAACAGACACACAACACCACATCAGACACACAGACACGACACACAGACACACAGCACAGACACACAGACACACCAGACAGCCACACACACACACACACGCTCGTGGCGCGCGCGCGCGCTACACGCACACGCACACGCACATCACACACTACAGATATATGAATATATATTATATATATTTCCTTTTTCTGT
>JAPXFY010000019.1:4784990-4797490 GCA_030674185.1 Monoplex corrugatus
GTCCGTAATTAGTGTTGCTTTGCTCAGAAGTAGGTGTCAAGTAGTCACTGGGGGTGTTGCCTGCAGGTGTTCTGTTTCCGCCAATAGCGCTGCTTTGCTCAGAAGTAGGTGTCAAGTAGTCACTTTGGATGTTGCCTGCAGGTGTTCTGTGTCCGTGATTAGTGCTGCTTTGCTCAGAAGTAGGTGTCAAGTAGTCACTGGGGATGTTGCCTGCAGGTGTTCTGTGTCCGTGATTAGTGCTGCTCTACTCAGAGTAGTGTCAAGTAGATTTGCCTGCAGGTGTCTTGTATCCATGATTAGTGTTCCTCTATCAGAAGAGGTTCAAGTAGTCACTTTGGGATGTTGCCTGCAGGTGTTCTGTGTCCTGATTAGTGCTGCTTTACTCAGAAGTAGGTGTCAGTAGTCACTTTGGATGTTGCCTGCAGGTGTTCTTGTTCCTGATTAGTGTGCTTTGCTCGGAAGTAGGTGTCAAGTAGTCACTCGGGGTCTTGCCTGCAGGTGTTCTGTGTCCATGATTAGTGCTGCTTTGCTCAGAAGTAGGTGTCAAGTAGTCACTGTGGGTGTTGCCTGCAGGTGTTTGTGTCCATGATTAGTGTTTGCTTTGCTCGAAGTAGGTGTCAAGTAGTCACTGGGGGTGTTGCCTGCAGGTGTTCTGTGTCCATGATTAGTGTTGCTTTGCTCGGAAGTAGGTGTCAAGTAGTCACTGGGGTGTTGCCTGCAGGTGTTCTGTGTCCATGATTAGTGTTGCTTTGCTCGAAGTAGGTGTCAAGTAGTCACTGGGGGTGTTTCCTGCAGGTGTTCTGTGTCCATGATTAGTGTTGCTTGCTCGAAGTAGGTGTCAAGTAGTCACTGGGGGTGTTGCCTGCAGGTGTTCTGTGTCCATGATTAGTGTTGCTTTGCTCGGAAGTAGGTGTCAAGTAGTCACTGGGGGTGTTGCCTGCAGGTGTTCTGTGTCCGTGATTAGTGCTGCTTTGCTCAGAAATAGGTGTCAAGTAGTCACGGATGTTCCTGCAGGTGTTCTGTGTCCGTGATTAGTGCTGCTTTGCTCAGGAAGTAGGTGTCAAGTAGTCACTGGGATGTTGCCTGCAGGTGTTCTGTGTCCGTGATTAGTGCTGCTTTGCTCAGAAGTAGGTGTCAAGTAGTCACTTGGGATGTTGCCTGCAGGTGTTCTGTGTCCTGTGATTAGTGTTGCTCTACTCAGAGGTAGTGTCAAGTAGTTTGCCTGCAGGTGTCTTGTATCCGTGATTAGTGTTGCTCTACTCAGAAGAGGTGTCAAGTAGTCATTGGATGTTGCCTGCATGTGTGCTGTGTCCGTTATTCAGTGTTGCTCTACTCAGAAGGAGGTGTCAAGTATTTGTCTGCATGTGTGCTTGTATCCGTGATTTGTGTTGCTCTACTCAGAAGTAGGTGTCAAGTAGTCATGGGGTGTTGCCTGCAGGTGTCCTGTTCCGTGATTAGTGTTGCTCTACTCAGAAATAGGTGTCAAGTAGTCACTGGGGTGTTGCCTGCAGGTGTTCTGTGTCCGTGATTAGTGCTGCTTTGCTCAGAAATAGGTGTCAAGTAGTCACTGGGGTTGTTGCCTGCAGGTGTTCTGTGTCCGTGATTAGTGTGCTTTGCTCAGAAGTAGGTGTCAAGTAGTCACTGGGGGTGTTGCCTGCAGGTGTTCTGCGTCCGTGATTAGTGCTGCTTTGCTCAGAATAGGTGTCAAGTAGTCACTGGGGGTGTTGCCTGCAGGTGTTCTGTGTCCCGATTAGTGCTGCTTTGCTCAGAAGTAGGTGTCAAGTAGTCACTGGGGGTGTTGCCTGCAGGTGTTCTGTGTCCACGATTAGTGCTGCTTTGCTCAGAAGTAGGTGTCAAGTAGTCACTGGGGGTGTTGCCTGCAGGTGTTGTATAGTATCCGTCAGTAGTGTGAATCGCTCAGAGTAGGTGTCAAGTAGTCACCTCGGCAGAGCCTGCAGAGCCATCGTCAATGGTGCTGTAGTATCTGCTGCCATCGGATCTGAACGCTGCAGAGGCCGATGTTTCCTGAACGAACAGATGAAAATGTAAAAGAAAAGGACTTTAAAAATTCTGAAAATGACTAAATTAATGAGAATGATGATGTGGAACTTTTGCACAAATGATGAAATATGAAACTTTTTCAAAAACAATGGTTATAAAGGTTAAAACTGTAAATTGATATCATATGTATTGTGCCTCTCTCTCTCCTCTCTCTCTCTCATCTCTCTCTCTGTCTCCTGATCTCTCTCGCTCTCTCTTCTGTCTCTCTGTCTGTCTCTCTGTCTGTATCTCCCTCGCTCTCTCACTCACTCTCTCTCTCTCTCTCTCTCTGTCTTTCTCTCTCTGTATCTCTCTGTCTCTCTCTCTATCTCTCTGTCTCTCTGTCTGACTCTCTCTCTCTGTCTGTCTCTCTCTCGCTCTCTCTCTCACTCACTCTCTCTCTCTGTATGTCTCTGTATGTCTCTCTCTCTCTGTGTCTATCTGTCTGTCTCTTCTCTCTCTCTCTCACTCACTAACTCACTCTCTCTCTCTCTCTGTCTTTCTCTCTCTGTATCTCTCTGTCTCTCTGTCTGTCTCTCTGTCTCTCTCTCTCTCTCTCCTCACTCACTCTCTCTCTCTCTGTCTTTCTCTCTCTGTATCTCTCTGTCTCTCTGTGTGTCTCTCTGTCTCTGTCTCTCTCTCTCACTCACTCACTCACTCTCTCTCTCTCTGTCTTTCTCTCTCTGTATTTCTCTCTCTCTCTCTCTCTCTCTCTCTGCCTCTGTCTGTCTCTCTGTCCCCTCTCTCGCTCTCTCTCACTCACTCACTCTCTCTCTTCTGTCTCTCTCTCTCTGTCTCTCTCTCTGAATGAAGGTGTCTTTAATGACAGTAAGAACACGTCATCTCATTAACAAGGAGAAATTTTACTGACTTGACAAAATAGAAAAATAGAAATTCTGCTGGAACAAACAAAAACTTGTCAATGTGAAATAGTTATAGGAATTTTCATTAGATTGTTCAAAGTTTTATCTTATCGAGTCAGGTTTTTTTTTCAGAACGGTGATCAAAAGTTTATGATTCTCCCAATATATAAGTCAGAAAAGGTCAAGAACCCTAAATATTATAGAGGATTTCCATTGTGTTATACAAGTAGTGAAATGTACTATGCTGTTGTTAATTCATATTCATATTCATATTCATATTAACATTCACATTCATATTCATTTGTTTGTATGATTGACTGACTGACGGACTGACTGACTGACTGAATCAATGAATGAATGATTGATGCATGTGTGTGTGTGTATGTATGTATATGTGTGTGCATGTATGTATGTATGTATGTATGTATATGTGTATGTATGTATGTATGACTGACCGAATGACTGACTGACTGACTGAATGACTGACTGACTGACTGATTGAATCAATTAATGAATGAATGCATGTGTGTGTATGTATGTATATGTGTACGTATGTATGTAAGGCTGATCAGGAAGTATCTCTCTGTCGAAACAACTGCAAAACTCGTTCTCTCCTTCATAATGTCTCGCATTGACTATTGCAATTCACTCCTGTCTGGTCTTCCTGCCTCCACCATTCACATCCTACAGCGCATTCAAAACAATGCTGTACGCCTTGTACTCAAAAAGAAAAAAGCTGACCACATATCTCCTCTCCTGGCACAACTTCACTGGCTCCCTGTATCAAAGCGCATACAGTACAAACTAGACACCATGTGCTACAAAAGCCTCAATAACGCAGCCCCCCATTACCTGTCAAGCCTACTTGAGATCTATCTTCCCTCACGTACCCTCCGCTCTGCCTCCGATCCTCTGACTTTTCGCTTTCCAGGCACTAAGCTCAATACCTATGGTCCACGAGCCTTCTCTGTTTCTGGTCCACTCTCCTGGAACAAACTTCCTCTCTCAGTCCGTCAGCAACCTACTTTTGTCTCCTTCAAGTCCGCTCTCAAACTCACCTTTTCTCCTCCGCATAAAATCCTAACCTCACTCAACCCCCCCCCCCCCCTCTGCAGCCTGTCTCCGCTCGGAGGGGAATCACATGGTTATAATATATAATTGTATATGCTATGCTCTCTATAATTTTCCATTGCTTTTACTCTTGCTTTTATTGCTTTTATTCTTTCTCCCCATTTATAGCCATGCGTGTGTGTGTGTGTGTGTGTGTGTGTGTGTGTGTGCGTGCGTGCGTGCGTGCGTGTGTGTGCGTGCGTGCGTGCGTGCGTGCGTGCATGTGTGTCTGCTTCAGCGCTTAGATTTGATTTTATCAAGATTTTGCGCTATATAAATATTGTAATTATTATTATTATTATTATGTATATGTGTATGTATGTATGTATGTATGTATGTATGACCGAATGACTGACTGACTGACTGAATGACTGACTGACTCACTGACTGACTAACTGACTGACTGACTGACTGACTGACTGACTGAATGAATGAATGAATGAATGAATATATGTATATATGCCTGTGTCTATGTATATAGATTAGAAAAGCGAATAACAAAGGAAGACAAGAACAAGTGTAATAGCCGTAGCTGAAGTCAAACATGACTTGTAAAATTTGAAAGAGACAAGACCAGAAAGGGTCAATCTAAAGGACAGTGTAAAGGACATGAGACAACGTAGCATCACAGTCCTAAGAGACGGGAAAAATATTATCTCCCTTGCGAAGAGATTCAAGGTTTATGTTTCGTTCTACATTGTAAGCTAAAAGTTTATTATGTAGAGTAAAAGAGGAAGAAGAAGAAGAAGAACAACAACAACAACAAAAAGAAAAACAAGAACAAGAACTAGAACAAGAAAAGAATGGAAGAAGAAGAAGAAGAAGAAGAAGTAAAAGAAGAAGTAAAAGAAGAAGTAAAAGAAGAAGAAGAAGAAGAAGAAGAAGAAGAAGAAGAAGAAGAAGAAGAAGAAGAAGAAGAAGAAGAAGAAGAAGAAGAAGAAGAAGAAGAAGAGGAAGAAGAAGTAAAAGAAGAAGAACTAAAAGAAGAAGAAGTAAAAGAAGAAGAAGAAGGAGAAGAAGAAGGGGAAGAAGAAGGAGGAGAAGAAGAAGAAGAAGAAAAAAGAACAAGAACAAGAAAAACAAGAAGAAGAAGAACAACAACAAGAACAAGAAGAAGAAGAAGAAGAAGTAAAAGAAGAAGTAAAAGAAGAAGTAAAAGAAGAAGAAGAAGAAGTAAAAGAAGAAGAAGAAGAAGAAGTAAAAGAAGAAGAAGAAGAAGTAAAAGAAGAAGAAGAAGAAGTAAAAGAAGAATAAAAGAAGAAGAAGAAGAAGTAAAAGAAGAAGTAAAAGAAGAAGAAGAAGAAGTAAAAGAAGAAGAAGAAGAAGTAAAAGAAGAAGAAGTAAAAGAAGAAGAAGTAAAAGAAGAAGTAAAAGAAGAAGAAGAAGAAGTAAAAGAAGAAGAAGAAGAAGTAAAAGAAGAAGAAGTAAAAGAAGAAGAAGTAAAAGAAGAAGAAGTAAAAGAAGAACAAGAACAAGAAGAAGTAAAAGAAGAAGTAAAAGAAGAAGAAGTAAAAGAAGAAGTAAAAGAAGAAGTAAAAGAAGAAGAAGTAAAAGAAGAAGTAAAAGAAGAAGTAAAAGAAGAAGAAGAAGAAGTAAAAGAAGAAGAAGAAGAAGTAAAAGAACAAGAAGAAGAAGTAAAAGAAGAAGTAAAAGAACAAGAAGAAGAAGTAAAAGAAGAACAAGAACAAGAACAAGAACAAGAAAAACAAGAAGAAGAAGAAGAAGAAAGAAAGAAAAAAGAAGAAGAAGAAGGTAGATGAAGAAATAAAATATAAATGTCAAACTACATGATAAGATAGGATCACAGAAGATTTTCTAAAAAGAACATTACTAAAGAAGAAGAGAAATCAGAATTCTCAGATTCTTCATTAAGCCATTTCTGACACTCCCGACCATTGCTGTTGTGTCCATTCGTCGTGTTCGGGGAGCACCTGATGCCGTTCATCTCCATGTTGTCTCTCCTCTGGCCTTCGTTGTCACTGCTCCTATCCTTCACTCTGTCGGATTGAAAAAAAACTTCATGTTCAGAACAAGTTTTCATTTCTTCCACTTAGACTTTTATCGTTCATTGTTTAACAAGATCCACAGACAAACATCATCAACAAAGCATAACCTACTGCAACAAAGATTAGACAAAAAAAATTGTCAAAAATGTCTGGTAATTTTCCATTCAGTTATTAAGACATCCGTGTATCTTGGTGTGGTGAGATCAGACGGGGATCAAGATGTATTCATGGTTGGAAAATAGGATAGATTCCATATTTTTCTGATGTCAGTTGTCAAGGTGTATTAGTCATTGTACAGTTTGATCATGTTGGGGGTGATCGGCAGAAAATTCAATGGAACGATTGTCTCTAATGTATGTGATCTGATTGTTATGCTTGTCTTCTTGGACTGAAATAATGGAGTTTGTGTTTGTTTGTCAATGTGTTTGTATATATATACATATGCATAAAATGAATTTAAAAATATTGATAAAAAAATATGTTTTTTAAGAAATCAAACAAATAACACGTGTAAGACATCCACAAATTCAAGAAAAGGTTTAGTCTACTGGCACCAGCGTGGAATCATCATCGTCATCAAGTGATTTGCCACATGGCGTTGGAAATCATGGCCTTTGATTTGTTTCTATCCCTTGTTACCAAAAGCACATCTTCCACCCTCTCTGTCTTCAGCCACACTGCAAGTCCATCCAAGTTCGTCAATAATATTTTTTCCCTGGGTCTACCTGGTGCTCTCTTTCCCTCCAGCTTTCCTGTTGTGACCACGTGCTCTAATTCCCCTTTCCTCATAAAATGGCCTATTAATGTTGCCTGTCTTTTCCTAATCTTCCTTATCAATGATCTTCTTGTGTCTGCCTCCATCAAGATTGTCTCGTTTGTTTTCTTTGCTGTCCATGGAACTCTCAGCATTCTTCTTAGAAACCACATCTCGGCTGCCTCAATCTTGTTCTGGCTTTGCGTGTTGACTGTCCACACCTCACAACCATACAGCATTATCGGTTCTATATAACATTCATTTTATGAGGCAAGATGAATTAGAGCACCTGGTCACAACAGGAAAACTGGAGGGAAAGAGAACACTAGGTAGACGCAGGGAGAAAATATTGGACGGATTTGCAGGGTGGCTGAGGACAGAGAGTGAGGGAGATGTACTTGCAGCGACAAGGGATAGATTTGTATGGAGGGCCATGATCGCCCACGCGCTGCGCCAGGGCACGTGATGATGATGATGATTGATGATGATGATGATGATGATGATGATGATGATGATGATGATGTTCTCCCTAAAGCTCCCTGAAGAGTCACTGGCGTGTCGCACTGAAGAACTGTTTACTAGACTCTTCCAGCTCCGTCATTGTATGCCAAAAGCCTGGGTATATACAAACGGTTTGTCTATCAACTCCGCAGTGTGGTCAGTCCATTGTTTTTGTCTCTTATCATACAGTTTATTTCGGGCAAGCCGCATTTAGCGTCGCCCATCCCTCTTAAAGTTGGTTTTGGTTTTAGTTCGCTCCCCATATGCGACAGGTAATACTGAGCTATATGGCTACCCGTAGAACGAACTCAAAGCTTAGGAGAAGTGAAAGCTGTAGAGTTTGCATAAATTCAAACATTAAGTAACAAAATGACCTGAGAGCCTAACCCTGCATCTTCGAGCAACGCGTATAATTCTACAAAGAAAATGTGTCCACATGAACTGTCGTATGGATGCGACGCCTTAACAAACAACACGCAGAGTCAGAAGAAGATTGAGGCAGTTGAAATGTGGTTCCTAAGGAGAATGTTGAGAGTTCCATGGACAGCAAAGAAAACAAACAAGACTGTCTTGAAAGAAGCAAACACAAAAAAACAATAATGAAGAAGATTAGGAAAAATAAGCAACATTCATAGGACATTTTATGAGGCAAGAGAAATTTGAGCACCTGGTCACAACAGGAAAGCTAGAGGAGAAAAGAGCACCAGGTAGACCCAGGAAGAAAATACTAGACAGTTTTGCAGCGTCGATGGGGACAGAAAAGATAGGAGATATGCTTGCAGTGACAAAAGATAGATTCGTATGGAGGGCCATGATCACCAACGACATGCAGCAAGGCTCCTAATGATGATGGAATCTCAACATTTTGAAGGTAGATGAACCAAAGTTTACCGATATATTCTTGTCAGTCAGTACGCTCGTGTAAATAACAATGGACTGTGTTGGTCGAACTGCTGCAACAACTACTTCTATTACTACTACTACTAGACGCGAGACAGGTGGACATACAGACAAACACTAAACACGAGACAGGTGGCAAACAGACAAACACTAAACACGATACAGGTGGCAAAAAGACAAACACTAGACACGAGACAGGTGGACATACAGACAAACACTAAACACGAGACAGGTGGACATACAGACAAACACTAAACACGAGACAGGTGGACATACAGACAAACACTAAACACGAGACAGGTGGACATACAGACAAACACTAAACACGAGACAGGTGGACATACAGACAAACACTAGACACGAGACAGGTGGACATACAGACAAACACTAAACACGAGACAGGTGGACATACAGACAAACACTAAACACGAGACAGGTGGCAAACAGACAAACACTAGACACGAGACAGGTGGACATACAGACAAACACTAAACACGAGACAGGTGGCAAACAGACAAACACTAGACACGAAACAGGTGGACATACAGACAAACACTAAACACGAGACAGGTGGCAAACAGACAAACACTAGACACGAGACAGGTGGACATACAGACAAACACTAGACACGAGACAGGTGGACATACAGACAAACACTAGACATGGGACAGGTGGACATACAGACAAACACTAAACACGAGACAGGTGGCAAACAGACAAACACTAGACACGAGACAGGTGGACATACAGACAAACACTAGACATGGGACAGGTGGACATACAGACAAACACTAAACACGAGACAGGTGACAAACAAACAAACACTAGACACGAAACAGGTGGATATACAGACAAACACAAGACATGGGACAGGTGGACATACAGACAAACACTAGACACAAGACAGGTGGGCATACAGACAAACACTAAACACGAGACAGGTGGACATACAGACAAACACTAGACACGAGACAGGTGGACATACAGACAAACACTAAACACGAGACAGGTGGACATACAGACAAACACTAGACATGGGACAGGTGGGTATACATACAAACACTAGACACAAGACAGGTGGGTATACAAACACTAGACACAAGACAGGTGGACATACAGACAAATACTAGACACGAGACAGGTGGACATACATACACTAGACACAAGACAGGTGGGTGTACAAACACTAGACACGAGACAGGTGGGTATACAAACACTAGACACGAGGCAGGTGGGTATACAAACACTAGACACGAGACAGGTGGGTATACAAACACTAGACACGAGACAGGTGGGTATACAAACACTAGACACGAGACAGGTGGGTATACAAACACTAGACACGAGACAGGTGGGTATACAAACACGAGACAGGTGAGTATACAAACACTAGACACGAGACAGGTGGGTATACAAACACTAGACACAAGACAGGTGGGTATACAAACACTAAACACAAGACAGGTGGCATACAGACAAACATGTACAACGTACCTCTGGAGGTGAGCATGACGTCTATAGCAGTACAGCAGCAGGACAACACTGAAGACGACAACAGCCGTGTTGACACTGCTGCAGATAATGACGATGTTGCTAAGGGATTGGATGGTCTTCTGTTTGTTTCTGGCGTCCTCTTTCTTGTTGCGTATACCTTGAAACGATGAAGATTTTACGTGTATAATGTATTTATGCTTTGTTGATAATACCAAGGCTTTGGATCGAGTAAGACATGAAGAATTGATCAACCAACTAGAAAGACTCAGTAGTGATGGTAAAAATCTACGAATAATCAGAAATATGTATTGGAAAGAAACAGCAGCAATGAGAATAGAAAACGGTATGAGCTCTTTCTAAAATATCGAAAGAGGTTTCAAGCAGGGTTGTGTTCTGTCACCAGATTTGTTTTCACTATACAGCGAAACCATCATAAGAAACTGAGAAGAATGCCCTTGGATAAAGCTTGGAGGACAATGATAAACAACGTTCGTTACGCAGATGACACCGTGCTGATTGCAGAAAATGAAAGGGACCTACAAAACCCTGTCAATATAATAGAAATAGAAGGCAAAAATAAAGGGTTGGAGCTAAATAGCAAGAAGACTGAAGTCATGGTAATCAATAAAAAACATGAAATCCCCTAAGGTAAAATAACAGCGAATGGCACAACCTTGAGACAGGTTGATAAGTTTAAGTATCTGGGAAAGGTCATCTCACCAGACGGCAGATGCACATCAGAAATAGCCAGCAGAATCGGCCAAGCCAAAACAGCATTCAAGAAGATGACAAGGATTCTTACCAACAAATGCCTATCAATTAATATCAGGAAGAGAGTACTTGAATGTTATATAGAACCAATACTGTTGTACGGATGCGAGGCGTGGACAGTCAGCAAGCAAAGCCAGAACAAGACTGAGACAACCGAAATGTGGTTTCTAAAAAGAATGTTGAAAGTTCCATGGACGGCAAAGAAAACAAACGAGATAATGGCAACCTTTACAAACAAAAACAAAAACAACAAACCAAACAAAAACTTTGTATTTGACATGTTATCCTCATACATATTCATCTTATCATATATTTACACGAAAGTATGCAGTGCAATGTTTGTATGGGAGCGAATCGTGGACAGTCAACAAGCAAACTCAGAACAAGATTGTCCCAGCTGAAATGTGGTTTCTAAGAAGAATGTTAAGAGTTCCATGGACAGCAAAGAAAACAAACGAGACAGTCTCGAAAGAAGAAAACACAAAAAAGAACGTTAATGAAGAAGATTAGGAAAATACAAGCAACATTTGTAGGTCATTTTATGAGGCAAGAGACATTTGAGCACCTAGTCACAACAGGAAAGCTGGAGGGGAAAGAGCACCGGGTAGACCCAGGGAGAAAATGTTGGATGGTTTTGTGGAGTGGATGAGGACAGAAAGGGTGGAAACATACTTGCAACAACAGAAGATAGAATCTATGGAGGGCCATGATCGCCAATGGCATGCGGCAAGGCACATGATGATGACGACGACGACGACGACGACGATGATGATGATGATGATAATGATGATGATGATGATGCAGTACAATTACACTTCTAACCACATTCTGTAAATGTATGTAATGGTTCGGCTGTTGATAGAGTTTGAGAGAGAATTTGATACTCACTGGGATTTTCAAGCGAAGGTCTTGTCTTTAAATCAAAGAAGGAAGGACTGGTGAGGTCCGTGATGGCTGAAGAAGAGCAAGGCTGATGCGTATACTGTACATCGTCCAGCCCTATCACAGTATGTGATGGCACCGTTCTCCGAATTCCTTTTATTGCGATCTGGGAAAGAAGAGGAAGAAGAAGAACAGGAAAAACAACAATATACAAGAAGTAGAAGAGAAAAAAGAAGAAATCAGAAGAACAGGTAGAAGCAAGAAAAAGGAGAAGAAGAGGAAGAGACAGAGGAAATCAGAAAAAAAGGTATGAGAGGAAAAGAAGAGGTAAGAAAAAATACAAAAAGAAGAGGAGCGAAGTAGGACTAAAAGAGAAAACTGAAAGAAAAAAGGAGAAGAACAGGAGAACGAGAAAGATGAGGTCAGAAGAAAAAATAGTAGACGAAAAGAAGAAGCAAGAAAAAAATACAAGACTTGGAGCAGGAAAGAAAAGAAATAAAAGGAAGAAGGTTAAACAAAAAGAAATGAGAAACAGAGGAATAAGAGGAAGAGAAAGAAGAATTGAGAAGACATAGAAGAAAAACAGAAGAAACAAAAAAAGAAGAAGACAAGGTCGAAAGGGAAGAACTCAGTAGAAGAAGTAGATAAGAAAGGAAGAAGTAGGAAAATGTACAAGAAGAAGTGTGAGAAGAAGAAACAAAAACAAAGGAGAAGAAGAAGAGGAGAAGAAAGAAGCAATCAGTTTTATGACTCTTCTTTTCTTGAATAAAGTTTTGTTTAAACCAATCAGAAGAAGGAGTCATCATCATCATGAAGTGCCTTGCCACATGACGTTGACGATCATGGCCCTCCCTATGTATCTATCCCTTGTTGCTGCAAGCACATCCTCCACCCTCTGCCTTCCGCCACTCTGCAAGTCCGTCTAGCATTTTCTCCCTGGGTCTACCTGGTGTTCTCTTTCCCTCCAGCTTTCCTGTTGTGACCAGGTGCTCCAATTCTCCTTTCTTCATGAAATGGCCTATGAAAGTTGCCTATCGTTTCCTAATCTTCCTTATCAACGATGTTCTTGTGTCTGCCTCCATCAAGACTGTCTCGTTTGTTTTCTTTGCTGTCCATGGAACTCTCAACATTCTTCTTAGAAACTACATCTCAGCAGTAAGTAGCTTTTTTGTCACTGAG
>JAPXFY010000019.1:4807490-4814990 GCA_030674185.1 Monoplex corrugatus
TATAGAACAGATAATGTTATATGGTTGTGAGTCGTGAACAGTCAACACGCAAAGCCAGAACAGTTTCAGTTTCAGTTTCAGTTTCTCAAGATGGCGTCTCTGGGCTCGGAACGAATTCCATATGCACTAACGTCACAGGTGCCACATGTATGGTGACCGTGGCACTAGCCTTAGATGTAAGCCTGCACATAAACCCATTAGCTGGCCAGGTCCTGAGGCCCTATTTAGACTATATTTTACCTAGTCTATATTATATGCTGGCACCTTACCAGCCTACCACTTGAATAATCTTGGCTACATTAAACGACATGCGCATGTGCGCATCTTACCTTCAAAAAAGGAACATAAATATAAAACAAATCAATAAACAATTAAAGGTCTGAATCACAACACAACTACCTATTCTGTATAGACCCGTTTCACATGACAGACTCACCCCCCCCCCCCCCCTCCCAGTCAACGCCCAAATGCTCAGCCGTCCATCAACTGGGTGAAGACAACGCTTTCCTAATCATAGATAGGTTAGTAAGTAAGTAAATAGGTAAGTAAGTAAGCAAACAAGTAAGTGAGTGAGTGAGTGAGGAAGTAAGTGAATAAGAAATAAGTAAGTAGGTAAATAAATCAATACAAAATAAAAGTGTATGTAGATAAATAAACATGTAAGAGATGAAAAAAAAATGGCAGTAAATACATGCATATATCCACATGCCCGCAGATAGACATATACACATACATTCATACATACACACCCACTTCGACACAGCATGACACATGACAACAACAGCAACAACAACAACAGCAAAGAGGAGACGCCCATATATACATATCATGACAAACTTACAGACAAATCTGGATAACAATCAACAAACAGCCCACAAACACACACACAGACGGTCTGGCAAATCTGCTTGTTCTTCAGTTGTCTATTTCTTTTCTTCACTTTTCTTTTATCTCTGTCCCACGAAAAGCCCAAATACTTTCCATTCCATGCTGTAAGAGTACATACAATGTTATTTCTGAGATGATACCAATGTTGGTCTGATTAATGATAGCTCTTGTTTTTTTCCTTTCATAGTGGATATCCGGTAACACCCTCTAATCTATTCCTTTTTGGTAAGATGTTCGATGGTATGATGACTCACATTTTGTTCACGAAGATATGATTTGAAGCGTCAAAGGACCTCAAACTTTCCCAGATGGAGAATTTTTGTTGTAGTGGCATTGCCTGCAAGTTTAGTCGGCCCGTTCATTGCCCTTAACACCAGCGTGTCCAGGGCAGCAGATCCACGTGAGACTTTTTAGATTGATACTGTTCATTGCTTTGTGCCATTCTGGGATCCCTACTCCATTTTGTACTTTTTGAAGTAGATTCATTGAGTCAGTCAGGATGAAGGCTTGGCTTTCTTTCATGTCGTCATCCACGAGGTTAGCAACTGTGATGCATGTGTGACTGCCTCAATTTCCATCGTCGGACTGGAGGTTGTGATTCATATTAGCGTTTCTTCATGTTTGGTTTTCCATTCTGTTTGACAGTGAAGCCCCATCCAGATTTGTTATTGGTGACTGAGCCATCCGTGTAATGATCATATCTTTGTGGTTGCAGCTTAGTTGCTCTATGAGTAGCTGAAATTTCTGCATTGTTTTTCTTTGTGGCCATTTGCGACAGTGTCTCCCTAGGTTTTTGGGTATGATAGTTTTGTACAGATTGTTGAAATGGTTTGGATGCTTTCCCATTCCCTTGTCCCTTTGAGTTCTGTCAGTTGACACACATGCTGAGTGGAGTCTTCTGCCTGTCCCATCCATAATTTTCCACGTTGGAGTCTGTTGCCTTTTGCTGTTCTGGTTATCTGGTGGAGTGGGTTTTCTGGCTTCTCCAATGCCCTGAAATATGACTTTGCATGTACTTGTTCTATTTTGTCTTGACTGTATTAAAGGTCGAGCAGGTATCGCATGGTCTCCGTGGGTGTGTCTTTGTGGTTCCAAGGATCACTCTCATTGCTTCGTTTTATATTCTTTCTAGTTTTAGCAGGTTTGTCTGTGACAACGTAGTGAGGCCCAGTCATTAATCGATGACACTCAGTATGACAACTTGGTATAGCTGAAAGAGATGACGTTGTTCAATGCCTTTGGCTGCCATTGCTTTCAGGATTGAAAGGCCTGTTTTACATTTGAGTGCAGTGGTTTCCACATGTTTTCTGAAGGTTAACATTTTATCAAAATTGATGCCAAGGTAGCGTAATTGGTTTGTTCGCTCGATATTGGTTCCTCTGAACGTAACTGATGGAGTTTTCACTCACTGGCTTTGTTGTCAAGGGTGCAGAACAGTACCTGTACTTTGGTGTGGTTGACTGCTGATCCGGTTTCCTGGCAACACTGGTCTACATTGTTTGACTGTTCTTGGACTGCTTTGTTTCTTTCTGATGCATTCTTACCTGTCTTGTAGATGAGTCCTTCATCAGCAAAAGTGAGGATACAGGCTGGTCCGTTGTTATTTAGGTCAGCAAGCCCTTTTGTATATATGTTGTAGAGAACAGGGGAAAGTGGTGATCCTTGAGGGAGACCCATGGAGAGTTTTTGTGGTGCTGAACACCAGTTTCCAAGTCGTAGGACTGCTGTTCGTTCTTGGAGTGTAACAGCAATCCGTTTTGTAACTGTCATGCTGACACTGTATCGCTGAAGTAGTTCCACGAGTAATGTGAATTGTATTTTACTGTACACATCCTCTGGGTCAATGGCTACAGCTTGGGTTTCTTCTTTGTTCTGAAATCCTTCGTAGACTTCGTGAGCAAAGACAGCTGTGTTTTCCGATGTACTTTTTCCTGTCCTAAAGCTTCCTTGATTAGGTGTGAATATTTTCCTGTCTTCTAGGTCTCTAGCTAATTTCTTTGCTGTTATGTTTTCCATCACTTTTCCAATTATGTTTTGCAGTCAGGATGCGATATCTATTTAGTCTGCGATGACCTTTACCCAGTTTGGGTAGGACTTTTAGGAAGCTGTGTGTCCAGTCCTCAGGAACCTGACCTTTCTCAAAACTGTCTTGATAGAGGGTGTACAATTCACTTTTGTTGTGTTCACCGCAACAAGACTGAGGCAGCCGATATGTGGTTTCTAAGGAGAATGTTGAGAGTTCCATGGACAGCAAAGAAAACAAACGAGACAGTCTTGACGGAGGCACACTCAAGAAGATCATTGATAAGGAATATTAGGAAAAGACAAGCAATATTTATAGGCCCTTTTATGGGGAAAGGGGAATTAGAGCATCTTGTCACAAAGGGAAAGCTGGAGGGAAAGAGAGCACCAGGTAGACCCAGAGAGAAAATATTGGACGACTTGCAGGGTGTCTGAGGAAAGAGAGGGTGGAAAATGCGCTTGAAGCGACAAGGATAATGCATATGGAGGGCCATATCGCCAACGCCATGCGTAGGGTACATGATGATGGCGATAAAGAGAGAGAGAGAGAGAGAGAGAGAGAGAGAGAGAAAGAGAAAGAACAAAAAAGAAAAAGAAAGAAAGAAAGACAGAAAAGAAAATTTCTGGAGAGAAAATGGCACCAGCAGAAGATCCTCAGAGGAAAAGTCCTCTTTAGCAAGTGTTTCGGTGCTAACCTACTTAACCTTTCACTCCTGCATCCTATCCACCAGCTGCAAAAACTGAACAAGTTATCTACCACTGTCTTTCTTTCTTTCTTTTTCTTTTTTGTTCTCATCTCTCCCTCTCTCCCCTCTCTCTCTCTCTCTCTCTCTCTCTCTCTCTCTCTCTCTCACACACACACACCAAGCAATACAATATCAGCAACTGGCTATTACTTAACAAGGAACATTTGATACCCAGTAATTCATGAATAATCGTCTTGTTAGATCTACTTAACAAGTAATGTATTAACACCACCAACATCACCACCAACACCACCATCATCATCATCATCATCATCATCATCATCATCATCATCATCGCCATTCTCAGGTGCCATGCTATTACTGTGGGAAGTAATGTTCCAGACATCCGACATGGGACAATAAAATTAATAAATAATGATGATGATGATGATGATGATGCTGATGCTGATGCTGATGCTGATGCAGATGCTGATGCTGATGCTGATGCTGATGCTGATGCTGATGATGATGATGATGCTGATGATGATGCTGATGCTGATGCTGATGCTGATGATGATGCTGATGATGGTGATGATGATGATGATGATGATGATGAATGATGAGATAATTGACAGTAATAGTAGTATGAAGTTGTAATAATAATAATAACTACCACTACTACTTCTACTACTACTCAGCTACTACTACTACTACTACTACTACTACTGGTGCTGCTGCTGCTACAAGTAGTAGTAGTAATAGTGACAAGAAGAAAAAAAGATGATGATGATGATGATGATGGTGATGATGATGATGATGATGATGATGATGATGATGATGATGATGATGATGATGATGATGATGATGACGACGACGACGATGATGATGATGATGATGATGACGACGACGACGATGACGATAATGATGATGATGATATATCAATATTTTCCAAATAGTATATCAATAGTTTTTCTTACGAAATTCCCAGCCGGTATCTTGTAGCCAATCACAGAATTGGAACTTGGAAAAGTCACAGGTTTCTGAAAGACACAAACAAAAAAAGAAAATGATTATTGAAGCAACGTCTACAACTGTATACATTCGTCCTGCCTTCATAGTGTCCCCACCATCCTCACTGCACTGTGTTGTCATCATCATCATGTACCCTGCCGCATGGCCTTGGCGATCATGGACCTCCATACGAATCTATCCCATGTCGTTGCAAGTACATCTTCCACAATCTCTGTCCTCTGCCACTCTGCAAATTCGTCCGATATTTTCTCCCTGAGTCTACCTGGTGCTCTTTTTTTCCTTCAACGTTCCTGTTGTGACTAGGTGCTCTGATTTCTCTGGCCTCATAAAATGTCCTATAAATGTTGCTTGCCTTTTTCCTATTCTTCTTCATTAATGTTCTTTCTGTGTCTGTCTCCTTCAAGATTGTATCTATAGGTTTTTGTATCTATTGGTTTTGTTTGTTTGTTTGTTTGTTTGTTTGTGTTTGTTTGTGGTTTGTTTGTTTGTTTGTTTGTTTGTTTGTTTGTTGTTTGTGTGTTTGTGTGTTTGTTTGTTTGTTTGTTTGTTTGTTTGTTTGTTTGTTTGTATTGTCCATGGAACTCTGAACATTCGTATTAGAAACCACATTTGAGTTGCCTCAGTCTTGTTCTGACTTAACTTGTTGACTGGCCAAGCTTCACATCTGTACAACAGTAACAGTTCTATATAACATTGAAGAACTGCCTTCCTGATGTTAATTGATAGGCATTTGTTGGTGAGAACGCTCTTCATTTTCTTGAAAGCTGTTTCACCTTGGCCGATTCTGCTGGCTATTTCTGATGTCCATCTGCTGTCTGGTGAGATGGCTGTTCCCACATATTTAATCTTGTCAACCTGTCACAGTGTTGTGCTATTTGCTGTTATTTTGAATGAGGGGATTTCTTGTTTTTTTTACTGATTACCATGCCTTCAGTGTTCTTGCCATTTAGCTCCAGACCTTTATATCTGCTTTCTATTTCTATCATATTCACAATTTTTTATAGGTCTTTTTTTCATTTTCTGCAATTGGAACAGTGTTATCCGCGTAATGGTAATCAGAGAGAGAAAAAACAAGAAACCCCCTCATGCAAAACTACAGCAAACGGCACAACTTTGAGACAGGTTGATAAGTTTAAATATCTGGGAATGATCATCTCACCAGACAGATCATCTCACCAGACAGCAGGTGCACATATAAATAGCCAGCAGAATCGGCCAAGCCAAAACAGTATTCAAGAAGATGGAAAAAGTTCTTACCAACAAATGCCTATCAATTAACATCAGGAAGAGAGTTGATGAGTATTACATAGAACCGATACTGTTGTACGGTTGCGAGGCATGGACAGTCAACACGCAAAGTCAGAACTATACTGAGGCAACTGAAATATGGTTTCTAAGAAGAATGTTGAGGGTTCCATGGACAGCAAAGAAAACAAACGAGACAGTCTTGAAAGAGGCTGACATGAGAAAAACATTAATACAAAAGAGTAGGAAAAGACAAGCAACATTTACAAGACATTTTATAAGGCAAGAGAAATTAGAGCACCTAGCCACAACAGGAAATCTGGAGGGAAAGAGAGCACCACGTAGACCCAGGAAGAACATTTTGGAGGGACTTGCAGAGTGGCTGAGGACAGAGAGGGTGGGAGATGTACTGGCAATGACAGAGCACCAATTCGTATGGAGAGCCATGATCGCCACACCATGAGGTATGGCACATGATGATGATGACAACTTGCTCAAGGTACATATGAACTACAAGTTCAAACTGACGCTTTCACCAGTTTACTGCTGTGGACAAATGTGACCCCCCCCCCCCCCACCACCACCACGAAGTCAGTCTTAACTCGCAGTCAGTCGAACAGCACTAAGAACTAAAAAGGTGACTGAAGGTCTATCTCGGGTGTTTTGACTTTTTCTCAAAATTGATTTCTGTAGACTATAATCTATCCCCCACAGAAATTTTTTTCTTGAAAAAGTGTTATTAATCAATTTAAATCGGTATTTCAACGCACTGATTGCAGCAGAAAGGACGCAATTTCCTACCAAAAGTACCTATTTTTTGTCTCTTGTTATGAACTGTAACCTGTACAGTACCCGCACATGTAATATACTGATGGAAAGCTCTTTGGTACACCTTTCAGATAATGACAGCGAAAATTAGAAACAAACTGGGTCAAAGCCACCAAATAAAGAAATTTAAGGAAAATGTGTAGGAGAGCACACAAAAACTTTAGAGGCCGTTTTCTCAAAATGGCCGTCATACAACTTAATGACATTAAACATACATAACTTCTACATTTTTTGAGTACAAGCTATATTCAGGCACCAAAATAATCAGCAGAATGTACATGCTAGTTAAGACTGATTTCTAGGTGGGAGGTCACAAATGCTAAACGCATATTTCTTATGGTGATGTCACATCTAGCAAGTGGAACAACAGGAGACGTGGCTTACTACAATTCCTCTGACCGCTTAGCTCCACGGCAGCAGCAGGAACTGAAAATAAAACGGCCAAACCATTCTACAATCTCCCTTTTCTCACAAAAATTAATGAAAATAAAGAAATTTTTGTTTCTAACAGAAGCATTTCTCGTCGCGAATTTTTGGTGCAGGTGAGAAACTAAAAACAGATCTAGAACTGCATGATTTTATTTTTCGTGGTTGAATCAGGGTTTGGGATAGCGTCTATATATACAGTCTGTCAGCTGTGACCAAGTTTTAATCAAACTTTCATGCATCAAACTATGAAATTGAACTGTGTTTACACTTACGTTAACTTAAGGAATATGCCTAAATCTATCTTTTACCAGAGAGAATCACACAGTCTCACTTTTTTAAAGTGAGATAATCTTCCCTATCATGAACGAGG
>JAPXFY010000019.1:4827490-4842490 GCA_030674185.1 Monoplex corrugatus
CAGCAACCTTGCACGTCAATCCAATATTTTCTCCCTAGGTCTACCTGATGCTTCTTTCCCTCCAGCTTTCCTGTCGTGACCAGGTGCTCTAATTCTCCTTTTCTCATAAAAGGGCCTATAAATGTTGCTTGTCTTTTCCTAATCTTCCTTATCAATGATCTTCTTGTGTCTGCCTCCACCAAGACTGTCTCGTTTGTTTTCTTTGCTGTCCGTGGAACTCTCAACAATCTTAGAAACCACGTTTCGGCTGCCTCAATCTTGTTCTGGCTTTGCTTGTTGATTGTCCACGCTTCACAACCGTATAACATTATCGATTCTATATAACTCTCTTCCTGATGTTAATTGATAGGCATTTGATGGTAAGAATGTTTTTCATCTTCTTGAATGCTGTTTTGGCTTGGCCGATTCTGCTGGCTATTTCTGATGTGCATCTGCCGTCTGGTGAGATGGCCGTTCCCAGATAACTTATCAACCTGTCTCAAAGTCGTGCCATTTGCTGTTATTTTACATGAGGGGATTTCTTGTTTTTCACTGATTACCATGACTTCAGTCTTCTTGCTATTTAGCTCCAACCCTTTATTTTTGCTATTTCTATTATATTCACAAGGTTTTGTAGGTCCCTTTCCATTTCTGCAATTAGCACGATGTTATCTGCGTAGCGAATGTTGTTCATCAATTTTCTTCCAACCTTTATCCCAGGGCATTCTTCTAGGTTTCTCATGATGTTTTCGTTGTAAAGGGAAATACAAATCTGGTTACAGAACACAACCCTGCCTGATCTCTCTTTTGACATTTTGGAAAAAAAACTTATATTATCGTCTTTTATTCTCATTGCTGCTGTTTCCTACCAGTACATATTTCTGATTATTCGTAAATCTTTTCCATCGATATTGAGTCTTTCTAGTTGGTGATCAATTCTTCATGTCTTACCTGATCGAAAACCTTGGTATAATCAACAAAGCATAAATATAAATCCTTGTTCAACTCGATTGACCTCTGTATGACAGTTTATAGGATGTATATGGCTTGTAGGATGTACATAGACTTCAGTATAGTACGAGAAAAAACTGGGACATGACAACGCACTCAAGAGACATTCACTTGACGGATGTGTCATCGAGTGTGTTGATCAAATATCTGCTCTCTCTGTCTCTCTGTCTCTGTCTCTGTCTCTGTTTCTGTTTCTCTGTCTCTGTCTCTCTGTCTATGTCTCTGTCTCTGTTTCTCTGTCTCTTTCTCTCTGTCTCTCCGTCTCTCTGTCTCTGTCTCTGTCTCTGTTTCTCTGTCTCTTTCTCTCTGTCTCTCTCTCTCTCTCTGTCTCTCTCTCTGTCTTTCTCACTCTCTCTCTTTTTCTCATTCTCTCTCTTTCTCTTTGTCTTTCTCTTTTCTGTCTGTCTGTCTGTCTGTCTCTCTCTCTCTCTCTCTCTCTCAGTCTCTCTGTCTCTCTGTCTCTCTTTGTTTCTTTTCTCTGTTTCTCTCTCTCTCTCTCCTTTTCTGTCTCTCTCTCTCTCTTTCTGTCTGTCTGTCTGTCTGTCTCTCTTCCTCCCTCTCTCTCTCTCTTTTCTCACTCTCTCTCTCTCTCTTTGTCTTTCTCTTTCAATCTGTCTGTCTCTGTCTCTGTCTCTGTCAGTCTGTCTCTCTCTCTCTCTGTCTCTCTCTGTGGCTCTCTCTGTCTCTCTCTCTGTCTCTCTCTCCCTCTCTCTCTCTCTGTTTCTCTCTCTCTCTCTCTGTTTCTCTCTCTCTCTCTGTTTTTCTGTCTTTCCCCTCTCTCTCTCTCTGTTTTTTTTTCTCTCTCTCCTTTTCTGTGTCTTTCTCTCTCTCTCTCTCTCTCTCTCTCTCTCTCTCTCTCTCTCTCTCTCTTACTTACTCACTGTCTCTCTGTCTCTGTCTGTCTCTGTCTCTCTCTCTCTCTCTCTTCTCTCTCTCTCTCTCGTCTCTCTCTCTCGCTCTCGCTCTCGCTCTCCTCTCTCTCTCTCTGTCTTTCTCTCTCTCTCTCCTCCCGTGTTGTGTGTGTGTGTGTGTGTGTGTGTGTGTGTGTGTGTGTGTGTGTGTGAGTGTGTGTGTGTGTGTGAGTGTGTGTGTTGTGTGTGTGTGTGTGTGTGTGTGTGTGTGTGTTTTGTGTGTGTGTGTGTGGTGTGTGTGAGTGCGTGTGACAGAGAGAGACAGAGACAGAGGAAGGATGACGGCTTGGGTCAGGGTCACACGCCCCACTTCTTTCCTGTCTTCCCCCTCCCAGTTTGTGTGTGCTTTATGCCCTGGAGATTTGGTCGTTGTTGGTGATTGCTTCGGTAACGGTGAGGGTGCGCACCTTGTTTAAGCCTTCAATCAAAATTTGGCTCTTACAAATGATCGTTATTATGCTTATCATCCGCTCGAGGAAGTGACGTCAGAAAACATTACGAAAAAAGTCATGGAGTAAAACGGTATCAGTCAAAATCATGGCGTCATCATTATCATCTCCATTGCGCTCATATGTTACCACATCATCATCATCATCATCACCAAGTGCCTTGCCACATGGCGTGGCGATCATGGACTTCCATCTGTTTCTATCCCTTGTTGCCTCAAGCACCTCTTCCACCTTCTCTGTCTTCAGCCAATCTGCAAGTCCGTCCAATATTTCTTCCCTGAGCCTACCTGGTACTCTCTTTCCCTCCAGCTTTCCGGTTGTGACCAGGTTATCTAATTCCCCTGTTCTCACAAAATGGCTTATACATGTTGCCTGTCTTTTCCTAATGATCTACTTGTGTCTGCCTCCATCAAGAATGTCTCGTTTATTTTCTTTGCTGTCGGCTGCCTCAATCTTGTTCTGGCTTTGCTTGTTGACTGTCCACGCCTCACATCCGTACAACACCATCGGTTCCATATAACATTCAAAAACTCTCTTCCCGATGTCAATCGATAGGCATCTGTTGGTAAGAATGCTTTTCATATTCTTGAATGTTGTTTTGGCTTGGCCGATTCTGCTGCTATTTCTGACGTGCATCTGCCGTCTGGTGAAATGATCGTTCCCAGGTATTTAAACTTATCAACATGTGTTACCACAGCATCGTGAAAACTAACTTAACCCTTTGACTCCCTCATCCTATCCACCAGCATCCTGAGTCATCATCAATGATAGCAAAGCAAAAATTGAGCCCTTTTGACACCCTCACCCTGTCCACCAGTTTCCTACAGGAAAGGAAATTTTTGCAGTTGGTGAATGTTATATAGAACCGATGATGTTATACGGTTGTGAGGCGTGGACAGTCAACAAGCAAAGCCAGAACGAGACTGAGGCAGCCGAAATGTGGCTTCTGAGGAGATCGTTGAGAGTTCCACGGACAGCAAAGAAAACAAACGAGACAGTCTTGATGGAGGCAGACACAAGAAGATCATTGATAAGGAAGATTAGGAAAAGACGAGCAACATTTATAGGCCATTTCATGAGGAAAGGGGAATTAAGGGGAATTCCTGGTGACAACAGGAAAGCTGGAGGGAAAGAGAACACCAGGTAGACCCAGGAAGAAAATATTGGACGGACTTGCAGGGTGGCTGAGGACAGAGAGGATGGAAGATGTGCTTGCGGCGATAAGGGGTAGATGCATATGGAGGGCCAAGATCGCCAACACCATGCGGCAGGGCACTTGATGATGATGATAAATAGGGTGCGGGAGTCAAGGGCTGAATTCTTCAGACCGTGGGGGTTTCGGATCACATGTTCACATGTTGTTTTTTGTTGTTGTTGTTGTTGTTGTTGTTGTTTGTTGTTGTTTAGGATCATCGAACTCAGGGAGGTTACCATTGTGCTCACCTTTTTTATCGTCCCATTTTCTACGCCACCTTAATGGCCACAGAAGCTGGCACAGTTTTTATTATGCGATGATGATGATATCGATGAGGATGATAATCATCATGCTATGGAGTTCCATTTAGGATTGAGACTGCGTGACAGGGCTGTACTCTACGCTTACCATCATAATATATATATATCATGGCGTCAACCAGGCCCGAGATACAGACACCTGCCGTGCTGGTCACAAGATTTGAGCAACACTCTCAATGACGCATCATGAAGTGGATGAGACTCGACTGTGTGGTCCCATTCTTCCCAATGAGCCCATAGCACGTCCAACTCTGGGTAGGAGTCGGTTAGAGCCGAAAAATCCCACAATGATATGATTTTGAATTGACTGATGGGGATTCGAACTCACAACCTTCCAGTCAGTAGTCCGTTGCGTTAACCACTACACCACAGCAACTGGTTCTTTGTGGTTTTCGTGGTGGCTGTTTTTTAGGAAAGGGTCTACCCTTGTGGGGATGCCGGGGGGCTCTTTCAGTATAAATAGTATCCCAACCTCTTGGATGTTCTGTATTGCAAATTTCCTCTTTTCTCTCACTCTCTTTGTTTCTGCCTTGTTCCTTTGCTTTCTGTCATTTTTTCCTATCATTTTCTGCCTTTCTGGTCCATTCACCTGTATGTGTTCGATAAAGTCTTACATAGTTTCTCTTAGGATTGATAACTGGGTACATGTATTAAGTCCTATGAAGATTAGTAAAAGACAAGCAACATAATGGCTACCGGGCTAAACCTATCTCTCAGTAAAATGGCTACTCACTTGCGTAGCTTTCATCGGCGATCTGGCCGACTTCTTCGTGCAACTGCTGGGTTGAGAACTGGCTTCAGTGCGCACCGCCGTGAACGAACTCACGACAGTGCGACTGAATGAGTGAGGAGTACACCGAAGGCAGATTGTGTCGGCCCCGGTCACGGTTGAGGGTGGGGTTCCTTGCAGCGATGTAAACTGCCTCCTTTACTCCCCTCTGGAACCATCTTGCTTCTTTGTCGAGAACTTGCACACTGTCCTTTTCCAAGTGATGTTGGGTGTGGGTCAGATGTTCCCCCACTGGAGAACAAGCAACATTTATAGGATATTTTATGAGGAAAGCGAAATTAGAGCACCTGGTCACAACAGGAAAGCTGGAGGAAAGAGAATACCATGTAGATCTAGGGAGAAAATATTGGACAGACTTGCAGAGTGGCTGAGGACAGAGAGGATGGGAGATGTATTTGCAGCGACAAGGCATAAATTCTTATGGAGGGGCATGATCGCCAACGCCACGCGGCAGGGCACATGATGATGATTAAGTCCATTTTTGACTCTAGGAAAATTTGGTAAGCGGAAGCAATATTTAGTAATTTAAGCCCGTTTTTATGTATGTTTTAGTGTCCTCATTTATCTTTAAATTTGTATCAGGTTTTTTTTTTTAAATCCCCTGTGTGATAAATTGGACGGAGTGGTCAACGCTAGGAGCAAATCCTTAGATTATGTGCGCGAATGCATTGATACGTGTACTTAATTTTCTTTCGGGTTTTTGTGTGTGTGTGTGTGTGTTGTGTGTGGTGTGTGTGTGTGTGTGTGTGTGTGTGTGTATGTCTGTGTGTGTGTGTGTGTGTGTGTGTGTGTGTGTAGTCTGTGTGTGTGTGTGTGTGTGTGGTGTGTGTGTGTGTGTGTGTGTGTGTTGTGTGTGTTTTCCTTTCCTGTTGAAGTATTCTGTACGTTTTCAAAACTATTGCATCCTTTATATGGCTCTACACAGTCGGCTGGACTTTTAAACAAATATAACAATTACAATTATCGGACTGATGCGGACAAGTCATTGTTTAGCAATTGTGATGTGGTTGGTGAGTTGACCTTGCTTTGATGAGCTGGTGCAAAGGTCATGACCTTCTGCTGATCGAAACAGTATCAGTGCACAGGCACACACACACACACACACACACACACACACACACACACACACACACACACACACATACACATAGACACACACGCATAGGCACACACATAGACACACACGCACTTAGGCACACATAGACACACATAGACACACACACAGACACACGCACAGGCACACACACACACACGCACACACACACGCACGCACACACACATAGACATACACACACAGTCACACACATACATACATACACACACACAGAACACACACACATACACACACATACACACATCATACACACACACATATGCACACTCACTCACATACACACACACACACGCGCGCGCGCGCGCGCACATAGACACACATAGACACACACACACCACACACCATTCACACACACACACACACACACACACACACACACACACACACACACACACACACACACACACACACACACAAACACACACACACACACACACACACACACGAACGTGCCAGCCCTCACACAGACACTCACGTAGGGACAGAGATACACAGATAGCAAAAGAGAGGGGAAGAAGAGAGGGGGGGGAGATAAAGAGAGAAAAAGAGAAAGAGAGAGAGAAGAGAGAGGGTGGGAATACATAGACACAAAAAAGAACGAGGAGGGGTGCAGATAGAGAGTTAAGGTCATACAAAGAATCACATGCACACACATACACACACGCACGCACGCACGCACGCACGACACACACGCACAAAATGATAAGTAATATATGTGTATAAGGGAAAAGATGGGGGTGGGCGGAGAAAACTTGAAGAGACAGAGAGACAAAGACAAACAGACATACAGAGAGGACAAAAGACAGACAGAGACAGCAGACAGAGAGACAGAGAACAGAGACAGACAGAGAGGGCAAGAGAGAAATACATACACAGAGAGAGACGGAGACAGACATAAAGACAGACAAAGAGAGACGCAAAGAGAGAGACAGAGACAAAGATAGACACAGAGAGAGAGAGAGAGAGAGAAAAAGACAGACAGAGAGGGCAAGAGAGAAAGACATACAGAGAGAGAGAGACAGAGACAGACATAGAAACAAAGAGAGACGCAAAGAGAGAGACAGAGAGACAGAGACAAAGACAGACAGAGAGACAGACATAGAGAAAGAGAGAGAAAGAGACAGAGAGACAGACAGAGAGAGCTGAGAGAGAGAGAACTGAGAGAGAGAGAGAGAGAGGATAGAGGATAGAGACAGACAGACAGACAAACAGAGAGAGAGACAAAGAGAGACAGAGAGACAGAGACAGAAAGAGAGTGGGGGAGAGAGGAGAGAGGGGAAGAGAGAGGAGCTGAGAGAGAGAGGATAGAAGATAGAGACAGACAGACAGACAAACAGACAGAGAGAAAGAGAGGAACACAGACACAGAGAGAGACAGACAGACAGAGAGACAGAGACAGAAAGAGAGTGGGAGAGAGAGAGAGAGAGCTCAGAGAGAGCTAGAAGAGAGAGAGCTGAGAGAGAGAGCTGAGAGAGAGCTCAGAGAGAGAGAGACAGACAGACAGAAAGAGAGAGAGAGAGACAGACAGACAGACAGACAGAAAGAGAGTGGGAGAGAGAAAGACAGAGACAGAGACACAGAGAGAAAGAGAGAACAAAGACAAGAAGAGAGAGCTCGCAAACTTGCCCAGTGAATCGGCCTTGATAATATCTAAACTGGCCTTTCACTTTGCAATGTTGTCAGTATTCAGATAACAATCTGTGTGACCTCTTCAACGATAGCGGTATTACTTATATACCACCTAGTGTTATATATACCACCTACTGTTATATACCACCCACTGTTTATGCATTAAGCATCATAGATATGAGTATTAACAGAAACTGGCAACTCGCCAAACTTCTCTCAGACGATAGCATCAGCATCCATTATTGTTTGTAAACGGATTATCTCTTTGATATGTTTCTGAGAAAATTGTTGGTTTCTGAGAAAATGTTGGTTTCTGAGAAAAATGTTGGTTTCTGAGAAAAATGTTGGTTTCTGAGAAAAATGTTGGCAATTTCATGGACATAACTCTTTGATCTTTTTCCATCCAACATTCTTGTTGTGACTAGGTGCTCTAATTTTTCTTTGCCTCATAAATGTTGCCTGTCTTTTCCTAATCTTCTTCATTAATGTTCTTATTTGTGTCTACCTCCTTCAAGACTGTCTCGTTTGTTTTCATTGCTGTCCATGGAACTACCAAAGAAATAAGAGGCAAGCAGGGAGAATTTTTATGACATTAATCAAAGGACATAACTCTTGAGAGTGACGTAGGAATTATCTCCCATGTTGTAGAACTCAAATCTAACACAGTTCGCGCCACCCATTCAGCTAGCATAGAAGCAGATACAAAGTGTTCTGAGCTTACGGTTTTTGTGCTTTGTGTCTGCTTCTATGCTAGCTGAATGGGCTGCGCAAACTGTGTTAGATTTGAGTTCTACAACATGGGAGATAATTCCTACGTCACTCTCAAGAGTTATGTTCTTTGATTAATATCAGAAAAATTCTCCCTGCTTCCCTCTTATTTCTTTGGTAGTTCCATGGACAGCAATGAAAACAAACGAGACAGTCTTGAAGGAGGCAGACACAAATAAGAACATTAGTGAAGAAGATTAGGAAAAGACAGGCAACATTTATGAGGCAAAGAGAAATTAGAGCACCTAGTCACAACAAGAATGTTGGATGGGAAAAGATCTAAATATGTGCATGAAATGTCATTGATACTAAAAGCGTCATGCATAAAAAGAAATATACAAGGGTAAATCTTGGTCACATGACTCAATCTCTTGGACCCTAACAACATTGGAGAAAAAGATTGATGGAGCATACACAGGAATGCTGCGTGCAGCCCTGAACAAATCCTGGAGAGAACATCCAACTAACAAAGAGTTATATGGTAATATCCCACCAATCAGTAAATCAATACGTCAACAAAGACTGCGCTTCGCGAGACACTGCTGGCGTAGCAAAGAAGAACTGGTGGGAGATGTTCTACTATGGAGACCCAGTCACGGCAAACAAAGACCAAGACGTCCAAAGAAGACCTTCATCGACCAACTGATGGATGATACGGGCTGTCAGTATGATGAATTACCTACTGCAATGTCTGACAGAGAAGGATGGAAGAAACGTGTCATGGACAGCCCAGCAAGCTCGACATTGATTGATTGATGAAATCTTGGTCAGCATGTCAATCAAAGTACTTTTGGTGTTTAGCTTTGTGATGCTTGTCTGGTTGTGTGGGTTCATGTTCTTTTTTATAGCTGTTGTTTTGTTGTTGCTGTTATTGTTGTTGTTCTTGTTGTTCTTGTTGTTCTTGTTGTTCTTGTTCTTTTACTTGTTCTTGTTGTTCTTGTTGTGTTGCTGTTGCTGTTATTATTGTTGTTCTTGTTCTTGTTGTTCTTGTTCTTTTACTTGTTCTTGTTGTTCTTGTTGTTGTTCTTGTTCTTGTTCTTGTTGTTTTTGTTCTTATACTTGTTCTTGTTGTTCCTGTTGTTCTGGTCCTTTTGCTTGTTGTTGTTGTTCTTGTTGTTGTTATTGTTCTTGTTGTTCTTGTTCTGTTGTTCTTGTTCTTTTACTTGTTCTGTTGTTCTTGTTGTTCTTGTTCTTGTTCTTGTTGTTCTTGTTGTTCTTGTTCTTGTTGTTCTTGTTCTTGTTGTTCTTGTTGTTCTTGTTGTTCTTGTTGTTCTTGTTGTTGTTCTTGTTATTCTTGTTGTTCTTGTTGTTGTTCTTGTTGTTCTTGTTCTTGTTGTTCTTGTTCTTGTTGTTCTTGTTCTTGTTGTTCTTGTTGTTCTTGTTGTTCTTGTTGTTCTTGTTATTCTTGTTGTTCTTGTTCTTGTTGTTCTTGTTCTTGTTGTTCTTGTTGTTCTTGTTGTTCTTGTTTTGTTCTTGTTGTTGTTCTTGTTGTTGTTCTTGTTGTTTGTTGTTGTTGTTCTTGTCTTGTTTCTTGTTGTTCTTGTTGTTCTTGTTCTTGTTGTTTGTGTTGTTGTTCTTGTTGTTTTGTTCTTGTTCTTGTTGTTTTTGTTGTTTGTTGTTGTTCTTGTTGTTCTTGTTGTTCTTGTTCTTTTGTTGTTCTTGTTTGTTCTTGTTGTTCTTGTTGTTTTTTCTTGTTCTTCTTGTTCTTGTTGTTCTTCGTTGTTCTTGTTATTCTTGTTGTTCTTGTTGTTCTTGTTGTTCTTGTTTGTTTTCTTGTTGTTCTTGTTTGTTCTTGTTTTCTTGTTGTTCTTGTTGTTCTTGTTGTTCTTGTTGTTCTTGTTGTTCTTGTTTTCTTGTTGTTCTTGTTATTCTTGTTATTCTTGTTGTTCTTGTTGTTCTTGTTGTTCTTGGCTTGTTGCTTGTTCTTGTTAGCTTGTTCTGTGTTGTTCTTGTTGTTCTTGTTCTGTGTTGTTCTGTGTTGTTTTGTTGTTCTTGTTGTTCTTGTTGTTCTTGTTGTTCTTGTTGTTCTTGTTCTTTTTTGTTGTTCTTGTTGTTCTTGTTGTTCTTGTTTTTTCTTGTTGTTCTGTTGTTCTTGTTGTTGTTCTTTGTTTTTTTGTTGTTCTTGTTCTTGTTGTTCTTGTTGTTCTTGTTGTTCTTGTTTGTTCTTGTTGTTCTTGTTGTTCTTGTTTGTTCTTGTTGTTCTTGTTCTTTTACTTGTTCTTGTTGTTTCTTGTTCTTGTTCGTTGTTCTTGTTTGTTGTTCTTGTTGTTTTGTTATTCTTGTTCTTGTTGTTCTTGTTGTTCTTGTTGTTGTTCTTGTTGTTCTTGTTCTTGTTGTTCTTGTTGTTGTTCTTGTTGTTGTTCTTGTTGTTCTTGTTCTTGTTGTTCTTGTTCTTGTTGTTCTTGTTGTTGTTCTTGTTGTTCTTGTTCTTGTTGTTCTTGTTCTTGTTGTTGTTCTTGTTCTTGTTCTTGTTGTTCTTGTTCTTGTTGTTCTTGTTCTTGTTGTTGTCTTGTTCTTGTTCTTGTTGTTCTTGTTCTTGTTGTTCTTGTTCTTGTTGTTTTCTTGTTCTTGTTCTTGTTGTTCTTGTTCTTGTTGTTCTTGTTCTTGTGTGTTCTTGTTCTTGTTCTTGTTGTTCTTGTTCTTGTTGTTCTTTCTGTTTTCTTGTTGTGTTCTTGTTGTTCTTGTTGTTGTTCTTGTTCTTGTTGTTTTCTGTTTCTGTTGTTCTTGTTGTTCTTGTTGTTCTTGTTCTTGTTGTTCTTGTTGTTCTTGTTGTTCTTGTCTGTTCTTTTCTTGTCTGTGTTCTGTTGTTCTTTTGTTCTTGTTGTTCTTGTTTTCTTGTTTGTTGTCTTGTTGTTCTTGTTCTTTTACTTGTTCTTTTACTTGTTCTTGTTGTTCTTGTTGTTCTTGTTGTTCTTGTTGTTCTTGTTGTTCTTGTTCTTGTTGTTCTTGTTGTTCTTGTTCTGTTGTTCTGTTCTTTTACTTGTTCTTGCTGAGGATGATAATGATGTAGCTTTCCTTTTCTTCTCCTGCTTCTTTATTTCTTTCTTTGGTTTTCTCCATCCCTCCTCCCCCACACGGGCTTTTTCTTTTGCTTTTTCTTTTGCTTTTTGTTTTGTTTTGTTTTGTTTGTTTTTTTGCTGGTTTTTTTATGGCATGATATGTGTGTAAGGCTTTGTTATGTTGCTTTACCACATGGCGTTGACGATCATGGCCTTCCATATGCGTCTGTCCCTTGTTACCGCAAGCACATCTTCCTGATGTTAATTGATAGTAGTAGTAGTAGGTATAGTATGTATAGTAGTAGAAGTAGTAGTAGGTATTAGTATATATTTTTTATTTATGTATTATTATTATTATTATTATTATTTTATTATTATTATTATTATTATTTTTATATCATTATTGTTGTTGTTGTTACTACTATTATGATGATGATGATTATTATGATTGTTGTTGTTGTTGTTAAATAAGATTTTAAAAAAGGCAAGCAACATTTATAAGACATTTTATGAGGCAAGAGAAATTAGATCACCTAGTCACAACAGGAAATCTCGAGGAAAAAAGACCACCAAGTAGACCCAGGGAGATAATACTGGACGGACTTGCGGAGTGGCTGAAGACAGAGAGAATGGGAGAAGTACTTGCAGCGACAAGGGATAGATTTGTATGGGAAAAGTGTCTGGAGTTGAGAGGGAACTTTGCTGAAAAAGTAACAGGTGCTTACAAAATCCTATCGTATCTCCTTCACGTCAAGACCGAGAACTACGTGTCATGTTGCTACTGGCGGTTCATCATCATCATCAGGTGCCCTGCCGCATGGCGTTGGCGATCATGGACTTCCACCTGTCTCTATCTCTCGTTGCCCCTAGCATCTCTCCCACCCCCCTAGTCCCCAGCCACTCCGCAAGTCCGTCCAGCATTTTCTCCCTGGGCCTACCCGGTGTTCTCTTTCCCTCCAGCTTTCCCGTTGTGACCAGGTGCTCCAAATCCCCCTTCCTCATAAAATGTCCTCTAAATGTTGCCTATCTTTTCCTAATCTTCCTTATGAGTGATCTACTTGTGTCTGCCTCCATCAAGACTGTCTCGTTTGTTTTCTTTGCTGTCCATGGCGGTTAGATAACAGTAATCATTAGTTCATCATTGATGATGTTTGGGTAGATGGACCTTCTGATCTATCAATTAACTCTTTAACTCTTGCACCTTATCCACCAACTGCAAAAACTTGACCCTTTGACTCCTTCACCCTTTTCATTCAGGAAACCGGTGTGGCTAGGGTGAGGGAGTCAAAGGGTTAAGTTTTTGCTTTGCTAGCGTGGCTGACAATTCAGGAAGTTGGTGGATAGGGTGAGGGACTCAAAGGGTTAAGTTTTTGCTTTGCTAGCGTGGCTGACAATTCAGGAAGCTGGTGGATAGGGTGAGGGACTCAAAGGACCGAGTTTTTGCTTTGCTAGCGTGGCTGAAAACACAGGAAGCTGGTGGATAGGGTGAGGGACTCAAAGGGTTAAGTTTTTACTTTGCTAACGTGGCTGACAATACAGGAACCTGGTGGACAGAGTGCAAGAGTCAAAGGGTTAAGTTTTTCTTTTGCTAGCGTGGTTGACAAAGTAGGGTGCTGGTGGACAGTGTGCAGGGGTTAAAAAGGTTAAGACAAGGCTGATTACCATTTAATCAGACAATGACATTTGATCAGCACTCTTATGACATGTGATATCAACGGTGAACGACGGCTGGACTTTACACTCACAATCGGTCACTCTCATTATCACTAAGGTTGGTCAGTCGCTCAGGTACACCGCTGGCTCCCGTGTGTGTGTATTGAATTGTGACTTTACTGCAGGCTGTTTCTGGGTTTGTATACACGGTTAGTATATGTGGATTTTCTGTCAACGGTTTTTAGATGTGCTGGTTGGTTGGTTGGTTGGTTGGTTGGCTGGATGGTTGGTTTGTTGGCTGGTTGGTTGGCTGGTTGGTTGGTTGGCTGGTTGTTCGGTTGGTTGGTCATTGGTTGGTTGCTGGTTGTTGTGTTGGTTGTTGGTTGTTGGTTGTTGGTTGGTTGGTTGGTTGGTTGGTTGGTGGTTGGCTGGTTGGTTGGTTGGCTGGTTGGTTGGTTGACAGGTTGGTTGGTTGGTTGGTTGGTTGGTTGGTTGGTTGGTTGGTTGTTGTTTGGTTGGTTGGTTCGTTCGTTTGTTTGTTTGTTCGTTCCTTCCTTCTTCCTTCCTTCGTTTGTAAATTCTTTCTTTACTTCGCTCGTTTTTTTTTTCTTTTCTTCCTTCCTTCATTCATTCATTCATTTCTTTCTTCTTTCCTTCCGTCCTTCTTTCGCTCGTTCGTTCGTTCGGTCGGTCGGTCGGTCGGTCGGTCGGTCGGTCGGTCGGTCGGTCGGTCGGTGGTTAGTTGGTTGGTTGATTGATCTGTTCGTTCGTTCGTTAGATAGACCCAGTCGTTTGGTTGGTTGGTTGGTTGGTTGGTTGGTTGGTCGGTCGGTCGGTCGGTCGGTCGGTCGGTCGGTCGGTCGGTCGGTCGGTCGGTTGGTGGTTGGTTGGTTGGTTGGTTGGTTGGTTGGTTGGTTGGATACAATGTTTCTTTATTACTGAATCAGGAAAATGATGATGTTGTTTCGAAAAAAAGAAGTAAATATTACTGTTTGAATGTGTGTCTGTGTGTAAGTATAATCTGTGGGCAAATAACAATAACAATAATGATAATAGTAATTGTCATAATAATGATAATAATAATAATAATAAAAACAATAACACGACGAACACTGCTACTACTAGTGGTGGTGGTGATAGTGGTAGTAGTAGTATCTGTCTGTCTATCTATCTATCTATCTATCTATCTATCTGTCTGTCTGTCTGTCCATCTATCTATCTATCTGTCTATCTATCTATCTATCTGTCTGTCTATCTATCTATCTATCTGTCTGTCTGTCTATCTATCTATCTATCTCTGTCTATCTATCTATCTATCTGTCTGTCTGTCCATCTATCTATCTATCTGTCTATCTATCTATCTATCTATCTATCTATCTATCTGTCTGTCTGTCTATCCATCTATCTATCTATCTGTCTATCTATCTATCTATCTATCTATCTGTCTGTCTGTCTGTCTACTATCTATCTATCTCTGTCTATCTATCTATCTGTCTGTCTATCTGTCCATCTATCTATCTATCTGTCTATCTATCTATCTATCTATCTATCTATCTATCTGTCTGTCTGTCTGTCTATCTATCTATCTATCTCTGTCTATCTATCTATCTATCTGTCTGTCTGTCTGTCTGTCTGTGTGTCTGTCTATCTATCTATCTAATATCTATTTATTTAATATCTCTTTATGCATGTATCTATCTATTCATCTATCTGTGTATCTATCTATCTGATATCTATTTGTCTATCTATCCATCTAGGTATCTGTATATCTAATTATCTTCTCTCTATCTATCTGTCTGTCTGTCTATCTATCTATCTATTTTTAATCGTGTATTTACTTCTTTTTTTTATTTTATTTTTTATTTATCTATCTATTATTTTCATTTTTAATGTATTCATTTATTCATTTATTTGTTTTATTTCATTTTGTTTATTGACTTATCCGTTTATTGATTGACTCTTTAACCAATGTTATATCACAGTTTCATTCATTCATTCATTCATATCAATTATTCATCAATCCTTTCATTCATTCATCATTCATTCATCATTCATTACCATCCATTCATTCATTCATTCATCATCCATTTCATTCATCCATCCATTCATTCATTCATCATCCATTCATTCATTCATTCATCATCACATCATTCATCTCTCATTCATCATCCAATCCATTCAT
>JAPXFY010000019.1:4854990-4859990 GCA_030674185.1 Monoplex corrugatus
CCATTTGAGTGGCACAGTCAATCGTCACAATGTGCGCATTTGGGGAACAGATCACCCACATGAAACTGTTGAGCATGAAAGAGATTCCCCTAAAGTGAACGTCTTCTGTGCTGTGTCTCAAGACAAGGTCTATGGTCCCTTTTTCTTTGAAGGAAACACCGTTACAGGACAAACCTATCTCGAAATGCTCCAAAACTGGCTATTCACTTTACTGCAAGCAGATTCGAATGACTTCATTTTTCAGCAAGATGGAGCACCACCCCATTGGCATCTCGGGGTTAGAGCTTATCTGAATGAAAACGTGCCTCAGCGATGGATTGGGAGGAGAGCTGCTAAAGACCTTGCTCTCTGTGCTTGGCCTGCCAGATCCCCGGACCTCACTGTGTGTGACTTGTTCTTGTGGGGGTATGTTAAAGACCAAGTTTATGTTCCACCACTTCCAGCAAGTATCGATGACTTGAAAGATCGAATAACAGCTGCAATCAACACGGTGGACCGTGACATGCTGAGGCGCATTTGGGAGGAATTCTCATATCGGCTTGATGTTGTCCGCGCTGCCGGTGGTGGCCACATTGAGCACTTATAAAACATGAAATGAAACTTGAATGTATATGCAACACATGTGTTCATGCTAGAGGTTTGTAATTTTTTTCGTTTTTGACACATCACGTGATGATTTTGGCGTATTCTCTTTGAAACACCCTGTATATATATATATATATATATATATATAATATTATGTATGTATATGTATATGTGTGTGTGTGTGTGTGTGTGTGTTGTGTGTGTGTGTGTGTGTGTGTGTGTGTGTGTGTGTGTGTGTGTGTGTGTATACATATATATCTTCCTTTTTGAAGGTAAGATACACATACATATGTCATTTCCATGTAACTAAGATTATTCCAGCAGTAGGCTGATAAAACACCAGTATAAAATAATATTATAGGCTAGACAAAACAGTCTAGGTAGGACCTCAGGACCTGGCCAGCTCATGGGTTTATGTGCAGGCTTAAGGCTTGTGCCATGATCACCATACACATGGCGCATGTGACGTCAGTGCATATGGAATTCGTTCCGAGCGAGGAGACGTCATCTTGAGAAACTGAAACAAACTGAAACTGAATCATCATTTACCAAGCAGCATGGAGTTGGCGATCATGTCCCTTCATAAGAATCTGTTTTGTCGCTTCAAGTACATCTCCAACCCTCTCTGTTTTCATCCACTCTGCAAGTCCTTCCAGTATTTTCTCCGTGTCTACCTGGTGCTCTTTTTCCCTCCAGCTTTCCTGTTGTGACTAGGTGCTCAAATTTTCTCTTGCCTCATGAAATGTCTTATAAATGTTGCTTGTCTTTTCCTAATTTTCTTCATTAATGTTCTTTTTGTGTTTGCCTCTTTCAAGATTGTCTTGTTTGTTTTCTTTGCTGTTCATGGAACTCTTAACATTCTTTTTAGAAACCACACAGCTGCCTTACTCTTGTTCCGACTTTGTGTGTTGACTATCCACGCTTCCCATCCGTACAACGTACGGTGTGGTTCATGGAAGCATGAAAATACCCATCAAGCACACCCACCAAAGAAGGACGTACGTGAACTATATAGCAACAATATGCCTGCACATTGGGCCATGGGGGAAAACATGTTTCTGAGAATACTTTGATAAGAAAGAAAAACAAAAAACACAAGAAAAGAAGTTAGAAACATAAAAGCAGAAACTAAGAAGAAAAATAACGTTTTTTCATCCAGGATTTGAACCCGAAACTGTGCAAAACCAGCGGCCAACCTTGCACAGGAAGATGCGGGCCAAACAGAACGACAGGGATGGTGCTGGATCCAGGAAAAACGGCGAAACCAGACAAACAGAGGAAGGAAGGAAGGAGAAAACAGAAAGAAGGAGGAGGAAAAGAGGAAGGGTGCAGGTGGCCTCGCGGTCCCTGTGCACATCGTGGGTGCGCGGGCCCAGTGGTTCAAACCTACCACCTTGGATGGTGTGTACGCTTTGCTGAAACAGTACAAGGATGCCAACTATCGCCTGGTGTTTGGAAAACTGGCTATGGTAAGTGGCTGTGGTGTGGTTGGTGTGGTGTGTGGTCGGTGTGGTGTGGTGTGGGTGGGTGGGTGGTGGTGGTGTGGTGTGAGTGGTGTGGTGTGGGTGTGGGGTGGTGAGGTGGTGGGTGTGTGGGTGGTGGGTAGTGTGTGGGTGTTGTGGTGTGGCGTGGTGTGGGTGATGTGGTGGGGTAGTGGTGGTGTGCGGTGTGTGGTGGGTGTGTGGTGTGGGTGGTGTGTGGTGTGGTGTGGGTGGTGTGTGCGGTGTGTGGTGTGCTGTGGTGGTGTGCTGTGGGTGTGTGGTGTGGTGTGGTGTGGTGTGGTGTGTACGCTTGCTGAAACAATACAAAGACGCCAACTATCGCCTGGTGTTTGGAAACACTGGTTATGGTAAGTGGCTGTGGTGTGGTGTGGTGTGGTGTGTGGTAGGGTGGTGTGTGGTGTGGGTGGTGTGTGGTGTGGTGTGGGTGGTGTGGTGTTGGTGGTGTGTGTGTAGGTGTGGTGTGGTGTGGTGTTGTGGTGTGGTGTTGTGGTGTGGTGTATTATGGTATGGTGTGGGTACGGTGTGGTGGTTGTGGGGTGTGGGGTGGTGTGGTTGGTGTGGTTTAGTGTGGTATGGTGTGGTATGGTGTGTGTGTGGTATGGTGTGGTGGTGGTATGGGTGTGGTGTGGTATTGTGGTGTATGGTGTAGTATGGAGTGGTGTGGTATGGTATGGTGTGGTATGATGTGGTGTGGTGTGGTATGGTGTGGTGTGATGTAGTGTGGTTGGTTTGGGTGGTGTGGTGTGGTATGGTGTGGTATAGTGTGGTATGGTGGTGGGTATGGGTGGGTGATATGGTGTGAGTATGTGTGGTGTGGTGTGTGTGGTGTGGTGTGGTGATGGTGTGGTATGGTATGGGTGTGGTATGTGTATGGTGTGGTATGATGTGGTGTGGTGTGGTGTGGTATGTGTGGTGTGGTGTGGTATGGTGTGGTGTGGTGATGTTGGTGGTGTTGTGGTGTGGTATGGTATGGTATGGTGTGGTATGGTGTGGTGTGGTGTGGTGTGGTTGTGGTGTGGTGTGGTGTGGTATGTGTGTGGTGTGGTGTGGTGTATGGTGTGGTGTGGTGTGGTGTGTATGTGTTTATGGTTGGTATGGTATGGTATGGTAGGGTATGGTATGGTATGGTATGGTATGGTATGGTTGGTAGGTATGGTATGGTATGGTAGGTATGGTATGGTATGGTATGGTGTGGTAGTATGGTGTGGTGTGGTTTGGTGTGGTGTGGTGTGGTTGGTGTGGTGTGGTGTGGTGTGGTATGGTGTGTGTGGTGTGGTGTGTTATGGTATGGTGTTGGTTGTGGTGTGGTGTGGTTTGGTGTGGTGTGGTATGGTGTGGTATGGTTGGTATGGTGTGGTGTGTGTGGTGTGGTATGGTGTCATGTGATGTGGTATGGTGTGGTGTGGTGTGGTGTGGTGTGGTATGGTGTGGTGTGGTATGGTGTGGTGTGGTATGGTGTGGTATGGTATCTGTGGTGTGGTGTGGTGTGGTGTCGTGTCGTGTCGTGTCGTGTCGTGTCGTGTCGTGTCGTGTGGTTTGATGCAGTTTAGTGTGATATGGTGTGGTGTGGTGTGGTGAACTGTGGTGTGGTGCAGTTGTACGGCGCCACCAGAATTTGCACCTTTTATTTCCTGTGTTGTTTTCAGGTGTGTACAAAGAGCTAGGCACGTGGATGTACGATGTTCTGATTGACCTCAGAGGGGTTAAACCTTTGTACGGCATTGACGTAAGTTGTACATCTGATGTAAGGTTTATATAATAATAATAATAATGGTAATAATTACAATATGTATATAGCGCAAAATCTTAACATAAATCAAATCTAAGCGCAGAACGTACACATACGCACGCATGCACACACACGCACACACACACACACATGCACATGGCTATAAATGGGGGGAAAGAAGAAAAGCAATGGAAAATTATAGAAAACATGTATACAAATATAAATTACAATGTGATTGCACACCGTGTGGAGACAGGCTGCAGTGGGGGGTTGAGTGAGGTCAGGATTTTATGCAGAGGAGAAAGGTGAGTTTTGAGAGCTGATTTGAAGGAGACAAAAGCAGGTTGCTGACTGTCTGAGAGAGGAAGTTTGTTCCAGGAGAGTGGACCAGACCATATATGTACTACATAATTAGACTTCTTTTTTTCTGTCCTGATGTTCTCCTAATCGTTCTGACAGTATCACTTCACACCAGTTTGCATGAGCCAACACAACAGCTCTTATGAACTCTTAGGCCCTTTCGTATGTTCGATAATTGTGTCAGTCCCTGGGAAAATCTATACATTAAACTAAGTTTGATATAAATAAGTATTTTAACATATACATCAAATTCAGTTTGATATAAATGATGACAATAAGTGGTTTAACATGCACATCAAATTTAGTTTGATATTAATGATGTAAATAAGTGGTTTAACATGTACATCAAATTTAGTTGGATATTAATGATGTAAATAAGTGGTTTAACATGCACATCAAATTAAGTTTGATATTAATGATGTAAATAAGTGTTTTAACATAAACATCAAATTTAGTTTGATATAAATGATATAAACAGGTGTTTTAACATATACATCAAATTAAGTTTGGTATAAATGATACAAATAAGTGTTTTAACATATACATCAAATTAAGTTTGATATAAATGATATAAACAAGTGTTTTAACATATACAAAATCCAAAACAAGTGTCGCTGCCCGCGTTCAAGCACACAGGAACCAGAAAAAACACGAAGAAAGATTAAGAACGCGTATTTAATACAACAAGACAAGACAGGCACAAATTTTCGGCCAACTGGCCTTTGTCAAGCGTGAATGTTAGATCACAAACACCAAATACACAATTTGGAGAAAAAGACTGAAACTTCCCTTCTGCTTCGTCCATTGGGAGAAGAGGGCTCAGT
>JAPXFY010000019.1:4872490-4879990 GCA_030674185.1 Monoplex corrugatus
CTGTTTGATGTCTATATACTGTTTGATGTGTAGTGTACCTGTGTGATGTCTAGTGTACCTGTGTGATATGTAATGTACCTGTGTGATGTCTAGTGTACCTGTGTGATGTCTAGTGTACCTGTGTGATGTCTAGTGTACATGTTTCATGTCTAGTGTACCTGTTTGATGTCTAGTGTACTGTGTGATGTATAGTGTACCTGTGTGATGTCTGTTGTACCTGTGTGTGTCTAGTGTACCTGTTTCATGTCTAGTGTACCTGTGTGATGTCTAGTGTACCTGTTTCATGTCTATTATACTTGTTGGATATCGAATGTACCTGTGTGATGTCTAGTGTACCTGTTTCATGTCTATTATACTTGTTGGATATCGAATGTACCTGTGTGATGTCTAGTGTACCTGTTTGATGTCTACTGTGTGATGTCTGGTGTACTGTTTGATGTCTAGTGTACCTGTTTGATGTCTGGTGTACCTGTTTGATGTCTAGTGTACCTGTGTGATGTCTAGTGTACCTGTGTGATATCTAGTGTACCTGTGTGATGTGTAGTGTACCTGTGTGATGTGTAGTGTACCTGTTTGATGTCTAGTGTACCTGTGTGATGTCTAGTATACATGTTTGATGTCTAGTGTACCTGTGTGATGTCTAGTGTACCTGTGTGATGTCTAGTGTACCTGTGTACTGTGTAGTGTACCTGTGTGATGTCTAGTGTACCTGTGTGATGTGTAGTGTACCTGTGTGATGTGTAGTGTACCTGTGTGATGTCTAGTGTACCTGTGTGATGTCTAGTGTACCTGTGTGCTGTGTAGTGTACCTGTGTGGTGTCTAGTGTACCTGTGTGATGTCTAGTGTACCTGTGTGATGTGTAGTGTACCTGTGTGATGTCTAGTGTACCTGTGTGATGTCTAGTGTACCTGTTTGATGTGTAGTGTACCTGTGTGTGTCTAGTGACCTGTTTGATGTGTAGTGTACCTGTGTGATGTGTAGTGTACCTGTGTGATATCTAGTGTACCTGTGTGATGTCTAGTGTACCTGTGTGATGTGTAGTGTACCTGTTTGATGTCTAGTATAACTGTGTGATGTCTAGTATACATGTTTGATGTCTAGTGTACCTGTGTGATGTCTAGTGTACCTGTGTGATGTCTAGTGTACCTGTTTGATGTCTAGTGTACCTGTGTGATGTCTATATACTTGTTGGATGTCTATAACCTGTTTGATGTCTAGTGTAACTGTTTGATGTCTATATACCTGTGTGATGTCTAGTGTACCTGTGTGATGTCTACTGTACCTGTTTGATGTATGTTGTACCTGTTTGATGTCTAGTGTAACTGTGTGATGTCTATTGTACCTGTTTGATGTCTATTGTACCTGTGTGATGTCTAGTGCACCTGTGTGATGTCTAGTATACTGTGTGATGTCTAGTGTACCTGTGTGATGTCTTGTGTACCTGTGTGATGTCTATTATACCTGTGTGATGTCTAGTGTACCTGTGTGATGTCTTGTGTACCTGTGTGATGTCTAGTGTACCTGTGTGATGTCTAGTGTACATGTGTGATGTCTAGTGTACCTGTGTGATGTCTAGTGTACCTGTGTGATGTCTAGTGTACCTGTTTGATGTTAGTGTACCTGTTGTGATGTCTAGTGTACCTGTTTGATATCTATATACCATGTTTGATGTCTATATACCTGTGTGCTGTTGTAGTATAACCTTTGTGTGTGTCCTGATGGATACCTGTTTGATGTCTATATACCTGTTTGATGTGTAGTGTACCTGTGTGATGTCATGTACGTAGATGTATACCTGTGTGATGTCTAGTGTACCTGTTGATGTGTAGTGTACCTGTGTGTGTCTAGTGTACCTGTTTATGTTAGTGTACCTGTTGATGTTAGTGTACCTGTGTGATGTATAGTGTACCTTGTGTTGTGATGTCTAGTGTACCTGTTTCATGTTAGTGTACCTGTTTGATGTCTAGTGTACCTGTGTTATGTCTATTATACTGTTGTGATGTCAGTGTACCTGTGTGATGTCTAGTGTGTTAACCTGTGTGATGTCTAGTGTACCTGTTTGATGTCTAGTGTACCTGTTTGATGTCTATTAACTGTTGGATGTCTATTACCTGTTGTGATGTACTTTGTGTACGTGTTTATGTGATGTCTATATTACCTGTGTGTGTGTCTTGTGAGTGACCTGTGTGATGTCTAGTGTACCTTGTTTGATGTACTGTGTGATGTCTGGTGTACCTGTTGTGATGTCTAGTGTAACTGTGTGATGTCTATGTACTGTGTGATGTCTATGTACCTGTGTGATGTCTAGTGTACCTGTGTGATGTCTGTATTCCTGTGTGATGTCTAGTGTACCTGTGTGATTCTGTGTACCTGTGTGAATGTCTGATGTAACCTGTGTGATGTCTAGTGTACCTGTGTGATGTCTATGTGTACCTGTGTGATGTCTAGTGTACCTGTGTGATGTCTAGTGTACATGTGTGATGTCTAGTGTACCTGTGTGATGTCTAGTGTACCTGTGTGATGTCTAGTGTACCTGTGTTATGATGTCTAGTGTACCTGTTTGATGTCTAGTGTACCTGTTTGATATCTATATACCTGTTTGATGTCTATATACCTGTTTGATGTCTATATACCTGTTTGATGTCTATATACCTGTTTGATGTTAGTGTACCTGTGTGATGTTACCTGTTTGATGTCTATATACCTGTTTGATGTGTAGTTGTACCTGTGTGATGTCTAGTGTACCTGTGTGATATGTAATGTACCTGTGTGATGTCTAGTGTAACCTGTGTGATGTCTAGTGTACCTGTGTGATGTCTAGTGTACATGTTTCATGTCTAGTGTACCTGTTTGATGTCTAGTGTACCTGTGTGATGTATAGTGTAACCTGTGTGATGTCTGTTGTACCTGTGTGATGTCTAGTGTACCTGTTTCATGTCTATGTACCTGTGTGATGTCTAGTGTACCTGTTTCATGTCTATTATACTTGTTGGATATCGAATGTACCTGTGTGATGTCTAGTGTACCTGTTTCATGTCTATTATACTTGTTGATATCGAATGTACCTGTGTGATGTCTAGTGTACCTGTTTGATGTCTACCTGTGATGTCTGGTGTACCTGTTTGATGTCTAGTGTACCTGTTTGATGTCTGGTGTACCTGTTTGATGTCTAGTGTACCTGTGTGATGTCTAGTGTACCTGTGTGATATCTAGTGTACCTGTGTGATGTTAGTGTACCTGTGTGATGTGTAGTGTACCTGTTTGATGTCTAGTGTACCTGTGTGATGTCTAGTATACATGTTTGATGTCTAGTGTACCTGGTGATGTCTAGTGTACCTGTGTGATGTCTAGTGTACCTGTGTACTGTTAGTGTACCTGTGTGATGTCTAGTGTACCTGTGTGATGTGTAGTGTACCTGTGTGATGTGTAGTGTACCTGTGTGATGTCTAGTGTAACCTGTGTGATGTCTAGTGTACCCTGTGTGCTGTGTAGTGTACCTGTGTGGTGTCTAGTGTACCTGTGTGATGTCTAGTGTACCTGTGTGATGTGTAGTGTACCTGTGTGATGTCTAGTGTACCTGTGTGATGTCTAGTGTACCTGTTTGATGTGTAGTGTACCTGTGTGTGTCTAGTGACCTGTTTGATGTGTAGTGTACCTGTGTGATGTGTAGTGTACCTGTGTGATATCATAGTGTACCTGTGTGATGTCTAGTGTACCTGTGTGATGTGTAGTGTACCTGTTTGATGTCTAGTATAACTGTGTGATGTCTAGTATACATGTTTGATGTCTGTTGTACCTGTGTGATGTCTAGTGTACCTGTTTCATGTCTAGTGTACCTGTGTGATGTCTAGTGTACCTGTTTCATGTCTATTATACTTGTTGGATATCGAATGTACCTGTGTGATGTCTAGTGTACCTGTTTGATGTCTACCTGTGTGATGTCTGGTGTACCTGTTTGATGTCTAGTGTACCTGTTTGATGTCTGTGTACCTGTTTGATGTCTAGTGTACCTGTGTGATGTCTAGTGTATCTGTGTGATGTATTGGTTTACCTGTTGTGATGTCTGGTTTACCTGTGTGATTCTGTGTACCTGTGTGATGTCTGGTGTACCTGTGTGATGTCTGTTACCTGTTGTGATGTCTGGTGTACTGTGTGATGTCTGGTGTATCTGTGTGATGTCTAGTGTACCTGTGTGATGTCTAGTGTATCTGTGTGATGTTGTTTACCTGTGTGATGTCTGGTTTACCTGTTGATGTCTGTGTACCTGTGTGATGTCTAGTGTACCTGTTTGATATCTAGCGGCACTGACCATGCTTGGCGAGGAGCTGAGTCCGTCCAGTGACCCTGTGATGGCCAGTCCTGCGTATCGTCAGAATCTGGCCTGTGCTCTCTTCTATAAGGTATGAGACCGTGTGTATGAGACAGACGGACTGACAGACAGACAGACAAACAGACAAACAAACAGACAGACAGACAGAGTCACAGAGAGACAGACAGACGACAGACTGACAGACAGACAAACGAACAAACAGACACACAGACAGAGTCACAGACAGACAGACAGAGGCAGAGGCAGAGAGAGACAAGGACAGAGAGCGACAGAGAAAGATAGAGAGAGAGAAATTCAGAGACAGAGAGAGGGAGAGACAGAGAGAGAAAGTGAGAGAAAAACAAGAGGAGAGACAGAGAGAGAAAGAAACAGAGATACAGAGACAGACAGACAGAGAGAGAGAGAAAGACAGAGAGAGAGAGAGAGAGAAAGACAGACAGACAAGAAGACAGACACACACAGAGAGTGTCACAGAGAGAGACAGAGAAAGAGACACTGAGAAAGAGACACGCACACATACACATACAGACATGCAGAGAAGACATAGACAAAACAGACATACATGTATAGAGAGAGAAAGACAGAAAGAGACAGACAGAGACAGACACAGATGGAGAGAAACATCGAAAAAACAGAGAGTAGAGAGAGACAGAGAGAGAAATGGATACAACAGGCAGACAGAGAAAGAGAAAAAGAGAAAGAGAGAGACAGAGACAGAGAAAGAGAGAGAGACACACAGAGAGAGAAACAGAGACAGACAGGAAGAGAGGAGAGAGAGAGCGAGAGAGAGAGAGTTTAAATGCTAGACTGATGGCTCTCTCACACAAAAAGTGAACTGAATTACTCTCTCTCTCTCTCTCTTTCTCTTTCTCTCTCTCTTCTCTTTCTCTTCTCTCTCTCTCTCTCTCTCTCTCTGTCTCTGTCTCTCTCTGTCTCTTCTCTGTCTCCTGCTCTCCTCTTCTCTCTCTCTCTTTCTCTTCTCTCTCTCTCTCTCTTTCTCTCTCTGTCTCTGTCTCTCTCTGTCTCTGTCTCTGTCTCTGTCACTCTGTCTCCTCTCTCTCTCTCTCTCTGTCTTTCTCTTCTCTCTCTCTGTCTTCTCTCTCTCTGTCTCTTCTCTGTCTCTCTTTTCCTCTGTGACTGCCTCCTCTCTCTCTCTGTCCTCTTCTTTTCTCTTTCCCTCTCTCTCTGCTCTCTCTTCTTTCTCTTTTACCTTTTTTACTTGCTTCCTGCCGTAACTCCTACTCCATCTGTTGCTTCTACCATCCGTGCTAGCTACTGTAGTAGGATAAAAGGATTCGGTAGTCAAGTGATAAACATCAGATTTCCAATCAGAAAGGTTGGGGTTCGATTCTGTCTGAGGAATCTCCCGTCTGGTGTGTAAAAGGTGGAGATTTTTCGTGTGTGCAAAACTGATAGTGGCGAAAACCTCTTCGTCTGTATACGCATATAGAATATCAAGTATACGCAGTTAAAGATCCCATAAGTCGTGTCATTGTCCAGTGGTTTATGGAAGTGTAAAAACACCCAGCGATGTACGCCTACTAAGAAGGAGTATGCAGACTGTGCAGCAACTTACCAGCTACGCAGTGTGGGCAGAATAACTTGCATAAACGGAGAAAGAGAGTCCTTGAATGTTATATAGAACCAATACTGTTGTACGGATGCGAGACGTGGACAGTCACAAGCAAAGCCAGAGACAAGATTGAGGCAGCCGAGATGTGGTTTCTCAGAAGAATGTTGAGAGTTCCATGACAGCAAAAAAACAAATCGAGACAGTCTTGATGGAGGCAGACACAAGTAGATCACTCATAAGGAAGATTAAGAAAAGACAGCAACATTTATAGGCCATTTTATGAGGAAGGGGGATTTGGAGCACCTAGTCACAACGGGAAAGCTGGAGGGAAATAGAGCACCAGGTAGACCCAGGGAGAGAATGCTGGACGGACTTGCAGACGTGGCTGGGGATGAGGAGGGTGGGGGAGATGCTGAGGGCAACGAGAGATAGAGATGGTTGGAAGTCCATGGTCGCCAACGCCATGCGGACAGGGCACCTGATGATGATGATGATGAAACGGAGAAACGTCGGACCACTTAATAAATAGTAGGGCTGCTAATATCCTAACACCACTGTTACTGACATTGCTAAATCGAAAACAAGTGTGACTGCCCCGTTCAAGCAAACAGGAACCAGAAGGAAAACAAACACGAAAAAAGAACAAGAACGCGTATTTAATACTGTCTGTTTCGGTAGTCTACCGACCACATTGTTAATGACGTGGACAAACAATGAGTTCGATACCGATGGTTATACTAATGACACAATGGTTTGTCATTATCATCAGACTGTATGGTTATACAAATGGCACAATAGCTGTCATTATTATCAGACTGTATGGTTATACTAATGGCACAATGGTTTGTCATTATCATCAGACTGTATGGTTATACTAATGGTACAATGGTTTGTCATTGTTATCAGACTGTATGGTTATGCTAATGGCACAATGATTTGTCATTATTATCACTGTATAGTTATACTAATGGCACAATAGTTGTCATTATTATCAGACTGTATGGTTATACTAATGGCACAATAGTTGTTATTATTATCAGACTGTATGGTTATACTAATGGCACAATAGTTGTCATTATTATCAGACTGTATGGTTATACTAATGGCACAATGGTTGTCATTATCATCAGACTGTATGGTTATACTAATGGCACAATGTTTGTCATTATCATCAGACTGTATGGTTATACTAATGGCACAATGGTTTGTCATTGTTATCAGACTGTATGGTTATGCTAATGGCACAATGATTTGTCATTATTATCACTGTATAGTTATACTAATGGCACAATAGTTGTTATTATTATCAGACTGTATGGTTATAATAATGGCACAATAGTTGTCATTATTATCAGACTGTATGGTTATACTAATGGCACAATGGTTTGTCATTATTATCAGACTGTATGGTTATACTAATGGCACAATAGTTGTCATTATTATCAGACTGTATGGTTATACTAATGGCACAATGTTGTTATTATTATCAGACTGTATGGTTATACTAATGGCACAATGGTTTGTCATTATCATCAGACTGTATGGTTATACTAATGGCACAATAGTTGTCATTATTATCAGACTGTATGGTTATAC
>JAPXFY010000019.1:4897490-4899990 GCA_030674185.1 Monoplex corrugatus
AATACAGTTTGCGCTACCCATTCAGCTAGCATAGACGCAGCCACAAAGCATAAAGTGGTAAGCTCAGAACATTCCTATGCTAGCTGAACGGGTAGCGCAAACGGTAATGGGTTTGAGAAATTTTACATGGGAGATAACTCCGTGACTCTCAAGAGTTATGTTACTTAGTTGATATTTAAAATTCTCCCTGCTTCCCTCTTATTTCCTTTGGTATTATATGAAATGTGCTAGTTCAATTTCGAGATTTTGATAAAGAGTTGTTGGAGCCAGTGTGGTTCTGTTTCAGACCTGTTCGCCTGCGTATGAACCTTCACAGCAACCTGAAGACGGTGGGCAAGAGGTATCCCTACTATGCTGAATATGAGGTACCTGTACCTGACTCTTCTGTCTATTCCCATGCTGATATTCGCTGTGTTTGTTTATGTGTACGTCTGTCTGCCTGCCTGTCTGTCTGTCTGTCTCTGTCTGTTGACTTGCCTGCCTGCCTGTCTGTCTGTCTGTTTGTTTATTGGCATGTCTGTCTGTCTGTCTGTCTCTGTCTGTTGACTTGCCTGCCTGCCTGTCTGTCTGTCTGTTTGTTTATTGGCATGTCTGTCTGTCTGTCTGTCTCTGTCTGTTGACTTGCCTGCCTGCCTGTCTGTCTGTCTGTTTGTTTGTTTATTGGCATGTCTGTCTGTCTGTCTGTCTCTGTCTGTTGACCTGTCTGCCTGCCTGTCTGTCTGTCTGTTTGTTTATTGGCATGTCTGTCTGTCTGTCTCTGTCTGTTGACTTGCCTGCCTGCCTGTCTGTTTGTTTGTTTATTGGCATGTCTGTCTGTCTCTGTCTGTTGACCTGTCTGCCTGCCTGCCTGCCTGTCTGTCTGTTTGTTTGTTTGTTTATTGGCATGTCTGTCTGTCTCTCTGTCTGTCTGTCTCTGTCTGTTGACCTGCCTGCCTGCCTGCCTGCCTGCCTGTCTGTCTGTTTGTCTGTTTGTTTATTGGCATGTCTGTCTGTCTGTTTGTTTGTTTATTGGCATGTCTGTCTGTCTGTTTGTTTGTTTATTGGCATGTCTGCCTGTCTGTTTGTTTGTTTGTTTATTGGCATGTCTGTCTGTCTGTTTGTCTGTTTGTTTATTGGCATGTTTGTCTGTTTGTTTATTGGCATGTCTGTCTGTCTGTCTGTCTGTCTGTCTGTCTGTCTGTCTGTCTGTTTGTCTGTTTGTTTATTGGCATGTCTGCCTGTCTGTTTGTTTGTTTGTTTATTGGCATGTCTGTCTGTCTGTTTGTCTGTTTATTGGCATGTCTGTCTGTCTGTCTGTTTGTCTGTTTGTTGGCATGTCTGTCTGTCTGTCTGTCTGTCTGTTTTATTGGCATGTCTGTCTGTCTGTTTGTTTGTTTGTTTATTGGCATGTCTGTCTGTCTGTCTGTTTGTTTGTTTGTTTATTGGCATGTCTGTCTGTCTGTTTGTTTGTTTGTTTATTGGCATGTCTGTCTGTCTGTCTGTTTGTTTCTTTGTTTATTGGCATGTCTGTCTGTCTGTCTGTTTGTTTATTGGCATGTCTGTCTGTCTGTTTGTTTGTTTATTGGCATGTCTGTCTGTCTGTCTGTCTGTTTGTTTGTTTATTGGCATGTCTGTCTGTTCTGTTTGTTTGTTTGTTTATTGGCATGTCTGTCTGTCTCTCTGTTTGTTTATTGGCATGTTTGTCTGTCTGTCTGTTTGTTTATTGGCATGTCTGTCTCTCTGTCTGTTTGTTTATTGGCATGTCTGTCTGTCTGTCTGTCTGTTTGTTTATTGGCATGTCTGTCTGTCTGTCTGTTTGTTTATTGGCATGTCTGTCTGTCTGTCTGTTTTCGTCTGTTTGATTATTGGCATGTCTGTCTGTCTGTCTGTTTGTTTATTGGCATGTCTGTCTGTCTGTCTGTCTGTTTTTTTTTATTGGCATGTCTGTCTGTCTGTTTGTTTGTTTATTGGCATGTCTGTCTGTCTGTCTGTGTTTTTTTTATTGGCATGTCTGTCTGTCTGTCTGTTTGTTTGTTTATTGGCATGTCTGTCTGTCTGTTCTGTTGTTTTTTTATTGGCATGTCTGTCTGTCTGTCTGTCTGTTTGTTTTATTGGCATGTCTGTCTGTCTGTCTGTTTGTTTATTGGCATGTCTGTCTGTCTGTCTGTTTGTTTATTGGCATGTCTGTCTGTCTGTCTGTATATTGGCATGTCTGTCTGTCTGTCTGTTTGTTTATTGGCATGTCTGTCTGTCTGTCTGTTTGTTTATTGGCATGTCTGTCTGTCTGTCTGTTTGTTTATTGGCATGTCTGTCTGTTCTGTCTGTTTGTCTGTTTATTGGCAGTTTGTCTGTCTGTTTTTTTATTGGCATTGTCTGTCTGTCTGTCTGACTGTTTGTTTATTGGCATGTGTCTGTCTGTCTGTCTGTCTGTTTGTTTATTGGCATGTCTGTCTGTCTGTTTGTTTATTGGCATGTCTGTCTGTCTGTTTGTTTGTTTATTGGCATGTCTGTCTGTCTGTCT
>JAPXFY010000019.1:4909990-4922490 GCA_030674185.1 Monoplex corrugatus
TTTATACTAGTATTGTATCAGTCATTGGAACAGTCTTGTTTACATGTAAATGACATGTGTATGTGGGTACCTTACCTTCAAAAAAGGAACATACATATCATCATCATCATCAGGTGCCCTGCCACATGGCGTTGGCGATCATGGACTTCCATCCATCTCTATCTCTCGTGTCCCTAGCATCTCCCCCACCCTCCTCATCCCCAGCCACTCTGCAAGTCCGTCCAGCATTCTCTCCCTGAGTCTACCTGGTGCTCTCTTTCCCTCCAGCTTTCCCGTTGTGACCAGGTGCTCCAAATCCCCCTTCCTCATAAAATGGCCTATAAATGTTGCCTTTCTTCTCCTAATCTTCCTTATGAGTGATCTACTTGTGTCTGCCTCCATCAAGACTGTCTCGTTTGTTTTCTTTGCTGTCCATGGAACTCTCAACATTCTTCTTAGAAACCACATCTCGGCTGCCTCAATCTTGCTCTGGCTTTGCTTGCTGACTGTCCACGCCTCGCACCCGTACAACAGTATTGGTTCTATATAACATTCAAGGACTCTCTTTCTGATGTTAATTGATAGGCATTTGTTGGTAAGAATGCTTGTCATCTTCTTGAATGCTGTTTTGGCTTGGCCGATTCTGCCAGCTATTTCCGATGTGCATCTGCCGTCTGATGAAATGACCGTTCCCAGGTATTTGAACTTATTAACCTGTGTCAAGGTTGTGTCAAGGTTGTGCCATTTGCTATTATTTTGCATGAGGGGATTTCATGTTTTTTACATGTATATAATGTAAAATAAATAAACAATTAAAGGACTGAATCACAACACAACTAGCTATTCTGTATAAACTCGTCTCACATGACAGAACCCGCCCCCCCCCACCCCCCAGTCACTGCCCAAATGCTCAGCTGTCTATCAACTAGGTGAATACATTTTCTTAATCATAGAGAGGTCTGTAAGTAAGTGAGTGAATGAGTGAGTAAGTGAGTAAGTAAATGAGTGAGTAAGTAAGTATGTGAATAAGAAGTAAGTAGGTGAATAAATAAATACAAAATAGTGTATAGATAAATAAACAGGTAAGAGATGAAAATAACAAATAACAGTAAATACACCCATATACCCACATGCCCGCACATAGACACACACGCATACATTCATACATACACACCCATATCGACACAGCATGATGGTCGACAACAACAGCTACAAAAACAACAGCAAAAAGCTATCCTCATTGGCACCCGTCAGAAACTTTCTCAGCTGCCTCCTCTTTCTCTCCCATTATGTAACACATCAGTCCCAATTTCTGATTCAGCTAAAAACCTTGGTGTCTGCATTGACTCTACCCTCTCCATGAACAACTTTGTTTCTCAAACTGCCAGATCCTGCTACTATCATCTCCATCGTATAAAGCTGATCAGGAAGTATCTCTCTGTCGAAACAACTGCAAAACTCGTTCTCTCCTTCATAATGTCTCGCATTGACTATTGCAATTCACTCCTGTCTGGTCTTCCTGCCTCCACCATTCACATCCTACAGCGCATTCAAAACAATGCTGCACGCCTTGTACTCAAAAAGAAAAAAGCTGACCACATATCTCCTCTCCTGGCACAACTTCACTGGCTCCCTGTATCAAAGCGCATACAGTACAAACTAGACACCATGTGCTACAAAAGCCTCAATAACGCAGCCCCCGATTACCTGTCAAGCCTACTTGAGATCTATGTTCCCTCACGTACCCTCCGCTCTGCCTCTGATCCTCTGACTCTTCGCTTTCCACGCACTAAGCTCAATACCTATGGTCCACGAGCCTTCTCTGTTTCTGGTCCACTCTCCTGGAACAAACTTCCTCTCTCAGTCCGTCAGCAACCTACTTTTGTCTCCTTCAAGTCCGCTCTCAAAACTCACCTTTTCTCTCCTGCATAAAATCCTAACCTCACTCAACCCTCCCCTCTGCAGCCTGTCTCCGCTCGGAGGGAATCACATGGTTATAATATATAATTGTGTGCTATGCTCTCTATAATTTTCCATTGCTTTTATTCTTGCTTTTATTGCTTTTATTCTTTCTCCCCATTTATAGCCATGCGTGTGTGTGGGTGTGTGTGTGTGTGTGTGTGTGTGTGTCTGTGTGTGTGCGTGCGTGTGTGTGCGAGCGTGCGTGCCTGCGTGTGTGTCTGCTTCAGCGCTTAGATTTGATTTTATCAAGATTTTGCGCTATATAAATATTGTAATTATTATTATTACAAAAACAACAACACCAGCACAGAGGAAACACCCATATATACATATCATGACAAACTTACAGACATATCTGGATAACAATCAAAAACAGCCCACAAACACACACACACACACACACACACACACACACACACACACACACACACACACACACACACACACACACACACACACACACACACACTCACACACACACTCACACACGCATACACGGAATGCGCGGCTCAACCTCCAAAACTACAAGATCGGGAAAAAATACCCAAAGGAAGGAAAAATGACGTCAAACAAAGACCAGACGTCTCTACAAAACCTCACCGTGACGTCAAAACAGCGGTATCATCTGCACATTCCAGATTGAAATCTAATATTCTTCCACGTGTCCTTATCATCCACGACTCCGTCCTAAATAAAGTGGATGGAAAGAGACTGGGCTCTTCTTACGGTTTTCAGGTGGCGACGAGAAAAATCCGTACCATCGACGACTGTAAGACAGCCATTGAAAAGTCGAAAGAAGAGCTGACACCTGAACCTGACTGTGTTGTTCTACATGTGGGGATTACAGATTTGAAAACAAAGGAGCCCACTGAATGTAGCACAAACCTAGAAATATGTGTGAAAATCATCAACACACAATTTCCGAAAGCTAAGGTAGTGGTCAGTCAGGTCGCTCCTGTGAGGGACAAACACCTAAACGTAAAAAGAGAGCTTCTTAATGCCCTGGCAAAAGCGCGACTCCTAAAAGCAGCAAATATCAACTATGTCAACAATGATAATCTCCAAACTATCAGTCACACTCAAGTCAGCCAGGACGACGTCCATCCAACCACCAGAGGGGCGAGCGTTCTGGCCTGAAACTTAGGGAGGCAAATCCATCAGCTTTTCTGGGAAAAACCGAGGAGGAGATCAAACCGGCAACGACATCAACAAAGACCCGGCTTCCACTCTCAGTTTTTCTTCTCTCCCTGGTCATTTTAGATTCAGCCCAGATTCAGTTCCTCTTCGTTCAGCTCTCAACTATATTGTTTTACTTGTTTACCTACTTCGTTTTTATGCTATTTGTACCTTTTGATTCCAAGTTAAATGAATATTTAATTATCTAAACTTACCATATTGTTCTAAAGTTTATCAACCGTTCCTCATGAAGACGTGTGTAGTAAGTGATATCAACATTTTTCAGTGGAACACTCGTTCCATTGTTAAAAACATCTCATATTTGAGTAACTCTCTCTCTTCTAAAAACGTCCATGTCATGCTTCTACAGTCGCTGAATACCATCAAAAACAAATTACCTAAAATATCCGGTTTTTATTATCCACCAATATGTGACTCTGTAAATGACGGTGGCCGTATACAAACAGCTATATATGTTCGTGAAGGACTGAACTATTGTGAACGAACATCGCCAGTACCAAAATCTACTGCATTTATTTCATCATGTGCAATCATTATAAAATTTTCCTCATCGTTAGTTGTGAATATGGCCTCTGTATACTTACCAAGAGGTCCAGACTCTGTGAACACTGAATGGTTAAGACACTTTCAAGATCAGGACGACAAATGGATAATTGGAGGTGATTTTAATGCACATGCCCCATTTTGGGAAAAGTATTGTACAAACATAACAAGCAACAGGTTGATTGAAAATATTGTAGATTCCAATTTATATTTACTTAACAACGGACACGTTACCCGGATCCCCGATATACCAACCCACAGACCCACAGCTATCGACCTCACTTTAATCTCACCATCCCTAGCCCCAAACGCCACGTGGCAAACAGATGATGACTTGCTGGGATCAGATCACATCCCCATACGTCTTACCCTAAATCATACTACTGATATAGACGCCATGCCACAAGATAGTTTAACCAAGTTTAATTATAAAAACGCAGACTGGATCAGTTTTAAGGCAATCCTTGAAAAGACAAGAACAGATCTATCTGAAGCAATGAACATAAACGACATGTACGAAGTTTTCTGTAACTCACTGTTAAGAGCTGCTAACATTTCAATTCCAAAACTTACAGTGTCGAAAATAGGAAAACATCATGGAAATGTCTGGTGGAATGAGGATTGTCAAAAGGCAGTGAACGAAAAGAAAGAAAAATACAAAATCTATTTAGCAAACAGGTCACCTGAAAATCATACAGCGATGAAAAGTGCCAACATTAAGTGTAACAGAATCATAGAGCAAGCCAAAGAACAACACTGGACGTATTTTTGTAAATGTGAAGTAAATGACCACAAAGACATGATAAAGATTTGGGAAAAACTAAAATTAATGAAAAACGGGATTAAGTTGCCATCAATTCCAGTAAAGCTAGAAAATAACCCTTTTCCTAGCTCACTGGAAAAAGCAGAAGCTTTTGCAGACGTGTTTGCTGAGACCTGTCGTGTAGAAGGACTTCCTGTCTCTAGTAGAGACTATAGGGAACGAGAAGAAAAGAAAGATGTATATAAGGATCCTGCCTCTGACAATAATCACTACATAAATGCATCACTCACACTTCAAGAATTAAAAGATGTCATTCAGTCCCTTCCAAGTAAAACAAACGTCAGTTGGACTAGATGCAATTTCCAATGAGATCTGAAAAATTTACCAGAAAATTTTATAATTTTGCTACATGTCATATTTCAAAAATGCTGGAATAGTGGGAAAATGCCCAACAACTGGAAAGAAACAATAGTGGTTCCTGTACTAAAATCAGGTAAATGTAATACCGATCTGAAAAACTACAGGCCAATTGCATTGACATCACACGTATGTAAACTAATGGAGAAAATAATCTTAAAGAGACTGATGCACTATTGTGAAAAGAATAAAATAATACCAGTAAATCAGGCAGGATTTCGAAAAGGCAGGTCACCAGTAGAAATCCTAACAAAGCTAACTACTAACATAAAACAACAATTTGCAAGACGTCAATGTGTTTTAGCTACATTTTTTGATATAACGAAAGCATACGATCAAGTGTGGCACTCCAGATTGTTATTTAAATTTAAAAGTATTGGGCTGACAGGTCACATTTTTGACTATGTTAAGTGTTTCCTAGAAAACAGAATATTTCAAACGAGGATTGAAAATGTATATTCCACGAAACGAATTCTTCAAATGGGTATCCCTCAGGGATCCGTTATAGCTCCCCTTCTTTTCATGATATTAATGCATGACTTACCCAGTAAAGTATCTAAGCATGTAGTTTTAGCTCAATATGCTGACGATTTATGCATGTGGATGCAGGTAAATATGAAAAGGAAAACTCCTTTGCGCTGTATTAATTATACACGCAAATGCTACCAATTAGAACTTGATAAAATAGCACGATACATGGTAGAAAATGGGTTACATCTATCCCTGGAAAAATCAAAAATAGTTTTATTTAATAATGGAGCTAACCCAGTAAATATTCCCACTTTCAAACTGGGAGATATTCTTCTTCGGTTTAATGAGTCAATTAAATTCTTAGGAGTTTTTCTTACGGCAAAATTATCTTGGAATCAGCATATTGAATACTTATTAACCAAAGCTCAAAAAAGTTTAAATTTCTTAAAAATAGTTCGCAAACAGGCATGGGGTCAAGATTCATCAACACTTGTTCATCTTTGTAAATCGCTTGTTAGATCTAAATTAACCTATGCCCAAGAAATCTTCTTCAGTGCACCGAAACACTTACTGAAAAAACTGCAGAGCATAGATTGTAAAGGTTTCAAACTTGCACTGGGTCTTCCAGTGCATGCTTCCTGTCTTCGCACATATAATGAAATCAAACTGTTGCCACTTGATGAGCAAAGGAAAGTCGCTTCTACTAAATTTTTGTTAAGACACACCACCGTAGAAAACATCTCTGAAACAGAAATTAAACTGAGATCAGATACCGACTTTCCAAAAAGAGCTAAATCAATATCTTCACGGTCACTCTTGCAACATACACATCTGACGTCATGAAAGGCTCAGGAATTGATCTACACGTAGATCCTGTATCTATAAGACCTTCCTTTTCGCCAGTACCCAGTTGGGAACTCCAAAGAGCACAATTTGACGTACACCACAATAATTTAAAAAAAGGAGACAATATAAACTTACTGGCAAGTCAGGTTAAATGTCATATAGACGACTTATATTCCGATCATTTGAAAATTTACACTGATGGATCAGTAATTGAAAGAAAAGCAGGCTCAGCGTTTTTAATACCTGCTCTCAAAATTGAAAAATCTTTCTACATAGGACTTGATAAATCTGTCTTTACAGCTGAACTCTTTGCAATATTAATGGCTTTAAACTTTATGATAAGTCTTCCTAGGACAATTTTTCAAACATTTTTTGTGTTGATTCAAAATCAGTACTTCAGGCTCTTGAATTATCAAAATTACAAACAAGATCAGAAATGATTCTGGAAATTAGTCACTTGATTCATAATTTATCCTTAAGAGGCACTGATATTACTTTCTGCTGGATACCTTCTCATAGTTCTTTTCGTTATAATGATAAAGTTGACAGGGCTGCCAAACGGGGAGCTAATAACTCACCAGATTCAAACAATATCCAGCTTTCTCTCTCGTTGCACGAGAATTACACTTTAGTGGACAACTACGTCTGGAAGCAGTTCCAATTAAAACAGAAAAAGTATGATAAATGTCACATGAACTTTGAAGTTAGCAAAATACTTAAGCAGCTTCATGCCAGCAGAATTATACAATCCCTTATGTATAGATGGAAACTTGATGCATTCAAAACAAAATACACCAAGAACATAGTATGTCTGTGTGGAAAGAAGATAACACATAGTCATATTCTTTCTTGCGTTAAGGTAAAACGACATATTCCAACACTATCTATGAGTACAGTTTCTGATATATTTGCCTCATCATTACTGTATGAATTTTTTGCTAGCCTGTCAAAATGTCCTACAGCGAATTACCTTTAAAATGTTATTTCACTTGTTCACTGTTATGGTTAGTCAATCACTTTCGGCGTTCCTCAGGGCTCTGTTCTGGGCCCTGTTCTTTTCATACTCTACACCACTCCACTCACTCATCTCATTGATACTCATTCCATTCGTCATGAAATGTATGCTGATGATACTCAACTGGAACATTCTGATACGCTTTCAAACTACGATAATCTCATTCAATCTCTCCAAGATAGTGTCACAGAAGTTAAAAATTGGATGACCGAAAACAAACTGAAACTGAATGATGACAAGACTGAAGCTCTTAGACTCCTTCCTCCATCAGTTGATGCCACTTCCCTACCTCCTACTTTTGACCTAGGAAATACGCCCGTCTCATTTTCAGACAATGTACGTGACCTTGGCTTTTTCCTTGATAAAGAGATGTCCATGAAACATCATATCAGTAAAACCTGTCAAGTAGCCTACCATGAACTCAGACGCATCAGCTCTATACGTCGCTACCTCACAGTTGATGCAACAAAAACACTTGTCAGTTCTTGTGTACTATCTAGACTAGACTACTGCAATTCTCTTCTTGTCGGTTCTCCACATACCCTGATCAGACCACTACAACAAGTACAGAACTCAGCAGCCAAAATAGTGTGCAAAGCAAAAAGATCGGCACATTGTACACCCCTTCTACGAGAGTTACACTGGTTACCTATTGAACAAAGAATCAAATACAAAGCTTCTTGTCTCTGCTACCAAGTCATAATTGGCACTGCGCCTAAATACCTTTCTGACATCTTTACGATCTATGTACCACCCAGATCTCTTCGCTCTGCTACCGATGATAGAACATTCCGCGTTCCAAAATATAAACGAGAGAGGCATGGTGGTCGAGCTTTTTCATCATCTGCTGTGCAGATGTGGAACTCCTTGCCTCACAATCTCCGTCACAGCCCTTCATTTCCCTCCTTTAAAACTAGTCTGAAGACTTTTCTCTTCCAGCAACATTTCTTGTAGACCCTCTTTCTGCCGCTCTGTATTCTTGATGTGCGTGTTTTTGGGTGTTGCGTGGGTGCGTGCGTGCGTGTGTGTTGTGGTTTGTGTGTGTGTGTGTGTGCGTGTTGTGTGTGTGTTGGTGTGTGTCTGTGAGTTCGTGTGCTTGTTTTACTTTTTATTGTTGTTGTAAAGCGCTTTGTGCAAGTGGAAAGCGCTCATAAATAACCATTTATTATTATTATTATTATTAGTTTTATTTTTTTCTTCGTTTCTTCCAGATATTTATCAATTTTGTTTGTTAGTTTGTTTGTTTAAATCGTTAATTATGGTAACATTATTTGTTAGTTTTGCCTTCCCCTCTTCAAAACAGTTTTCTGGATCATCTTTTCTCAAGTTCAAAATTGACAATTTTCAAATATTCTCTTCACTCCTCCTCTTATCACCACCACCCCCCCCCCCCCCCCCACCCCCACCCTTTTTTTTTTTTTTTTGGTCTAAAATCACTTTAGTGAATAGACATTAAATCAAAGACCACCACCACACACATACACACACACACACACATTGTTGAAGTTAATTGTTAGTGTTAAGTTCTCGTTCCAATTTTCAGTTCTCCCACCTACTAATATCTTTTTCCTCTGTCTTCCCTCTGCCCCAATCCAACCCATCCAACTATCCTTCTACATTTTATTTTGTTCATTCATTTTTTATTCCCCCTCCTCCCTCCCCCGTCTAATATCACTTATAGTGAAAAGACGTTAAATCAAAGAACGAACACAACACACACACACACACACACACACACACACACACACACACACACACACACACACACACACACACACACACACACACACACACACACACACACACACCGATGGTTTGGCAAACTTGCTTGTTCTTCTTCAGTTGTCTGTTTCTTTTCTTCGCTTTTCCTTTATCTCTGTTTCAGGAAAAGCCCAAACATTTTCCATTCCACGCTGTAAGAGTCTGTGCAGTGTTACTTTTGAGATGATACCAATGTTGGTATGATTGATGACAGTTCATGTGTTTCACAGGTGACCCCATGGGGCATGAAGCTCGACTACTGCAACCTGACCCCTCTGGTCACCCAGCTGGAGACGTCCTGTGAGCTGACCACCAGAATGAATCAAATCAATATCTTCAATCAGGTGGGATGTTTGTTCTTCACCAGTGTCGGTGGTGGCATTGGTGAGAAAGAGAGAGAGAGGGAGTTTTGTGTGTGTGTGTGTGGTGTGTGTGTGTGTGTGTGTGTGTGTGTGTGTGTGTGTGTGTGTGTGTGTGTGCGTGTGTGTTTGTGTGTGTGTATGTGTGTGGTGTGTGTGTATGGTTGGTTGGTTGGGTGGTTGGGTGGTAGGTTGGTTAGTTGCTTCCTTGGTTGGTTGCTTGCTTGCTTGCTTGCTTGATTGCTTGCTTGCTTGCTTGCTTACCTGATTGCTTGCTTGCTTGCTTGTTTGCCTGCTTGCGTGTTTGCTTGCTTGGTTGGTCGGTTGGTTGATTGGTTGGATGGTTGGTTGGTTGGTTGGTTGGTCAGTCGGTCGGTTGGTTGGTTGGTTGGGTGGTAGGTTGGTTAGTTACTTCCTTGGTTGCTTGGTTGGTTGCTTGGTTGCTTGCTTGGTTGCTTGCTTGCTTGGTTACTTGCTTGCTTGCTTGCTTGCTTGCTTGCTTAGTTGGTTGTGTCCCAGTTTCAACTATATGCCATTGTTCTCCCCGTAGAAAACAGTTTTCTTCTTCATGGTGTGTTTTTAAATCTTGATGTACACAATAACACCTTCATTGTTTAGAATATTGTCGTATATATTTCGAGTTTTTGTAAGTTGTTTGTGTGTGTACAATACTTGTTTTGTATGTATAGATTGATGTCATTTCTGTTACCACATTGGTCGTTGTATGTTAGATTGTCGAAAAAAAAGAAGATATAGTTTGAGAACAAAAAATTCACAAAAAGATGTTGATGTATGCTTAGATCTTGATGTTCATTTTTTGAACCTCCAATGTATAAAATGTCATTGTGTGTGTGTGTGTGTGTGTGTGTGTGTGTGTGTGTGTGTGTGTGTGTGTGTGTGTGTGTGTGTGTGTGTGTGTGGTCTGTGTGTCTGTGTGTGTCGTGTGTTTTGTGTCTGTGTGCCTGTGCTGTGCTGTGTCTGTGTGTGTGTCTCTGTGTCTGTGTGTGTGTGTGTGTCTGTGTGTGTGTGTGTGTGTGTATGTGTATGTGTCTGTGTTTTGTGTGTCTGTGTGTGTGTGTGTGTGTGTGTTGCGTGTGTGTGTGTGCGTGTGTGTGTGTCTGTCTGTCTGCATGCTGCATGGAATTCATATGTCGGCGATGTCTCTTCATATGTATATGATGTGTTATCGGTGTTTTGGTGGTGGTGGTGGTGGTGGTGTGGTGGTGGTGGTGGTGGTGGTGGTGTGCAGTGGTGGTGGTGCGTGGTGGTGGTGGTGGTGTGGTGGTGGTGGTGGTGGTGTGGTAGTGGTTGGTGTGGTGTGTAGTGGTGGTGGTGGTAGTGGTAGTGGTGGTTGTGGTGTGGTGTGGTGGTGGTGGTGGGGTGGTAGTGGTAGTGGTGGTGGTGGTGAAGGTAATGGTAGTGGTAGTGGTGGTGGCGGCGGTGGTGGTGTGGTGTGGTTTGTTTTTTGTTGTCGTTGTTGTTGTTTTTGCAGCTGCTGCTGTTGTTGTTGTTGTTGTGCTGCTGCTGCTGGTGATGGTGTTGTTATTGTTTTGTTGTTATTGTTGTTGTTGTTGTTGCTGCTGCTGTTGTTGTTGTTGCTGCTGCTGCTGCTGCTGGTGATGTGTTGTTATTGTTGTTGTTGTTATTGTTGTTGTTTTGCTGCTGCTGCTGTGTTGTTTTGTGTGTGCATAGCTTGCTGGTTGATGTGTGTTGATTATGTTGTTGTGATTAATTGTGTAGTATGTTGTAGCTGCTGCTGTTGTTGTTGTTGCATGCTGCTGCTACGCTGGTGATGGTAGTTGTTATTTTTTGTTATGTTGTTGTTTTTGCTGCTAGAGCTGTTGTTGTTGTGCTGCTGCTGTCAGTGCTGTGATGGTGCTTTAGTTGTGTTGTATGTGTGTTGTTGTGCGCTGCTCGCTGGATGGTGTTGTTATGTGTTGTGTTAATTGTTGTTGTTGTTGCGCTGCTGCTGCTGCTGCTGTTTGTTGTTGTTGTTGCTGCTGGCTGTTGATGACGATGATGAATGTCGATGATGATGATGATGACGACAACACGACGACGACAATGATGATGATGATGCCATATTGTGTTTGATGTCCGTTTGATTAACTAAAATATGAATAATATATGAAAATAAAAAAAAGCGTACTAATTATAATAAAACTGTATGTACATTGGTCATCGTATGTCCACGCCATCAGCCAACCCGAAGAAGCGTGGACTGTCCATGTGCCCACGAGTTCGCATTTCCTGGACCGTGCCAATTACAACGTCTTCGTACCATCTACCACAGTGACGGCACCATCGCCATAGAGCATGGCGGTATTGAAGTGGCCAGCATCAACATCCAAGGTCAGCATCACTGCCCTACGTACTTTGTTATGTTGTTGTTGTTGTTGTTGTGGTGGTGGTGGTGGTGTGTGTGCGTTCATCTTCGTCGTTTTTTCTTCTTCTTCTTCTTCTTCTTCTTCTTCTTCTTCTTCTTCTTCTTCTTCTTTCTTTTTATTATTTATTATTATTATTTCTTATATCTTCATTATCATTATTATTATTATTATTATTCCTTTTCCTCCTCCTCCCCCTCCTCCTCCTCCTCTCTTCTTTTCTTCTTCTTCTTCTTTTTCTTCTTCTTCTTCATCTTTGTTGTTTTTTTTTCTTCTTCTTCTTCTTCTTCTTCTTCTTCTTCTTCTTCTTCTTCTTCTTCTTCTTCTTCTTCTCTTCTTCTTCTTCTTCTTCTTCTTCTCTCTTTCTTCTTGTTCTTCTTCTGCTTCTTCTTTTCTTCTTCTTCTTCTTCTCCTCCTCCTCCTTCCTCTCCGTTTTCTCCTCCTTTTCACATTCTCTTCCACCTTCGTCCTCTCCTCTCCTTCTTCTTCTTCTTCTTCTTCTTCTTCTCTTCTTCTTCTTCTTCTTCTGCTTCTTCTGCTTCTTCCTTCTTCTCTTCTTCTTCTTCTCTTCTTCTTCTTCTTCTTCTTTCTTCTTCTTCTTCTTCTTCTTCTTCTTCTTCTTCTTCTTCTTCTTCTTCTTTCTTCTTCTTCTCTTTCTTCTTCTTCTTCTTCTCTTCTTCTTCTTCTTCTTCTTCTTCTTCTTCTTCTTTTCTTCTTCTTCTTCTCTCTCTTCTCTTCTTCTTCTTCTTCTTCTTCCCTTCTTTCTTCTTCTTCTTCTTCTTCTTCTTCTTCTTCTTCTTCTT
>JAPXFY010000019.1:4929990-4932490 GCA_030674185.1 Monoplex corrugatus
CTATCCCTGAAATATTGTGGTTGTTACCAGGATGAAATATCAACGACAGGAACAAATTTTATCAAACAAGAATCGACCCTGTGCTGTCAAACTACTGGCCAATGCATGCAGAACTTATTTTCATCTGTTGTTGTTTTTTTTATCATATTACTAGTAGTAGTAGTAGTAGTAGTAGTAGTAGTAGTAGTAGTAGTAGTAGTAGTATAGGTGGTGGAGTAGTAGTAGTCGTGTGGTGGTGGAAGTAGCAGTAGGTAGTAGTAGTGTGGTGGTGGTGGTAGTAGTAGTAGTAGTAGTAGTAGTGGTGGAAGTAGCAGTAGTAGTAGTAGTAGTAGTGGTGGTGGTGGTAGTAGTAGTAGTAGTAGTACTATAATTATTATCATTATCATCATCATCATCATCATTATTATTACTGTTGTTATTCTTGCTGATGATGATGATGATGTTGTTATTATTATTATTATTATTATTATTTATTTATTTATTTATTTACTTTCATTATTGTTATCATTATTTATTATTATTATTATTATTATTACAGGTATCATTGTTGTTAGTAATAGTAGTAGTAGTAGTAGTATTGTTGTTGTTGCTGCTGTTGTTGTTGTTGTTGTTATTGTTCTTAGCAGCAGCACCAGTAGTAGTAGTAGTAGAAGTAATAGTAGTAGTATTGTTGTTGTTGTTGTTATCATTATTATATTATTGAGGTTATTATTGATATCATCATTGTTGTTGTTGTTGATGCTGATGCTGCTGCAGTTATTATTATCATTATTATTATTATAATTATTATTATTGTTATTATTGTGTTATCATTATCACTAGGAGAAGTAGTTGTAGTAGTAGTGTCGTTGTTGTTGTTATCATTATTATATTGTTATTATCAATATCATCATTGTTGTTGTTATTGTTGTTGTCGCTGCTGCTGTTATTATTATTGTTATTGTTGTTATTATTATATTACCATTATTATTAGGAAGAGGAGTAGCAACAGCAGCAGTAGTAGTAGTAGTTAAAGTCCAAATGATTGTGCCGATCAATAGCAGGCCTATAACAGTCTAAAAAACATACACAACGCCTTTACTACTAGACATGATCCAGAACATATCATTGCTGCACTTATTTCTCGGGGGAAAAATCACATTTTTGCATGATAAACATTACAAGCAAGTTCAAGTTCAGGTTCAAATTGCTTAAAGCCCAGCCGACTACTGGAGCCATATCAGGGCTAACACCATGTTAAAAACGACGAGACCCAAGTTTCAGTAAAAAGACAACAACAAAAAACCCACGTTAAAAACGACACCCAAGTTTAAGTAAAAAGAACAATAAAAAAAAAAAAATCCGAAACAAGTGTGACTGCCCGCGTTCAAGCAAACAGGAACCAGAAAAAAACACGAAAGAAGAATAAGAACGCGTATTTAATACAACAAGACAGGCGCAGATTACAAACAAACAAACAAACACCAGATACAAAAATTATGAGAAAAAGACTGAAACTTCCCTGCTGCTCCGTCCAGTGTGAGAATTGAAATAAACTGTCTTGTCTTGTTGTATTAAATACGCGTTCTTATTCTCCTTTCGTGTTTGTTTTTTTTCTGGTTTCAGGTTCATATTGCTTTAAGCCCAGCCGACTATTAGAGCCATATCAGGGCTAACACCACGATAAAAACGACGAGACCCAAGTTTCAGTAAAAAGACAACAACAAAAAACCCATGTTAAAAACGACGACACCAAGTTTAAGTAAAAAGACAACAATAAAATGCACGTTAAAAACGACGACACCCAAGTTTCAGTAAAAAGACAACAATAAAATCCACGTTAAAAACGACGACACCCAAGTTTAAGTAAAAAGACAACAATAAAATGCACGTTAAAAACGACGACACCCAAGTTTCAGTAAAAAGACATCAATAAATCCACGTTAAAAACGACGACACCAAGTTTAAGTAAAAAGACAACAATAAAAGAACAAAACCCAAAACAAGTGTGACTGCCCGCGTTCAAGCAAACAGGAACCAGGAAAAAAAAACACGCAAAAAGAATCAAAACGCGTATTTAATACAACCAGACAAGACTGGCTCAAAGTTTCGGCCAACTGGCCTTTGTCAAGCGCAAGATCCTAAACAAACAAACACCAGATATAAAAATTAGGAGAAAAAGACTTAAACCTCCCTGCTGCTCCGTCCAGTGTGAGAAAAGGAATAAATAATAATAAGAGAACAAGCTCACCATTTTCAAACAAGTTGGTTACTGATCCATTGTGGTTCGAAATTAATAGCGCGGTTTTGTCTTTCTGTGTCAGTGTGAATCCATACCAAGAATCTGTATTCCGTTACAACGTCTATGCTGCCACAGTAACGGAAGCGGAAGTGGACGTGTTGACTGGGCAGTCGCAGATCCTCCGTGCCGATATGCTGTACGATTGTGGAGAAAGGTATAAAAAAGATATTTTTTAAATATTGTTTTTGCATCTGTGTGTGACTTCGTGTTCTTGGCGTT
>JAPXFY010000019.1:4939990-4947490 GCA_030674185.1 Monoplex corrugatus
ATAAATATGAAAATGAACATGAGTATGACCATTAATATGAAACATGAGCATGAACATTAACCCTTTGACTCCCGCACCTTATCTACTAACTGCAGAACTTTAACCCTTTGACTCCTCACCTTATCCACCAGCTTCCTGCAAAAAGCTGGTGGATAGGGTGTAGGAGTCAATGGGTTAAGATTTTGCTTTGCTTGTAGGGTTGGCAATTCAGGGTGCTGATGGACAGGGTGCGGGAGTCAAAGGGTTAATATGAACATGAGCATGAATATTGATATGAACATGAGTATGAACATTAATATGAACATGAGTATGAACGTTGATATGCCCATGAGTATGAACATTAATATGAACATTAATATGCACATTAATATGAACATAGTGTGAACATTAATATGAACATGGTATGAACATTAATATGCACATGAGTATGAACATTACTATGAATATGAGTATGAACATTAATATGCACATGGTATGAACATTACTATGAATATGAGTATAACATTAATATGCACATGAGTTGAACATTAATATGCACATGAGTATGAACATTAATATGAACATGCGTATGAACATTAATATGACATGAGTATGAACATTAATATGAACGTGAGTATGAACATTAATATGAACATGAGGTTATGATAACATTAATATGAACATGAGTATGAACATTAATATGCACTGAGTTGAACATTAATATGCACATGAGTATGAACATTAATATGCACATGAGTTATATAAGAACATTAATATGAACATGATATATGAACATAGTATGAACATTAATGTGAGTGAAATGACATGATGTTATTCAATGGTTGACATTAATATGAACATGTATGACTGATGATGTGTCTCTCTACAGTCGGCTGGGCTTTAACCTTTGACTCCCGCATCCTAACAAACTCCAAAAACTTAACCTTTTGACCCCCTCACCCTATCCACCAGCTTCCTGTTGGAAGCTGGTGGATAGGGTGAGGGAGTCAAAGGGTTAAGTTTTTGCTTTGTTTTTCTTTTGCCAGTAGGGTTGCCAATGCAAGACGCTGATGGACAAGGGTGCGGGAATCAAAAGGGTTAATTAAACACCAGTGATCATCATCATCATCATCATCAAGTGCCTTGCCACATGGCGTTGGCGATCATGGCCCTACATATGCATCTGTACCTTGTTGCCCCAAGCACATCTTCCACCCTCTCTGTCCTCAGCCACCCTGCAAGTCTGTCCAATATTTTCTCCCTGGGTCTACCTGGTGCTCTTTCTCTCCAGCTTTCCTGTTGTGACCAGGTGATCCAATTCCCCTTTCCTCATAAAATGGCCTATAAATGTTGTCTGTCTTTTCCTAATTTTACTTATCAATGATCTTCTTGTGTTTACCTCCATCAAGACTATCTCGTTTATTTTCTTTGCTGTCCATGGAACTCTCAACATTCTTCTTACAAACCACATCTCGGCTGCCTCAATCTTGTTCTGGCTTTGCTTGTTGACTGTCTACGTCTCACAACCGTATAACAGTATCGGTTCTATATAACATTCAAGAACTCTCTTCCTGGTATTAATTGATAGGCATTTGTTGGTAAGAATGCTTTTCATCTTCTTGAATGCTGTTTTGGCTTGGCCGATTCTGCTGCCTATTTCTGATGTGCATAATAATAATGATAATAATTGTTGACCTCATGGTTGCAGATTCACCCGCCCTGGTGGAGGACGTTCAGATGGCCTGCATGGTTGACCCTTCACAGTTCACCTTTGGACAGTAAGACTGACCAGTCTGCTGCAGTCCATGGCAGTTCTTATGGTCAACACATAGACAGTTGTGTTGGCGTCTCATCTCACCTTTAGAAACACACACGCTTACACTCGCTCGTGCGCACGCGTAAATGTGCGCACACACATACATTCACACACACACACACACACACACACAACACACACACAACACACACACACACACACACACACACACACACATGCTCAATATACACATGCTCAATACACACACGTGCACTCTCTCTCTCTCTCTCTCTCTCTCTCTCTCTCTCTCTCTCTCAACACATACACAACACACAAACACACAACACACACTCTCAAGCACGTAAACACACACACACACTCATACACACACACGCACTTACATCACTTATAGTGAAAAGACATTAAATCAAAGATCGAACGAACACACACACACACACACACACACACACACATACACACACACACATACATACTACATACATACATACATACATACATACATACATACATACATACATACACGCTCAACACACACACACACACATACACACACACAAACACACAAACATATATACACACTAACACATACTCTCTCTCTCTCTCTCTCTCTCTCTCTCTCTCCTCTCTCTCTCTCTCTCTCTTCTTGCATCATCAGTGGACCCAATCGTGTGACAGCCAGACGAATATGTGTGGTCAGTCTGTCTCAGTTGACTTTTTGGACAGTAGCAGAGAATATTTGTCATCAGTCCTAAACATGGATGATGCCATAGATGTGGACGTGTGTCATCTATCCTCACACTCCCGCACCTTATCCACCAACTGCAAAAACTTAACCCTTTGATTCCCTCACCCTATCCACCAATTTAAAAAACTTAATCCTTTGATTCCCACACCCTATCCACCAACTGCAAAAACTTAACCGTTTGACTCCCTCACCCTATACCCTATATGGGTAGGGTTAGGAAGTCAAACGGTTTTAGTTTTTGCATGAAACTTGTGGATAGGGTGATGGAGTCAAAGGGTTAAGTTTTTGCTTTGCTAGCATGGTTGACAATGCAGGATGCTGGTGGACAGGGTGCGGGAGTCAGAGGGTTAAACACAGTAGTACACTACAAATACTAGATACAAAAATTAGGAGTAAAAGACTTTGTCTCCTTATTCTCCGAATTTTTTGTATCTGGTGTTTGTGATCTTACGCTTGACAAAGACCGGTTGGCCGAAAATTTGCGCCTGTCTTGTCTTGTTGTATTAAATACACGTTCTTATTCTTTTTTCGTGTTTTTTCTGGTTCCAGTTTGCTTGAACGCGGGCAGTCACACTTGTTTTGAATGATCTCTGAACTCTTTTTGCCCACACAGTTTTCTCAGGGAGATAATCAAGGATTTGTGTTGAGAAAACTTTTTTTTTTCTTTTTTTTTTTTTTTGCAATGGGGCCGATGGCCTTGTTCTTGCCATACGTTAATCAAATTCTATGGAAGAAGAAAACAAAACAAAAAAGATCACATAAGCATGTATGCTGCTTATTCTTCGTGATTTTTCAACGAGTCTGACTGGCTTGTCTCTCCCTATTTCATCAACCATTTTCTGATCGTTAAATCTGTGCTGAAGTCGATACTTGTGTTTTGCCATCTGAGGTTGTTGGGTTTTTTTTCAGTGTTGTTGTTGTTCATTATATAATGATCATGTTTTGTCTTTATTTGGGGGAGGAGGGTGGGTGGGGAGGGTTTACTTATATAATGAGTGTGTTTATAGTTTACATCATATATTGCACTTTTTAACTCATAACTCATAAATGTTAAATGACTGATAAGATTGCACACTCGTAATGTATGTTAATAGCAGTTATTTACATGAAAACTTCCCGTTGTGGCTTGAGAAAGTAAGAGGACGATTTTGTGATGTGCTTTGTTTTCAAATCATACTGAATTTGGGCCTGTGGGCTTCCAGTCTTCTAACAAACTTTCAGATGATTATGTAGTGCCCATTCTTCTTCCTCTTCTTTTGTTTGCCGTCCGGATGGTCAGGCCACATGTGTTGATGAATGTGACCCTAGTTTGTTGGGGGTTTTTTTTGTTTTTGTTTTTTTATTTGTTTGGTTGGCTGGCTGGTTTTTGTTCTGTTTTTAAACCACATAGCCGAATACAATGCCAAGCTAATGTGGAACTTGCACAGTTTTGACAAGAGATGACTACCATATTTACCATTAATAACATGTGGAACTTGCACAGTTTTGACAAGAGATGACTACCATATTTACCATTAATAACATGTGGAACTTGCACAGTTTTGACAAGAGATGACTACCATATTTACCATTAATAACATGTGGAACTTGCACAGTTTTGACAAGAGATGACTACCATATTTACCATTAATAACATGTGGAACTTGCACACGTTTTGACAAGAGATGACTACCATATTTACCATTAATAACATGTGGAACTTGCACAGTTTTGACAAGAGATGACTACCATATTTACCATTAATAACATGTGGAACTTGCACAGTTTTGACAAGAGATGACTACCATATTTACCATTAATAACATGGGGAACTTGCACAGTTTTGACAAGAGATGACTACCATACTTACCATTAATAACATGTGGAACTTGCACAGTTTTGACAAGAGATGACTACCATATTTACCATTAATAACATGTGGAACTTGCACTGTTTTGACAAGAGATGACTACCATATTTACCATTAATAACATGTGGAACTTGCACTGTTTTGACAAGAGATGACTACCATATTTACCATTAATAACAACCAAAACTTGATACCGTGTATTCAAATTAGAACAGACATAATGCCATTGTATCAAATGGAATTGTTATTTTTATTGCTATTTTTATTAAAAAGCCAGCCAACTTGCGTAGAGCAATACCATCGCTATAATCATTTTAAAACATACACGATACTTCAAGAAGTAAGAAAGGAAAAGAAAATTACACATGTCAATGCATTGGCGCACATAACCTAAAGAAATGCCCCTGGCATCGACCACTCCGTCCAGTTTATCACACGGATTTAAAAAGCAAACCTGAATACAATTTGAAACATAATTAAGGACACTAAAACAAATATAAAAATGGGCCTAAATTACCTAAAATTGCTTCCGCATATCTCATTTCCCTAGAGTCAAAAATGCACTTAATACATGTACCCAATTATGAACACATACATGTGAATGGACCAGCATGGCAGAAAATGATAAGAAGAAATTACAGAAACAAAGGAGGAAGAAAGAAACAAAGAGAGTGGCAGAAAAGAGGAAATTTCTAGCACAGAATTTCTAGGTGGGGATACTATTTATGAATTGGAGCACCTGGTCCTCAACGGGATAGCTGGAGTGAAAGAGAGCACCGGGTAGACCCAGGGAGAAGATGCTAGACGGACTTGCAGAGTGGCTGGGGACAAGGAGGGTAGAAGAGATGCTTGAGGCAACAAGTGATAGAGACAGATGGAAGTCCATATCGCCAACGCCATGCGGCAAGGCACCTATGATGATGATAATGATGATGATGATGATGATGATGATGATGATGATGATGATGATGATGATGATGATATGATGATGATGATGATGATGATACTATTTATACTGAAAGATCCCCACGGGGATATTTAATGGAATATGATAGCAAGTCTGATTTCTTAACAATATACTCGTGCATGCCGACATCTTTTTCTTGTTATTTATGCTAAATTTGTTTTCCTTGCTGATTATACCTCATGCAGATGCGTAAATATTTGTATATTATACAAATGGATATTCTGCATGAAGTCAAACGTCTTCCTACAATGTGATTGCAATTAATTACGTTTTGCTGTTTTGTTTTCCATTTGTTTATTTTACTTGCTTAAAATCAATAAAAGAGAAGTTTGATAAACCTACTGTGCAGTTGTTGTTGTTGTTTGTTTGTTGTTGCTTTTTTCTATGAAAGCGAATTTCTCTTAAGTTTCAATTTCAGTTTCTCAAGATGACGTCTCCGCGCTCGAAATGAATTCCATATGCATAACGTCACAGGTGCCACGTGTATGGTGACCATGGCACATGCCTTAAGCCTGCACATAAACCCATGAGCTGGCCAAGTCCTGAGGCCCTACCTAGACTATATTTTACCTAGTCTATATTTTATATGCTATTTTATCAGGCTACCTCTGGAATTTTTCTAAAACGTGGAGTTAGTTTAGTTTAGGCACAACATAACGTATGATGTGTAGGCCTACTACTTTGTAATGATAAACATATGCGTATTATGAAAATTTGTATCCCTGGAAAGAGAAAAGAACATTTGTAACTCTGACTCCCGCACCCTGTCCACCAGCATCCTGCATAGTAAACCATATTAGCAGAGCAAAACCTTAACCCTTCGACTCCCACACCCTATCCACCAACTGCAAAAACTTAACCCTTTGACTCCCTCAACTTATCCACCAGCTTTCTGCAGGAAGCTGGTGGACAGTGAGGGAGTCAAAGGGTTATAGAGTCAAAGGGTTACATCTTTGCAGCTGGTGAATAGGGCGCAGGAGTTAAAGAGTTAACGCGCAAGCTTGAATGTTCGGCATTTCTTTGTGGCGCAGAGTAAAACAGGAAACCATCCAGAAAATGTCCGAGGTTGGTTCTGTATCTGTCCTTATACGTTGCTACATCCAAAGATCTGGCATTAACGCAACAGAAAGTCTGGGGGTGTGCGGCATTGTTTTTAGTGGCGTCTGGCCGAGGCCAGTGCCGCCTTAAAGGACTCTATGGTCTCGGTGTTCACTGTGGTGCTGTCGAGGTGGTTCCAGTCGATGATGGTTCTGGGGATAAAAGAGTTCTTGTATTGGTCTGTTTTACAGTCAGGTACTTTGTAGCATCTGTCTTCATTGCGGATGTAGCGTAAGATTCAGATACCAGTCATTGTGAGTTTGAACCTAGGCTCCGTTACACTGAATCGCCTTTCTTACTATCTGTCTGAGCATACCTACTGTTCTGTTAGTCTTATTGTAGTATTAGAAAAGCCCTTGTCATCCCACTTCCCTGAGATGGTCATTCCAGTCAGTCGTAAGCTAAAACCCAAGGTTGGGTGCTGACGTAAAACTCAATCAAATCAATCAAAGTGCTGACGTAAAACTCAATCAAATCAATCAATCAAATTAATCATTCAATCAATCAAATCAATCAATTAATCAATCATTAATCAACCTGTTGGTCGAGAATTTTTCCCATCTATTCCTACTTCCAAGGATTTTCAGTGTTATTTTCATCGAGTTTGTGCTGTCCTCGCTTCACGATGTTTGTCGGGCAGCCATGATTACTGCTGATGGTGTCCCACAATGCACTGCTCAGTAAAATGCGCCAAATGAGAAATGTACAGTTCAGGGAATGAAGTTTGCAAAATCAGTAGTTCGAGAATTGAAATCTGTTTTTGGTTGGTTGGGGGTTTTTTTGTTTTTGTTGTTGTTGTTGGTTTGTTTTTGTTCTTATAAGGAAAGGGGCACAAAGAATCCAAGGAAGTTTAATTTTTCTTCCACAGAAATCCCTGGATCTAAGAATTCCATCTCTGTAAAATGAACCATCTTTCTTCCCCTCAAAACACATCACACAACTGACCAGATATGCTTTCGGAACATATTTAATTTAGGATACAACATTCATGTACAAAATAGACAACTTTGTGATCTAAAACAACACAGGTCAACAATTTCCCTTCAATACTACCAGTACCACAATCGAAACGATAAAACCCCATT